>CM072820.1:40077353-40677353 GCA_036937905.1 Salvia rosmarinus
AAGTCTAGGTTAATGCTCATTAATCCCATACAAGATTTTCGCCCCTCTTAGAGTTGAGAGAATTTTGAAAGTTGTGAAGAGAGAGCATTGGGTGATTTTCCAAGCATTCTCCATAGATCGCCCTCACCGACGCGTTGGAGATTGGGCAATCGGGATACAGTCCGGAAGGTCAAAGCACGGTCCGATCCGCTCGATCCGCTCATCTCGCTCCATCGACCTCTTCGCATCCAAAGGTAAACACGTGTAAACCCCAACGTGTTGCGATTTAATTATATAGACGCATGTTAGGTTTATAATCAAGGTATGGTGAATTAAACACCCAAGATGGATCCTCGGGCGAGGTTAACATCGTTTTCCTACATTGGTATCGAGCACGGGATCGAATCTTGGCTCTGCTGGATTAATTCACGCTTGATTATTACGCGCGTTTTAATTATTGTGGATCCGCTGCTCATCGTGGCTCGCTTATTATTTTTGTTGGTTTTGTTTTACACCACGAGAAAATCCGTGGTTAGATTAGATTTTATTATGTAAATCTTATCTCGTAAAGAAGAACGAAGACGAAAGAACGAAGAACGAAACGACGGGAAAACAGTCTCTCGGTATCATTCGAAGCGAGCCTCGCGGTCGCGAGGGCGATCGCGAGGGCTGCGGGCGACGGGGCGCGCGTTCTCGCGCGAGATCCCTGGCGCCTAGCAAGCGAGCTCGCGGTCGCGAGGATTACCCGCGAGGCGCGCGCCGTGCGAGCTAGCGGGCGACGGGCGCGTTCGCGCGAGAAACCGGGCGGCATGGCGAGCGGACTCGCTGATCGCGAAGTTTCACCGGGCGACGACGCCTCGGCAGACGTTGGCGCCGGGCGGTGGCCGCTGTTCGTTGTCGCTCGTCGCGTCGCTTTAGCGATCGACGAGGTAGCCCGCGCGAGGACACGCAGCACGCGGTGACAAAGAAGCGGTCGCGCGGCCGGCCTTGCCTCAGCGCGCCCAAGACGAATTGGGCCGACCCGGCCCGCACCCGCTTTCAGATTTTCCGGTCCGTGCCTGCACGCGAGGCCCGCTGATGTTTAATTGCACTTTGTAAATCTATGTAATAGATTAGATTTAAATGTGCAGTGTTTCACGATTGGGCCGCGATGAACGCTTTTATTTTATTTTTATCGTTCATATGCATGTCGTGGATGTTTAAATTATGCAAGAGTATGTTGTGTATGTTTATATTACGTTGACAAACCTTTATGTGTTTTACGTAATTGGATGCGCATAGTAAGCATGCTAGGTTTATCGCGTTTATCAAGCATATTTTAGAATTACTGCGAGCATGTTTTACATGTCGAGTTCTATAGAAAAGCATGCTAGATTACGTGATCTCGCATGGACAAACCTTTTGAATAAAAAGACTAAGCAAGCAACCCGACAAATTAATTTTTCAAATTAAAATGTCAAGACCTCCACTTTTAATCTCTAAACAAAGTGAGACGACCGTGAGTAAACGCCCACACGCACGGCTTGCTTGCATTGTTTATCATAAGTTTGTTAGATGAGATTTCTAAATAAAACATTTTAAATCGCCGAGAAGTGGGAGTTTCATGTAAACGTTCACACGCTGGCTTGCATGTGCGATTTTCATAAGTTCTCTGAGATAGATATAAAATGAGATAACAAAAGAATTTGAATTGAAAGCGGTATGGTTCGAGTGAGTATACCAATTCTAAGAATTCATTTTCTATTTATTAAAATTGTGGTCATTGCTTAGACATCACCTCAAGTACAACTTCCCGAAGTCCCTTCTTGCGATAGTGATGTGGTCTAGTAAGGTCCAATCGTTAATTTCATTTGTCATAAGGATAAGTCGACATGGATTGAAATTAAACGACTAAAAGGTATATTTTAGTCCAGTCGAGGGGTTCATGTAAACGCCCACACGCGTGGCTTGTATGTGGAATTCCTTGGGCGATTGGAGGTTTCATTAATATTGTTTTATCAAAGGTTACAATATTATTGTTACGAATTATTTGCGATCGTATGCTTATGTGTTTTACATTATCGTTTCGATATGTCTCTTACGCCGATTATCAATATGCTCGCACAAAATTGTTATCCGGTATCGTTGAAGAACACATTTTGTTCTCACTACTCCTAAACCCGATGCCTCATCGACGATCGACTAATGAGCAGCGAGAGTCAAGCGGACTTTGGAATAAGTCAAACAATATGGCTAAATGCTATATGATGACTACGATGTCCAAAGGCTTGCATTGCAAAGATCGATCGATGGTAGCGCGATCGATATTTGGTCAAGTCTCGAGAGTAAGTATGGGCAATCGATCGACGATCCGCTTCCACACAATGAGAGAAATCTTGGCGTGTAAGATGGAAGAAGGAAGTTCGTCCATGAACATGTCTCCACACGACTCATCTCACGGATAGTCTTGATCGGTTGGGAGGAGGTATTGACGGCGACCAAGGTCGATATCATCCTCAATACACTTTGCCCAAGTCTTTTGAGAACTTTCGGCGTGAATGCGATCATGAGCAAGACCGAGTTTACACTTAGTCGGTTGCTTAATGATCTCGCTGTCGCGAGAGGAGTTATGGGAAAAGGAGCACATGCTCTTGCTAGCACATCTAAGGGCCCAAAATTTTCATCGCAAAATGGAAATAGAAAAGGGTACCAAAGGTGGTAGAGGCGAGGAAATAGTGGGAGTAATGGGAGCAAGAACATGGTTGTCACCGGAGGCTTGAAGAAGCCAAAGGAGAAGGCAAGTGCTTCAAGTCTGGTAAGCGGGCATTGGAGGCCAGTGCCCTATGCTCAAGGCTCAAGGTACGCCGTTTGCTTTAGTAACTAAACATGTTTAGCGACTTGTTCTACCCATTCTTGGGTAGTAGATCTGGCATCGATCATGTTTGTTACACCTTGCGTGGGTTCCTGCGGACAAGGGAGTCGTTTGATGGCGAGATAACGATCTCCATGGGCAACGCGCGAAAGTCGAAGATGTTGCGCTTGGAGATGTTTCTTTATGTTTTGGGACAACAGCTTTAGTTTTAAAAGACGTTTTATATGTGCCGGATTTTCTATGAACCTTGTTTCTGCTTTCAAATTATTTACTCATGGATATTCATTATTTTGATAGTGGTGTTTCTATCATAAGAAATGACGAAGTTATCTGTGTTGGCACCTTATATAATTCGCTTTATACTATTTCGCAAAACATAATACCTATAACTATGTCAGATCTTCATCAAACCTTAAAAGAGAAAGTTTTCTTCGAAGATGACTCTACTTTTCTCTCGGCATCTTAGATTAGGTCACATCAATCTAAATAGGATCCAAAGACCGGCTAAGAATGGGCGTTGGGTGATCTCACGGTTACTCGCTTCGATCTGCGAATCTGTATAGAAGGTAAGATGTCGACTGCACCTTCAAAGCGAAGGGTTATAGAGCCAAAGAAATGTTGGAGTTAGTCCATTTCGACTGTGTGGACCGATGTCCACACAAGCTCGTGGAGGGTACAAGTATTTTGTCACTTTCATTGACGATTACTCGAGTGCGGATACTTATACCTACTTCACCGCAAGTCAGAATGCTTTGAGAAATTCAAAGAGTTTAAGGCGGAAGTGGAGGCGAAGCTAGGTAAGAGTATCAAGTCATCATGGTCTGATCGCGGTGGCGAATACCTCGAACGAGTTTATGGACTATCTAGTGAAGTGTGGGATTACATCCCAACAAGATTCACCGGACACCACAAAGAAAATGGTGTGTCGGGCGAAGAAATAGGACTCTTTTGGAAATGGTTAGATCTATGATGAGTTATGCTACATTGCCTATTTCGTTTACGGGGATATGCCTTAGAGGCGGCATACTTGCTAAATCTAGTACCGTCCAAGTCGGTCGAAAAGACCCTTTCGAGTTGTGGTTTGGGCGCGAAGCCCGCTTTAAACCACATAAGGATATGGGCGATCCGACATGTGTCTTTGAACAAAAGGCGACAAGTTGGAGGCTAGATCGTATGAGGTCGTTTATTGGCTATCCTAGAGGAACGAAGGTGGTTTATTCTATAGTCCTAAGGATCGGAAGGTCATTATTAGCACTAATGCCCGATTCTTAGAAGAGGATTATATGAAAATCATAAGTCCAAAGTTGAAATCATTCTTGAGAATTAGAAGATGATCGTATTCCACCACCGACAGGCGAAGGTGCGAGATGTCGAGTCTAGTGGGAGGATCGACACCGATACTTCAAGAAATTGAAGTGGGTCGAGTTCATTGGAGATACCGACCGCATGAGTGGTACCTACACGAGAAGTTGTGCAAGTTAGAGAACCACAAGTATCTGCACCCACCGTTGCCATTGTGCTGTAGAACCTCGTCGTAGTGGGAGGTTGTTCGTCAACCCGGCGATTTATGTTCGTGGGTGAATCTTGGTTTAGTCCCACAGACGAACATGCAATAATCGACCCATGGACATACAAGGAGGCAATACAAGATATTGATGCAAGATTATGGCACACCGCTATGGACTTAGAAATGGAGTCCATAACGACTATGGATGTATATGAAAGACACCTCTACCGGATGGCAAGGAAGCCGTAGGTAGTAAGTGGATATACAAGAGGAAGAGATTCGATGGAGAGGTTTCGGCTTTAAAGCCGGGCTTGTGGCGAAAAGGGTACACTCAGTTGAGGGCATCGATTTCGATGAGACCTTTTCGCAGTAGCAATGCTCAAGTCCATCGAATTCTTCGCCATAGCAGCCCACTGAACCAGAGGTTTGACAAATGGATGTTAAAACCGCTTTTCTAACGGTTACCTTGAGGAAGGTAGAGACATCTATATGCAAAGAACACGAAGGTTATGTGGTAAAGGGTGAAAGAGCATCTAGTATGGAAGCTTAAGAAGTCCATTTATGGACTTAAGCGAACCTCCCGATCATGGAACTTACGCTTTGACGAGGTAGTAAAGTCTATGGATTTACCCGTTGCCTAGCGAGAGTTGTGTGTATCGGTTAGATGTCAACGGTGATGTGGTATTTCTTGCACTTTATGTAGATGACATCCTTCTAGTTGGCAACAACGTGAAGTCGTGATCGACGTAAAGAGTTGGTTATCCGATCAGTTTCAAATGAAAGACCTAGGAGATGCTGCGTACATTCTTGGGATCAAGGTTTACCGAGATCGCAAGAAGAAAATGTTGAGCTTATCTCAGGCGTCTTACATTGATACTGTGATTACTCGTTTTAGTATGCGGACCGCCAAGAAAGGTTTGCTACCTTTCGGACATGGCGTTCCTTTATCTAAGACGCTTGATCACCTATGACCAAAGGAGATAGAGGAAATGAGACAAGTTCCTTACGCCCGCCGTAGGAAGTCTCATGTACGCAATCTTATGCACGAGGCCCGATATACGCTGTGCGGTAGGCATAGTAGCTGAATATCGATCTAACCTGGACAAGCTCATTGGATTGCGGTAAAGCATATACTCAAGTACGAAAGGACTCGAGATTATAGGCTAGTTTACCATGCGAGATAGTCTAATGCCTTTGGGTTATCTGCACTGGATTTCCAAGTGACCGTGATGAGAAAAAGTCGACCTCGGGCTATGTGTTTACCTTGGGAGGTGGGCCGTATCTGGCGGAGTGCAAAGCGGCGATGCATTGCGGACTCTACCATGGAAGCCGAATATGTAGCCGCTTGGAGGCTTCTAAGGAGGCTGTATGGTTCAAGAACTACCTCATGGATCTAGGTGTGGTACTGGTTTGCCCAAGAGTATCATAGTTTCTTGTGATAACTCGGTGCGATGGCAAACTCGAAGGAACCACGGACCCACAAGGCGACCAAACACATAGAGAGAAAGTACCATGTCATACGAGAAATCGTTAGGCGAGGTGGCGTGCTGATTGAAAAGATTGATCTGACGGAAAATCTAGCGGATCCATTCACGAAGAGCTCGCCGCAAAAAGTCTACGATGGACACGTTAGAGGACTTGGATTAACGATGGCACCCACTTAGAAACGAAACTTTTGTATAAGTGGGAGAAGCAAAGTGATGGTTGTTTGTAATAGCTAGTAGAAAGACACATTGTATACTAAAAGTTTGCTTTAGTATAAGTGGGAGATTGTTGGATTTGTATCTTTGAAAGCAGCTTTGGTTGAGCTTGTATACAATGTTTCTCGTTACCACTATTACAATCTCCTATCGATTTGAATACTTGATTGCATATATCATGTCCCCTTATCTCATATATAAGTTAGATCATACAAGGTGTAGAAGATCACGAGTCTGTATGATTGGTCGAGCTTAATGAGATATAAAAGTTTCACGGTGAGGGCGACTTAAGGACGAGTTGTCGGTTTGAGCCGCAGATAGATAAGTGACTTGACTTAGTTGCTTGTCTATCTTTGATGCGTCTACGACGTATCAAGGATCACGGTGAGATGTGTTCTTCTTTACGACCGTCGTGAAGAACCAAGATCTCGGTGACTTACGATGATCTAAACCTCGATAAGGTATTAGGTGAGTATGAGTTCTTGACCATCACTTTGACTTGTTATGAGTGAGGTTATATGTTCTAACCAAGATTCTCCGCATCTTGGGTGGTGGCGATCTTGTATGTCACGCTAGTTATCATGTCGAGTCACCGTATCCGTTTAGGATGATGGCGTCCCTTAAGGAGCTCAAAGGTTTATTGTACTAAACCCCGCAGTTGAGTTAGCTCAAGTACAATAATAAGGTTGAGTGGTACTACTTAAGGAAATGAAGTTATTAATCGTTTTAAGCGATCAGTTGCTATAAATGATTAATGGACGTTCGATATCTTAAATCTGAGGATTCGTAATGTCTAAGTGCAAGCCCGACTCAACTTCGGTAATAAAGGGTAAGTCGGCATTTATTCTCTAGTGGCATGAATAAATGTTTATAAATTAATTTATATTCGGGTGAACATAAGATAATTAATTTATTTGAGGCCCATCTTTATTCCTTGCATTTGATCCACAGGCCGCCCATCCAGGCCCGTAGCTACAAGAAAATCGGCGCCCCTATGTACTCTCAAATGAAAGATTTTATTCTCTTTATCCCACAAGGATATAATTATATTTATGGTATATGCATAGATCCTTTCCATATAAGATTATGGTAATAATCCTGAGAGTATGGAAATAATCCTGAGAGTATGGAAATAATCCTAAGATTATGGTAATATTCCATATAGGATTATGGTAATTTCCATATAGGATTATGGTAATTTCTATATGGGATTAAGGTAGTGCATTATAAATATAAGGTATGAGATAAAGTCTAGGTTAATGCTCATTAATCCCACACAAGATTTTCGGCCCCCTCTTAGAGTTGAGAGAGAATTTCGAAAGTTGTGAAGAGAGAGCATTGGGTGATTTTCCGAAGCATTCTCCATAGATCGTCCTCACTCGACGTTGGAGATTGGGCAACCGGGATACAGTCCAGAAGGTCAAAGCACGAGTCCGATCCGTTCGATCCGTTCATCTCGTTCCATCGACCTCTTCAGATCCAAAGGTAAACACGTGTAAACCCCAACGTGTTGCGATTTAATTATATAGACGCATGCTAGGTTTATAATCAATGTATGGTGAATTAAACACCCAAGATGGATCCTCGGGGCGAGGGTTAACATACGTTTTCCCTACAACGACTCATCAAGATCCTGCTTGAACGTCATAATTTTTTATCGAAGATCCTTTGTCTTCTGCTGCGGATAGAACCTCAACATGAACTGCTCCACCACGAGTTCCAATTTGTCGAGAGAGTTGGCGGAAAGCTCATAAGCCAAGACTTGGTTTTGTCCTTGAGAGAATAAGAGAAACATCGCATCTTCAATCGTTCTTCGTTCGGGCCAAGCGGAGGAATGACCGCACCACTTGATTATACTCTCGATAAAACTTAAGGCATCCTCATTTGCCATGCCATGAAAAGTGGGAATGAGGTTGAAATGATTGGCTTCAACTCATACCCACGCCTCACGGGCACAAAGACGATAGATTTGTAGTCTCCCTATCTTAGGTAGGAAATAATCCCCATCGAGGCGGGGCGGCGTTCCGTCATGATTGTTGTTCACATTCTCATGGTTATTGTTTAGTCGGTCACCCATGATTCTCGGTGGGGATTCTTCAAACAAAAGATTCTCTATGGTAGTAAATCCTCCTTCAAGCGTGAGAGAACTGTCCTCACAGATGCTATCACAATCGGAGTGATCGAACTCCGTCACACAAGGCAGTCGTAGTTTCCTTGGCTTGCGAGTATACTTCAACGGGATGCCATCTAGGAGTTAGACTTGGCGTCCTGCATACACAACACTCGACAAAGCGAGATCAAACGAATGCGGTACAAAATAAGAAAGGCGATGAGAAGAATAAAAACGAAAAACATGCAACATTAATAAAACGCCTAAAGTTTTCCCCGGCAACGACGCCAAAATTGATCGAGCCAAAAACACACTCAAATTCACTCGCAATCGTATGAGGTAATTGTAGCGTGATAAGTTAACCCAAGTCGTCTCTCAAGGAAAACTTAACAGGGCTATTGTTCGTGTCGCACACAGAAAGCAATTAAATCCTAAACATTCTAATACCAACGAGGGTTTGAAACATGCGGGAATTGAAATACGGAAAATAAATAGCAATCCTAAGCTAAGGGTTGTCAATCCCAAACTAAACTAACAAAGCATTAAATCTAAATTAGGTGTTGTCAATCCCTAATTGAGCTAATAAAGCATTAAATCTAAACTAAGGGTTGTCAATCCTTAGTTGATATCTAAATCCAACAACAAGCATAAATAAATCCATAGCAACATTAATCAACATCAAAGCATATAAATCAAAGCATATAAATCAACAATGAAGAAAGCATATAAATAAGAACAAGCAAAGAAATTGAAATGGAGAAGAACTCAAACCATAGAAATCCTTACAAATGCAATTGATGGAAACAAGCTTCTTGAATCAATGTTCTTGAATCCAAAATGACAAAAGAAATGAAATAAAACTTGAAGGAAGAAAAACTAGGGGAATGGCGTCCCCAAAAGGAGAGAAAAACTGAAGAAAAAAATGAAGGGAGGCTAGGGTTTCAGCGTGTAATTCAGTATTTATAGCGCATAAAATTCATGCCCAGTTCGCGGATGCAATGAGTTCTTGGACAAGGAACACAGCGCCGGTTTGAGGCGAGATGGCGTTGGTTAAGGCTGGTAATGCCACGGACGGAGACGATCTTGGCCGGGCTGAAATGCATTGTGAGACGGGCATGGCCATGCCAGCCGGCGAAGCTGCAGCGACGCGAGAGGACTGTTGGAAGGGTCCAGCGCCGGTTGGGCTTGAAATGGAGAGTTAAACGCGCGTTTGGGCGCTCAGCGGCGCGGATGCGCTCGCGTATCGTCTTGTGACTTGATTTGCTCGGTTCTCACTCGTCCGAATTCAATTGCGATCTGTTTGCGCCTATGGACTCCTATCGCAACCTACTTTACTTATTATGAAGGAAAAATCATTGATTCCTTCTCCATTATTCATGAGAGTTATTGAAAGTGTTCAGTGCGGTCTTGCGCATGAGCGAGCGCGGAGTGCGTCTTGCGACTTTGAAGAAATGATCCGTTCTCCTTCGTCCGAACTCCGAAAAGCAAACCGTTTTCACCTATGAACTCTTGTCGAGATGCTATTCATTATACTTGATCCTTGGAAGATTCATTTCATCCTATTTAATGCCGATTTTCTGCAAAACATTGAAACGAACCAAGTAAGTCCGAATCGATAAATAATACTCGAACCAACGGCATAAATAGGATAAACTAATGAAAATGACATGTAAAACAATACCAAGAATAAGCACAAATTCATACCAAACACCTGCATTTAACAACTCACGAGACTTTGCCTCTGATAAGTATTGATCAAGTTCATTGTCTGCATTTCCCATTGAACTTGATCCTTGGTTTACAAAAAAATCTTGAAGTTGTTGTGCAGCACCTCTACTAGTATCTATTCCTAATGAAAAAGGTCTATTACTCGTCCTAACACTAGTTCGATTTGGAAATTTATGACCATGTGCTACTTCATATTCAGTATAAAGATGTCTTAAATTCATTTTAAGAGTCTGAGTTACCATATAGGGATCCGGCAATTTATGACCATGTGCTACTTCATATCCTCCGTAAGCTGCATTTCATTTAAAAATTTATAATATAATTGTATTAACCCACAAACACCTTCGTCTTTTAAAGAAGGGTCTAAACATTTTGAAATCAAAAAAATATCATGAATATTTGTAAAATATTTCAACCATTTTCTAACCATAACAGATTATGCAAGCACATAAATTAATTTTGGCTACAAGTGTTAAATTGACATGCAATCAAGATACATTGGTATAACACACGCGGAGAAGTAAGATAATAAACACCGGATGATTCTTTAGTTGCAACTTGGAAAGTTTGAAGAAGTTGCACTAAATCATAACATTCATCCCAATAAGAAGGCAATAAAATCATGCTATTAACTTCATTTGCAAAAACTCGACTAATAAGTCTTTAAATTCAAAACTAGAATTTAACATTTCATAAGTAGAATTCCACCTAGTGCACACATCAATGTTAAAACATTTACTACGTCCGTTTTGCTTTACAAAATTTAAGCCAAAGCTTATGCAACTTATGTCATCACGCAACATTTCTACGACTTTTCTAATCGGTGAAATTGAATTTTCTAATAATTTTAAACCATCTTAAACACATAAATTAATAATATGACATATACACCTAGTATGAAAATATTTACCGCCTAGAGTTGGATTACATCTTCAATTAAACTTGGTACACTAGCCGTATTAGCACTAGCATTATCAAAGCCTATTGAAAATATTTTATTAGTCGATCTAAATTGTTGTAAAATTTTAATTATACATAAAACAATATTTTCAGAAGATGTTTGCAATTAAACTTCTTACAACATAAAACACGTTTATTCAAAGACCAACTTTATCAATCGATGAATAGTTATACCCATATAAAATTCTTTTGAAAAGCACAAGACCAAATATCCGAACAAATAGAAACTCGATGATCAAAACTAGACAACATAGTTCTTAAATTGATTTTATATCTCTTAGCTAATTTGACAATAGTCCTAGTCATGGTTGCACGTGAAATTTTTTAGCGGAAGGACAATAAGCAACTTTAATTCTATTTTCAAAATGTGCTATCGGCAAATTGAAAAGCAAGAGATTCGGTGACACAAATTTAGCCATTACTTCCTAGCAACTAAATCACTATACTTAAACAAAGAAAGTTCGAGCGTACACTGGATTTTGTCCTTCCTTCAATGAATTTGACTTTGTTTACCTTTATCTTTAGAAGGAGTGCTTTCTTTGCGATATAGCGCCGATATGTGCCATATCCATTTCCGGCTTGTCAAATATTCCTTCCACAAAAATTGCAAGCTGCAGACGTTTGCTCGGGCCGCCATCTCTTCCCGGTGCTTGAACTTTTTTGAAGTAGATGGTAAAAACGTCGGAATTGGATGCTCGATTCTTCTTCGGTATTGGCGTTGGGGAGCGTTCGGAACCCGCTTCGTTTTCGTTCATTTCATCTTGAAATCGAATCAATTGGGCGTCGTCGTCTTGTGTTGTATTGTTGTTGAAATCCGCGTCCTCCATGGCGGCAAGCGCACTCGCCATTTCCGATCTGCAACAATTTGATGGTCATCGTGCGTGAAACCTTCATCATCATATTGCATCTCCATGGTTGCTCGAATTTGAATCCTTCGAGAAGGAGGCGATCGAGACGAGTTGCTTCGTTGACATGGTACTCCTCTTGGGGATCTTGAAATATATAATACCACGAGCTCGGCGACCGCCACCTACCTCGGCCTCGTCTAATCATGTGGTTACGAGAACTAGATCCGAGGCCATTTTAGAATATTGAGAGAGAGAGAGAAAGGAACTAAGAATATTGGGAGAGTAAGTAAGAAGAGTAACAATATTGAGAGAGCGAGAGTAACAATAATTCATAAGTATCACTATGAGTAATGAGAGCAAAATTGAGAGAATAAGAGTAAGAGAATAGAAATTGGTGTGTTGAAATGAGAGGATTGGGGCTATTTATAGATGAAATGGTAGGATTGGGAGATTTTGAAAATTTGAAATTTGAAATTTGGGGGAGGCGCGAAACCGTGCACACTGGTTCACAGAGTTCGAACCGAACAGTGTGAACCGCATGATTCCATTCTATTTTTTTTTTTTGTGTTTTAGATGTTATTTCATGTGTTTTATGTAATAATAATTGTATTTTGATGATATTAAACATATCACATTAAAATAAATTAAAAAATAGGATGAGCAGGTGGTTGGAACCATGGATTCAACGGTTCGAGTATACCAACCTGGCAACCGCAGTGTGGAGGCGGTCCGGTGCAGTTCAAACCGGAATAGTTGACCACGGTTCGGGCCCGAACCGATTGACACAGTTCCGGTTCGGTTCCGAATCATGGCCCGGGTTGGTTGAACACCTCTACACCCGTGTATAAATTACCTTTATTAGCCAACTCTTATCACTTCGATCAATTTTTAGTAAATAAATTCTAGTATCTTACAAACCGTCAAATATCTTATAAATTCCTTACCTACAAAATAAATGTATCAATTATAATAAAAAAAAGTATTATATCAAAATATCATTATCCATACATATAGATATTCGTATATGATACAATCTCCTTATAAATCTCTCAAAAGAAACAACATAACATATTTAATCAAAGAGAGTGAAAGATAGAAGAGAAAAAATTGTTCGATTTTATTTTCCGTTAGTCCAATGTTACAGTAGATGCTGCTTAATGTTAACTTTGACTTCTCGAAACAATAACTTCAGATATAAATCTAAATTTATTTAGTTACAACACTGTTGATGATGAGTCGTCATAAATAAATTAAGTGATGTCAGCATGTAAATAAACATAATAAAACTGAGTTCTAACAGAACATATCTTACATCCCGAAAAGAAAGATGAAATCAATACTTTGAAAATGAAATAAAATACGCACTCCGTCCACTAAATTCGTGCATTTAATTCTATTTTGGTCCGTCCATAAAAAATATTCACTTTCTTTTTTTAGAAACATCAACTTTATATTTTTACCTTAAACATGTCTACTTATTTACAAAAAAACCCATATGGCCCACCTTTTTACACTCACAATCTATTAATATATTCATTTATTATCTCAATAATATCTTTTTAGATTCACTTACTTTATACTCATTATAATTTATTAAAATTTATACTACCAAAATCATGAACGATTTTGGTGTAGGGACGGAGTAGTAAATATTGACAACACATTCTCATCTGTTTTTATTCATTCAAAGTTGACAATTCAAATTTTAAACAGTTATATCCCACCAACGTCCCATTCAACGCCGTCAGATCAAGGTCAACAGTTTCCTTCCAAGCGTTGAATGCATACCATATCTCTGTGATCTCCCACGCGCTTTTCCAATTCTACCCTTACCCCACAGCTTTATTCCCACTCCTAACCCTCATTAATATAATCCCTAATTTTCTTGATCCCCAAACATCCTCCCTCTTCTCTCGCTTACATACACGCTCTCGTCATTTTGCCCCAATTAATCAAAATTTTCTCAGATCTAAAATCGGATCTATCTTTTTCTTGCCTCTCTGCTGCAATCCGAGAAGAAGATTACTTAATTTTCATGTCTTCCACATATTGGTGTCACAGATGTAACCGCTTCCTTAGGGTTTGGAACCCGGACTCCATCGATTGCCCCGATTGTAACTCCGGATTCGTCGAAGAGGTAGAGACTCCGTCACCATCTTCACTTTCCGATTCCAGACAACGCCGTTTCCCCGCTGCCGCCATGTACATGATGCGGGCGCCCGATCCATGCCCGATACCCGTGCCGGGCTCCATATCGAGCCCCAGGCTCCGACGGAGCCGTAGAAATGGCGGTGATCGGTCGCCGTTTAATCCCGTCATCCTTCTCCGTGGTGGGCCAAACGATGGTGGAGGCGGAGCTGCTCCCGCCGGAGGAGGTTTTGAGATGTATTACGACGACGGAGTGGGGTCGGGCCTGCGGCCTTTACCGGCGACTATGTCGGAGTTTTTGCTCGGGTCGGGTTTCGACAGGCTGCTGGATCAGCTCTCTCAAATTGAGGCGAATGGGATTGGGAGAATCGACAGCAACCCGCCTGCGTCGAAGGCCGCCATCGAGTCTATGCCGACTGTCGAGATAATCGATCGCCACGTAGCTGTTGAATCGCAATGCGCGATCTGCAAGGAGGCGTTCGAGCTGGGGAACGAGGCGCGCGAGATGCCTTGCAATCATCTGTACCATCAAGATTGCATTCTGCCGTGGCTCTCGCTGAGGAACTCGTGCCCCGTGTGTAGGCACGAGTTGATCACAGATAATGAGAATGGTGGCGGCGGTGGGGATGCAAATGAAGCGAGTAGAGATGTTGGATCTGAGGACGAGACGGTGGGATTGACGATATGGAGACTGCCCGGTGGTGGTTTCGCGGTGGGGAGGTTTTCGGGAGGGAGGAGAGGCGGGGAGAGGGAGCTGCCGGTTGTGTACACGGAGATGGATGGGGGATTCAACAACAATGGGGTGCCGAGGAGGGTTTCGTGGGGGTCTAGAGGTAGCGTTTCGAGGAATAGGGGTGGATTGAGGAGATTGTTGACTGGTTTCTTGTCTTGCTTTGGGAGAAGTGGATCTTCGACGTCTACAATTAGTCGGAGGAGTGGTTCGCTATCATCGGTTTTTAGCTCCACCCCAAGACGAGGTAGATCTTTGAGTTTTGAAGTGAATGAGGAAAATGACAGAAGATGGTGATTCTTGATCTTGACGTAGTTGTTTGTGCCTGTAAATAGTTGGGGACGAAAGTATAGGCGATGAGGAATTCAGTTTTTAGTTGTGCTCAAGGATGGTGGTGTTGAGAGCTCTGTAGTCTTTAGCAATACTAGTCGAGTTACTCACTCTCACATTTTTGCCTTTATTTTTTTCAAGAATTGGGTTGATTCGTTTTCTTCAATGATCTTGTAACTTTAATGCTGCTCTTGATTATTTCCCTGGTGCCTTAATTAGTAATTCATTTTGAACTTTTTTTGCTGTTGGAAACATGTAGAAAGCTGTGCATTGATATCTTTTATGGCTATTACATTTTGTTGTTGTTTTGAAAGAAAGTGGAGATTGATTTGAGCAAGTGGCATTATATTCTTAGTAGATTATTGGCATGAGAAACCAGTGTGCTAAATGTTATGTGTGGTGATATTTGATAGGCGTAGTATCTATAATCACCCTGTGATGTGTGGTAAGTTAGAATTTGACTGGGTTGGTTGGAAATGAATTATTATTTGAGGGGATAATTACTATAAAATGAAATTAATGGTTGATATGAAGTATTGGAGATGGAGTTGTATTCTTGAACTATTCGGAATTTTGCTCTTTCAAAGTTCGTTCGAGTTTATTTAGTGAAACTCGTTAGCTAAACAAATCAAGCTTGAGCATGATAGTATTCGGTTCGTTAGCTCGTGAATAAGTTCGTTAAATGATTTAACTTAAAAATATAAATTATTAATTAAATTCAAGTATTTTTTTTCTATAATTGGTAATTATTGTATTAAATCTCGAACTATTTTTATTTGTTTTAAAATCAATAAATATATTATGTTATTATGGATAAAATAATTATATTTAAAATGAAATAATTAATATTCTTAACATGTATCTAAATTCAAAAAGTTTGTTTGGATTCGATTAAACTCGTAAACTTGAAATATTCGATAAATAAAACTTGAGTATGATGGTGTTCGGCTCGACTTGATTTGATTGCATCCTTAGGAGGGGATTATTGTTATGGTGGATGTGTTTTACACTTTCACTTTTATATAATTTTTATTCATTTGCCTAACTTGATCCTTTTCGGTTCTCTCTCTCTTTATTTTGTTTTTTTTTTCATTTTAATTGGTAATTTGTTTTTTATTTCCAGTATGAGACGAATACCAAAATCCCAACTAGCAATTAAACAGGCTGGCAAGTAGCGACTAGCAATTAAACAGGCTGGGATGTCAAATACATGCGACCTTTTCTTTAAGAAAATAGGAATGACTTCATACACTTAAAATAGGAAATATCTACTATCTTTGTATCCTTCTCATTAAAAAATGGGATATTTGTCGACAGCAAAAAGCGTGGACGCCAAATCAATGCCAAGGTAGAACCATCTGATTTGATGATAGCGAATGCTCATTTTATTAAAATTTGAAACTAAATTAAATTTAAATAAAGAGACAAAGCTGAAAGCAATGGTGAACATCGGGAAGAGCTTATGAAAGAGCCAGGAGAAGGTCAAAGGAAGAAATAGAGAATGCTATTTCTCTAAGAGCCAAGAATTTCGTCATGTATGGTTAACCGACGAAAAGAGGACAAGACAGTGAAAAAGATGAATTTGGTCGAACCCACTCGAAGCGGTTGATTCAACCTAACCCTATGGTGAGGGGATCGTTGGAGTAAAAACAAATAATTGAAAAATAAATATAATACATTCCACAAGTTCAATCTTATTATACATCTAATTAAATTCTGAATAATAATAAATGATTTAATAATGAATATAATTATAGTGAGTTAATTCAATATAATACTATTTAAAATATATTACAATATCAAAAATAGAAAATAATGCTCACAACTGAATATTCATATTCCATAATAGCTAATTCGCACCCAATTAAAATTTATAACTTACACTCAAATAAACAATCTATAATAGCATGGAATCAACCATAGACTAATAGTAAATAAGTATGATTGTATAATAGAAATGTATATAAAATATAGTTATACTTTGTTATATATATATATATAATATAATAAATAACAATGATTACTATATTCGAGTATAAATGATTGTATCTTATAATCTCACAATTATAATTCTAAAAATTAATTACAAATAACTTACATAACTATTGAATGAGATAAATATAATAATAATTCCGATCATCTATAAAGATTTAAAATAAATAAATATAATCGATCTAGTTCATCCATAATACGTTTCACGACAATGACTTTTTGTCCGTACAATCTAATTGTTTTGTATTTGCTTTATATCTTATTATGTTGAACTAACCTTGTTTTCTAACGAGAGAATGATGATCCTTTGTTTCTGAGAGAATGATGATCAAGAAGGAAAATCAAGTCCGTCTCTGGCGGTTATCCATTTTTCTAGTTTGTTTTCAGTATAATATTTAAGGTTTTGACATCATAAAATGGGATAAATTATTGGGAAAGTTCCTAGATATCGAAAATACTTAGAAATTTTGAATGTCATGAATTAATCTATCTTAACTGTGTGTTTTAATTAGATCCTAAAACCTCTGATGATTGTCTTGCTGGAGTAACTAATGCTACTGACTTATTTGCGAGTTCGGTGTTTGTTACAAGTTTCAGCATCAGAACTACCAGCTTGGACAGATCCAAGACTGAAGGAGTTCAAGCAGTAGAGAGTTAGTCATACTGATAGGAGTATAGTATCAACGCATCTGATAATAAAACTCAATCGAAGGATCGCGTACTGAAGACTGACAGAAGGCTATTGATGTCTGAAGATTGAAGGTACAAGCGATGCTGAAGATCAGAGCTACTGGAATGAAGTCTAAGACTGAAGACTGACGTCGGAGGACCGAAGCCTAAAGATCGAAAACTAAAGACTCAGCGCTGAAGGATGAGTAGGAGTCGATATATGACTAATTGTTATATTATGTAGTTGACTGTCTTTGCGGAAGTCAAAGTTGGTACCAGCAGTCTAAGCTGGGTACCGAAGTCAAAGCTGACTGCTAGGAGTCAAAGCTGATACTAAGAGTCAAAGCTACTTATCGATAATCAAGCTGATTATCAATTTCTACGTCTGGCTGAAGCATCATATTGACTCAAGAGTTCTAAGCTGACAAAACACGGACTCCAGACTGCTGATAATTAGGAGATGTAACCTCGACTGGTCCAACCTAAAGTTAATGCTGACAAAACACTGAGTCAACTCAACTAAAGAAACACAGAAGGATTAGCCTTAAGTGTTTGACTTGCCATGTGTAGTAGCGTATCTGTAGAACATAATGACATGCCACACCATTTTTTCAGAGTTACAGAGCTACAGTGTACGAGATGCAAACTTTATCTGAAGATGTACGAGGATTCTCAACGGGAAGAAAACAGAAGACAAATAGAATGATTTGAATGGTTGTCTAATACCCCGTATTTCTGTAGCAGAAATTAGCTCATGATTAAGAGCTTATTAAGAAGAGCATTGCATCCTTAAGAAAGAGTTAGTTAAGTTAGAAGTTTTTTGCGTGAAGCTTTGAGTTGAGACGATAGAATTTCGGCAGATTTGAGATAGAATCTGAGATAAGATTCTTAAATCTAGTTGAACATAAGAAGAACTAGATTGCAATAGTCTTGAGATGATAGATACATGCTCAAAGAAATTTTGATTTCAGAAAATTGAGAATTTCAAAATCTATGTTTTCGTGACGTCGGCGTTTGCCGATTGAGCTCGGATTAAGAGCAAAATATTTAAAATGGTTTGAAGATTAAAGATATGATTATTAGTATATTTTAATGATATTTGATGATGGAAAAATTTAGAAAGTGATTTTGAAGGATTTAAGAGTAAATGGAATATTTAATTCCATTATTTGCATAAAATGGAATTAAATCTCTATTTTTATAAAGTGAGTTCCTACTATATATTTTATAGTTTTGGGACTTTATATTGATGAAAATTATGAGTTTAAGGTGTTAAGAAAATAAGATTCAATATTGGAATTTTTGGGAATTAATTATGGAATTTTCTAGCATATTTTGGAAAATTACATGAAAATATATTATTATTATTATTATTATTATTATTATTATTTTATTAAAATTCCAAGGATAACTATATGAAGATTATTTTATGGAATCCTCTAGAATATGGTGTGTTGGCACCATTTTGTTTTGGAAAAATAAAGAAAATTTAATTGATAATGTGAAATTACTATTTTACCCTTATTAAATTATTACAAAATATATACTTTCAAACATGATTCTTCTTCATTCTTTCCCTCAACCTCACGGTCACACACGCTTACACACACTCAAGATTTTTGAAAATCTTGAGGAAAATATAGGAAGAACCGGCCGTTGAATTTTCGATTGGTCTTCGAATAGAGGTATAATTTCATCTATAGGACACATCTACGGTTTTAAATTTTTAAAAAACATGCTCCAATGTGTAGATCGGATTTTTGGTCATTTTGAAAGAATTATGATTGATTATGTTTTGTTAATTATTTATGAGTATTAAGATAGATTCGACGTCTACGTATTGTTTAACGTTGAATTTGTAAAGCATATGTTTATTGTTTGAAAGTTCATGTAATTTTCGAAAAAGGGGGTGTTTGATCTTGAATATATGATGTTTTTATGATTGAATTGTCTTCATATATGTGTTATTAGATTGATATAAACGTGTTTGGAACAAGAAAAACGTTTGAAATCGAAACTATACAAAAATTTCCAAAAGGGCCGAAAACCCTAAGTCTTGTATAGTTGGATTTTTGATTTTATTTGATCATTTTGACTTCATATTTGGATTCTATGATATAAATAATGCTTAAAAAGATTTATTCGGATTTTTCCGCCGACGTATTCAAAAACGGCAAAATTTTAGTTTGTCGGCGAAAATTTGTTTTCAATACCAAAGCTTTGATATTTATGTTTTATTGATAAAATGATGATCTTTAATGATAATTGAGCATGTATATAGGTTCGTTGGTGTTAGATGACGTCTCACGTGAGTTTTGACGTTAGACATAAAGTTCGTCTTAAGGGATTTTCGATTATGGCTAAGATGAGATGATTGAAGCTTATTGTTGAGTTTTATATGATCATTGAGACATATGATGATGAGTTGGTGGAGTTTGGGCTATGTTTGGATAGTTTAGTATTGATATGGCGATGCGTTTATAAACGTTACGCTGCCGAAATTTCGATAGAATTTGTTTGTCAATAAGATGTTAGAGGATGCAATGACCCAAGTTTTGATAGATATTAGAGTCTTAGTCTTGATATCGAGAAGAAATAGTCGTGTCGATGACTAAAGATAAGTAATGTTCTTGTTTGGTTCTTGATAGACATTTATGCTGTTTTATGAGGATAAAATATGGATAAAGAAAGAAATGGAATTGGGAATTAGTTCCTTAGCTCTAAGGAACATCCAGGTGGGTATAAGTATTTTCTATAAAAAGAATGCTTATGTTAATAAATGTTTTCAAATGACATGATATGATTATGCATGAAAGATGATATGAGATTATATGATATGCATTTAATTGCATTGTTTTGAAAGTTGATTGACTTGCCAAAGTTTTGAGCATGAGCATAAGCATAATGCACTACCTATCCACGGAAAGAAAGAAAAGAAAGAAATGACCGACGTCGGGTATGACCGTAGTTGAGATCCTTCGGGACCAACTCGGGTATGTGAAGTTAAAGTGTGTTGAGGAGGAGGCTTACTCCTCGTATCAACACAAAGAAAATAGACGTGGATATGGGAAGGAAAAGAAAGATGCATGTAGACATGAAACATGTATATGCATATGATATGATGATATTATGATATAATGTAACGAGCATGCATGAACAGATTTTGAGAAGCATTATGCAGATAATTTCAATAAAATCCCTTTATAAGTTTATTTTATGGCAAGTCGAGAATATAGCCCTAAGGGCAAAAGTTTTAAATGTTTTGGCGTATACCCAGAGTGCATTTTGTACTCACGCCTACATATATTTCTAAATATGCGGGTTGAAATGGAGAATCTTTGGAATCGAATGTTTGCAAAGAGCTTCTCTAAGTAATTTGATTCATGATGATTTTGATAATTGATTGATGTTATTCATTTGATGTTCACCTGTTTTTGATGCCCAGAGAGTTATGTCTTCACATAATTCTCAACCGCACTTTCCGTTGCCGAACTTTAGCCCTTACTTGTTTATTTGTTCTACTAGAACAAAATGATCATGTTCATTACTCATTATGATTTAACATGTTGATAAGGTCTCAAAGTTATCGAAGCATGCTCAATTATGTACATTCTTGATTTTGGTTATTCCGTTGTAATCATTGTCCTCAGCCGTTCTTCTTCTCGATCGATTTTTTTTTTATAATTTGAGGACCTAGAATCAAGCTTTATCCATTCTTGAACCATAAATGTTTGATTCGTACATGATGAAAGTTGTTTTCATCTTTTCTCATGACATGTGTTCAAGCCCATTGTCGTTAAATTTTCTTCTTAACCCCAAGTCACGGCCTAATTACCTGGTTAGGTAGTCGGGTCGTGACAGAATGGTATCAGAGCGGTTTTGAATTATGAACCTGTGAAATCTTTGTAAGTTGTGCAGCTTGTGTGCTGTCTTGAATTCTGAAATCGTGAATCTTTGAAAGTCTTGTGCAGTTTGTACACCTTGAACATGTGTATTCTTTTGAGATGATTCTATTTGAGAATTTGAGTTACGAGTCAGTTGTTTGACTCTATTTTGTAAATCTGAGTTATAGAATCAGTTGTTTGATTCTGAATTGAGAAAATGAATTAAAGAGATAATTGTCCTTGAGAGAAGCTCAGCATTCGATTTCGTCATCCCTAGCTCACCAGGTAAAAGTTTATACTTATGATTATTGTTATTACAGTTGATGATTGAATATGTGTATGTTTGAAATGAATATTGCTCATTGAGCTAAAGTTGAAGAGAAATCAAGAGAAGTGAGGAGATGACAGAACAAACGAGTATGTTTCTACAAAAGTTCGAGTGTTCTTCATTAGAATGATACAAATCGTCCAGAAAGTTCAGAAGAGTGAGACTCGTTTGTTGTCAGCAACAAAGATCAAAGAGTGTTTATATATATCGACGAGCAGTATACCTTGAACGAATTTCTTGCTTGATTCTATCGTTTGTGGGAGAAACGTTTGAGCGAGGTTTATCGAGATTTGATGGAAAATTCCAGTCGATTTCTTTAATGCCTAAAGAATGGCAAGCTTGGGTTGTTGCTGTAGCCATTAATTATATTGAATCTGGTTTTGTGCTTGTGAGCTAACTGATTTTTCCAGATTCCTAGTTACCATCAAATTTCAATATTATGAACACTCGAGCCCCCTTCTTTTTATTCATCTTTCTCTATTACTAAACCTATCTTAGTTGTTCACCAGCTTCAATTAGTTGATAATTTTCCTTCTCTTATTGATGATGGTGAAAACCTTGAACCCATAGATGTTGATTCTTTTATTCCTGAGCATGATGTTAGTACCTCTATTCTAGAAATAGAGTCTTCTCTATCAAATACTTAGTTATTTATACCTGAACCTGATGTAGATCTTATACAATTTGATTATTCTTAAATCGATATTGAGATGCTTCTTATTGACCCAGATTAATGCAATCAGCCTTTCGCATCTCTTGAGATTTCTACATCGATTCAGTTTGTTATATTCTCTTATGTTTCCAAGACTTCTCTTTGGAGATTTGAGAAAAGATTCAAGTTACTTTATCGAGACCCCAGGTGTCTCGAAATTTTTGTGTATGAACTCAAGTACTACTAATTATTGGCACATCACAGCTACAACCCTAGATATCGGTTATTTGCCTTTCAAAGACAGCTTTTGTGGATAGAGTGGAGTGGAAGCTGATAGTTATAGATTATATCGGATGTGGTTGCCAGAGATGCCAAAGCATACCCAGATGACGAAGTTTTTCCCTATTTTGTAAAGTTCCTCAGAGATGCAAATTTCTTTCCTTGATATCTATACAATCATTTGGCTATCCAACTGTTTTATTTCACATCTTAACTTTGCGATAAGCAATTTTGAAGATCTTTGAGATTTGAGTTTGTTTGTTGATTGAAAACCTTTATTCTGTTATTGATAAGCAAAATATGCTGCATTTTGGCATTCGTTTGCAATGCAGTACATCACCCAGAAAAAAAGAAATTCTCATTCATTATTCTGAAGAGGAAGAATAAGAAAGCACAGTTCTTTTCAAAACTTACTTGTACCTTCTCTTCTTAAACCGATTATAGAATTGCAGAATCTTTCTGCGTCAAGATCTTTTATCCTTTAA
This sequence comes from Salvia rosmarinus, assembly GCA_036937905.1. Classification (NCBI taxonomy): domain Eukaryota; kingdom Viridiplantae; phylum Streptophyta; class Magnoliopsida; order Lamiales; family Lamiaceae; genus Salvia; species Salvia rosmarinus. Next base: position 40,100,534 of record CM072820.1, read on the forward strand.
TGAAATGGATAACCCAGCTGCTATTCAAGAATGAGTCGTTTTATTGAGTGAGTTTTAAGTTTTGGAGAATTCTGACTAAGAATATCTCCTATGTATATCGTTTAGGTGGAAAGGTCAACAGTTTCTGATGAAGATTTCTTCAGAAGTTCTTTCTTCCGAGCAATTAAAGAATGTTACGCGGAAGCTGTTCAAGGAAGAATTATACGAAAAGTATCTACTTCGTAATTCTGCAACCGAAAGAGATTCAGTTTACGAGCATGAAGCAAAGGAAGAAAATTGTCACAGTATATGATCGTGATTTCTGCGTATCGATTGTAAGATTCTTTATGCAGTTGAAAAGATAAGAAGACATACGTGTCGGTTACCAAATCAAAATGTGAGTGATTATCGATCTACTCACGAAGTACGCTTATGTTATTCTGATTCTTATCACGTATGGAGCTGACAAGTTAACTCAAGTGTACATTCGAAAGATAGTATGTTTGTATGGAATGTCGTTTCAATATTCCAGGTTTACATCTCGTTCTGGACGAGCTTACCATAAAGATGAATACAAGATCGAATTTCAGTATAGCTTTTACCAGCAATAGATGATCAATTTGAAAGGACCATCCAGATGTTAGAAGACGAGATCAGAACCAAGATTTATATGGCGCTCTACAAAGTTTTCTACGACAGAAATTGTAGATCGTCGTTTTATTTAAAACACATTATACATCAAGAGAATAAATGTTCGTGAACAAGATTTAAGCTATGAACGAAAGTCAGAATGCGTCTTAAATCGACATGGAAGCATGATGATTTACAAGAAATGACATGGAAGTTAAAGATCAGATGAGAAAGAGGTATTCTGAGCTCTTGCTGACTTGCAAAATTTCGAGGACGAAATTTTTGTAAGGGGGTGAGAATGAAATACCCGTATTTCTGTAGCAAAAATTAGCTCATGATTAAGAGCTTATTAAGAAGGGCATTGCATCCTTAAGAAAGAGTTGGTTAAGTTAGAAGCTTTTGCGTGAAGCTTTGAGTTGAGACGATAGAATTTCGGCAGATTTGAGATAGAATCTGAGATAAGATTCTTAAATCTAGTTGAATATAAGAAGAACTAGATTGCAATAGTCTTGAGATGATAGATACATGCTCAAAGAAATTTTGATTTCAGAAAATTGAGAATTTCAAAATCTATGTTTTCGTGACGTCGGCGTTTGCCGATTGAGCTCGGATTAAGAGCAAAATATTTAAAATGGTTTTTAAGGTTAAAGATATGATTAATTAGTATATTTTAATGATATTTGATGATGGAAAAATTTAGAAAGTGATTTTGAAGGATTTAAGAGTAAATGGAATATTTAATTCCATTATTTGCATAAAATGGAATTAAATCTCTATTTTTATAAAGTGAGTTCCTACTATATATTTTATAGTTTGGGACTTTATATTGATGAAAATTATGAGTTTAAGGTGTTAAGAAAATAAGATTCAATATTGGAATTTTTGGGAATTAATTATGGAATTTTCTAGCATATTTTGGAAAATTACATGAAAATATATTATTATTATTATTATTATTATTATTATTATTATTATTATTATTAATTTCGAAAATTCCAAGGATAACTATATGAAGATTATTTTATGGAATCCTCTAGAATATGGTGTGTTGGCACCATTTTGTTTGGAAAAAATAAAAGAAAATTTAATTGATAATGTGAAATTACTATTTTACCCTTATTAAATTATTACAAAATATATACTTTCAAACATGATTCTTCTTCATTCTTTCCCTCAACCTCACGGTCACACACACTTACACACACTCAAGATTTTCGAAAATCTTGAGGAAAATATAGGAAGATCCGGCCGTTGAATTTTCGATCGATCTTCGAATAGAGGTATAATTTCATCTATAGAACACATCTACGGTTTTAAATTTTTAAAAAACATGCTCCTATGTATAGATCAGATTTTTGGTCATTTTGAAAGAATTATGATTGATTATGTTTTGTTAATTATTTATGAGTATTATGATAGATTCGACGTCTACGTATTGTTTAACGTTGAATTTGTAAAGCATATGTTTATTGTTTGAAAGTTCATGTAATTTTCAAAAAAGGGGATGTTTGATCTTGAATATATGATGTTGTTATGATTGAATTGTCTTCATATATGTGTTATTAGATTGATATAAACGTGTTTGGAACAAGAAAAACGTTTGAAATCGAAACTATACAAAAATTTCCAAAAGGGCCGAAAACCCTAAGTCTTGTATAGTTGGATTTTTGATTTTATTTGATTATTTTGACTTCATATTTGGATTCTATGATATAAATAATACTTAAAAAGATTTATTCGGATTTTTTCGCCGACGTATTCAAAAACGGTAAAATTTTAGTTTGTCGGCGAAAATTTGTTTTCAATATCAAAGCTTTGATCTTTATGTTTTATTGATAAAATGATGATCTTTAATGATAATTGAGCATGTATATAGGTTCGTTGGTGTTAGATGACGTCTCACGTGAGTTTTGACGTTAGACATAAACTTCGTCTTAAGGGGATTTTCGATTATGGCTAAGATGAGATGATTGAAGCTTATTGTTGAGTTTTATATGATCATTGAAACATATGATGATGAATTGGTGGAGTTTGGGCTATGTTTGGATGGTTTGGTATTGATATGGCGATGCGTTTATAAACGTTACGCTGTCGAAATTTCGATAGAATTTGTTTGTCAATAAGATGTTAGAGGATGCAATGACCCAAGTTTTGATAGATATTAGAGTCTTAGTCTTGATATCGAGAAGAAATAGTCGTGTCGACGACTAAAGATGAGTAATGTTCTTGTTTGGTTCTTGATAGACATTTATGTCGTTTTATGAGGATAAAATATGGATAAAGAAAGAAATGTAATTGGGAATTAGTTCCTTAGCTCTAAGGAACATCCAGGTGGGTATAAGTATTTTCTATAAAAAGTATGCTTATGTTTTCAAATGACATGATATGATTATGCATGAAAGATGATATGAGATTATATGATATGCATTTAATTGCATTGTTTTGAAAGTTGATTGACTTGTCAAAGTTTTGAGCATGAGCATAAGCATAATGCACTACCTATCCACGGAAAGAAAGAAAAGAAAGAAATGACCGACGTTGGGTATGACCGTAGTTGAGATCCTTTGGGACCAACTCGGGTATGTGAAGTTAAAGTGTGTTGAGGAGGAGGCTTACTCCTCGTATCAACACAAAGAAAATAGACGTGGATATGGGAAGGAAAAGAAAGATGCATGCATACATGAAATATGCATATGCATATGATATGATGATATTATGATATAATGTAACGAGCATGCATGAACAGATTTTGAGAAGCATTATGCAGGTAATTTCAATAAAACCCCTGCATAAGTTTATTTTTATGGCAAGTCAAGAATATAGCCCTAAGGGCAAAGTTTTAAATGTTTTTTTTTTCGTATACCCACTGAGTGCATTTTTGTACTCACGCCCTGCATATATTTCTAAATATGCAGGTTGAGCTGGAGAGAATGCTGGAATCGAATGCTGCGCAAAGGAGCTTCTCTAAGTAATTTGATTCATGATGATTTTGATAATTGATTGATGTTATTCATTTGATGTTCACCTGTTTTTGATGCCCAGAGAGTTATGTCTTCACACATAATTCTCAACCCCACTTTCCGTTGCCGAACTTTAGCCCTTACTTGTTTATTTGTTCTACTAGAACAAAATGATCATGTTCATTATTCTGTTATGATTTAACATGTTGATAAGGTCTCAAAGTTATCGAAGCATGCTCAATTATGTACATTCTTGATTTTGGTTATTCCGTTGTAATCATTGTCCTCAGCCGTTCTTCTTCTCGATCGATTTTTTTTTTTTTTATAATTTGAGGACCTAGAATCAACCTTTATCCATTCTTGAACCATAAATGTTTGATTCGTACATGATGAAAGTTGTTGTCATCTTTTCTCATGACATGTGTTCAAGCCCATTGTCGTTAAATTTTCTTCTTAACCCCAAGTCACGGCCTAATTACCTGGTTAGGTAGTCGGGTCGTGACATTGTCTCTCTAACGGCACTATTCTTATTCATATCTATATATGTGTGCAGAATCCAATATTTAAAGGTGACCGAAATGCTGCTCATCTTAATTCTCAAGTATTCAAGCTCAAAACTCAACACCAATCAAACAACGATTTCGAAGAATGAAGTATTCATTGTATCAGCAAGACTCAAGAGCTCAAACATACTTATCAGCTCGAGACTTCAACATACATTTCCTTACGTCAATGATATTCTCCCTTTTTATCTTAAGCCTAGACTTTCTGAGTTTATCTTCTGTGATAACTCAGATCCCTAGTTGAAAAACCACTCTACTAAACCCCCCCCAAAAGTGAAGTAAGATTTTGATCAACTAAGAAACGAAATGTTAGTTGCCGAAACCTTGGTTTCTAGCACCCGTAAACTAGAGGTTAAGTCGAATACATCCTTCGTTCCTAGCACCAACAAACGTAGGAGGAACACCAAGTTAGGCGGGACACTGTAAAGTTACCTCAGTGTCTAGGTTTTCTCTTGTACTCATAAACAAGACTAATCCCAAGTTAGTGGATTGACTGAGTAATCAGTCTGTGGACGTAGGAGTTGATCTTTGCAAACCACGTAAAACTTAATGTGTCATTTTGTAATACCCCGATTATTTAAACGCCTAATTACGATATTAATTTCATAAATTAGAATATTATTATAATAATTTGATTAATAAATTATCGAATAATGATTTCGATTATTGTTGGAATAAGAAATTCCTATGTTTTATTCACAGATGAATGTGAATTGAGAAATACGAATATGTAACGTATTTCAACTGTATTAATTCTACGTCGATTACGTATCGATATTTTTTTTAGGCTCGTGATATTTTCTAAGTTTTTAAGCTTAGAATTTAATTCCATTATTATTGGAATTATTAATAAAGTGATTATAGCTTTATTACGACCATTTTGAGATGAGTCGATATTTAAACGTTTGAGACGTTTCAAACGTTAACGTTTTGAGATGACTTGAGAATCAAGTCTAACGATCAAGGAATTATGATATTTAAATTCCTATGATTATTTTATATAATTGGAATATTATTTAGCATTGAATTAATGCTAGAAAATTTTGGGATTATATTTTTGATTATTTATGATTCTCGAAAACCCTAAATCGAGAAATAGGGTTTTCTACCTATAAATCTTTCTAATAATTTTCCTATGATATAATTAATCATCTAAGATATATATATTATGATATATATGTATAATTAGCATGAAAATAAATTATATACCACACTTAGAATGGAAGAACCGTGAGTTTCTTTTGTGTATTAGGTAATTCACGTAAGTTTTACAATTGAAATACAATGTTATGGAATTAAATTCATGCAAGTGGTATATTGTACACACTTACCTAGTAAACCAGTGGGAAGACTTAGGATGAATTATGGCGTGTAATATGGCTTCCAAATAGGTGAGAAAAGTTTGTACAACTCTTGTATTAACTTTCTTTGTGCATATGGCTTTGTGCAAGACTTTGTGTACATGGTGTATGATAATTAAAAGGCTTTACTTTGTATTGAGAGAGAATAGCCGATGGCAATGAGCTCATGGTCAAGGAATTGTTTTATCCAAGAAATTAAAGTTAATACATACTAACTATCATGACATATGCAAGATGAATACACTTGAGAAACACATCAAAATCGATTTTCTTCTCCCACTCCACTTTGTGGTCGACGACTTATGCCATGCAAGAAACAAAATTAAATTGTTTCTCCCAAAATGCTTTATTAAAGCTTCCATGAAGTTAATATATGTGTAGAGATATTTACACATGACATAATCAAAGTTTGACTAATTTAATTCATTTGTCTGTGAGAGAGCCGAGAGGAGTGAGTATGTGTTGTTTCATTTGTTTTAAAATTGCCTAAGTATATATTTATTCTTTTGAGCCACGAACATACTTCACTTATTCCTCTCTCTTTTCTTTCTTCTGCCGTGAGTTCATCCATAGAAAACCAAACTTATTTCTTCTTCTTTTATCTCCATTTGCTTGAGTTCAATCTATCCTACAACCGATCGACTCCGATAACGAGGTTAGATATCGAACAAGCTTCGATAAAACCTATCCTTTTCAATAATCCTACGGTTTAAATTATTATTTTCTAGCATGTATTATTTGTGAAAGAATCATGCTAACATGTTATTATGCTTAGGAATTATGTTACATATATCAATATGTGCATAGATTGTTTATTTACTAAGCTAAGCAATTTATTTAAATTATTTGATAATGTTCGAAAATTGCTAGGGTTGATTTAAGGTTGGATTGTTGATCTATAGTGTTGTAGGAGTGCATGATATTAATTTAGAAATTTTTGGAAACCATATGTGTAATTTTAAACATGGCCGAGACCTAGGGCTATGGTTTTAATGGTTTTGATTGTGTTATTATATGATATTATGATGTATTAGTACTATATGATAGTATTTAAGTATAGTGTAATTTAATTAGAATTTTATAAAAATGTGAGTATATAGTTTGATAAAAACCGAAACCATGAACAATTCATACCTTGGTGTAGAAATTTAATATGTTGGACTTCAGGTTATGATTATGTTATAAATTAAGGTTAGAGCCTTGTATAAATTAATTATAATTTTAGGAAGTTATTTGATAATTATGGGAATTTTGAGACCTATATATAAAGCGATATAGGTGAGTTCCAAATTTTTCTATAGTAATATTAATACATATTAATGATCATAGTGTAAAATAATACACTACATGAATTTAGAAGAATTTTTGGAACAAGGTTGGAAATTTTTACACAAAAGCCGTGAGCTTTGTGTTTTTAAATAAGGAATTTTAATTCCTTTTTAATCATGAATAATAATTTATTATATGTCTAAAAATTATATTAGACATAATTGAATTTTTGGGAATTATTAAATATAGAATATTATGTTTATGATGGAACGTTATATAAATAACGTTAAAAGCATAAATAATGCTTAATGTATTAAAAGATTAATATTGAAAGAAAATATTAATCAAGTTTATCGATTTGCGTGAAAAATCGATAATTAAAGCCTTATGAAATGAAATCGATTGAAAATCGATTTATATTGAATAACGTTACTATACGTTAAATATTTAACCAAAAGGGTTCATATAAGGCGTAGATCATATTATGTCTCTCTCGATATACGAGAATTATTTTTATTGATATACGCGTCATTTCAACGTATTAAGACGTATAAAGAATCATCGAAACTTCGAATTATTAATTTATTTATCAAGGTTGAATGAACTTTGAAAATCTCGAAAAGCGTGCCAACGTACTAAACGTACATTTTGCGTAAAGGTGGGACGTGAAGTTCACGCGCGACGAGAAGCAGAGCACGCACAGTGAAATTCGAAGTCCAAAGTAAAGGTGGGCTTTACTATACTCAAATTGATAGAACTTATCAAATGATTTATTTATGATGCTTTATTGCAAGCAAATATTTATGAAATGATTATTTAATTACCTGCCCAAATTGTTTATGTTTTATGTATGTATCCAATCCATGATTTTTGATGCATAATGTTGGGTAGCTCCCACTTTATGACATGCTTGAATTCGTATTCTTGGAAGTACCCCCAAGGATGATGGAGAATTAGTATCTGTCTTGAGATGGCTGGATTTTGTGCAATCGATTATTTGTATTTGTGTCTTTGAAAGGGTGCTCGGCGGTCATGGCGTCTGTGAGAGGAGGCCTCCTCTCCAAGCAGGAATTATTTGGATGAATTATTGTGGTGGATGTGGATCATACATCGTGGAAAATGCTTGGCAAGCGATATTTATGGAAAATGACGAAAATATTTAGTAAACACGGTATTTTCAAATTAAAACCTCGTGTATTCTTGTGATGGGCGAGTAATTTAAACTTGATAAAATATTTTGGCATGAGCCATTGAGTGCATTATTTGTACTCACCGCATATTGTTTTTAAATGTGCGATTGGTATGGTGATGATGATGGAGCGAGTGTTGAGTAGTCGAAGTCTTTTGAATATTTACTATGTTTGAAAGAAAGAACCCTTGAATGCATATCGTCATATATGCATTCACGTGCTTTCATTGCATATTCGAATAGTATTGTATGTTAATGTTGTGATTGAGTGCATGCGAGTTATCGAAACCTCTGCTAAGGACTTATAGCCTTATATCGTAAATTACTTTTGCCTTGTAAATAGGGTTGATTATCGAAGTTCGATCGTATTAGTTTGAAGTTTTAATTATTCTTATTCAATGTTTGGTAATCACATTCCAAGCTCGATTCTCTCTAATCATCCTTTGGATTAGAGGTGTGACACATTACTTTCGACAATGCTTTAAATTACATGTTATCGAATTGTTAATCATCAGCAATCAGTAGCACAATATTGTTTTGTAAACCCTCTATCATTATCAGTTCGATACTGAAAAGATATAAATTGAAAACTAACTAATCAATATTCGACTAAATGTTAAAACCTGAATCTTAGTTTCTCTAAGGCAAATCCAGTTAGGGGTGTCATTTGGTATGAGTCGGTTACCCTACCTGAAAAAATCGGGTATCCGACCTCGATTTTGCATAAAATGTGCTAACCGATCCCGATCCCGATCCGATCTTGTAAATCGGGTACTCGAATACCTAAGTTGGGTACCCGACTCGGGTACCCGAATTTCCCGATCATTTTTTGTTTTTTATTTATCTAATATATTTTTATATATAAATCTATATATTTTTTGTGGGTATTAGTTTATTAGAATGAATAATATTAAATAATAATAAAAATCTTCGCACTTTTGTTTTTGTTTTTGTATTTATTTATTTTATTTTTATATTTGTACATAAATCTATATATATTGTAAGTATTAGTTTATTAAAATAAATAATATTAAATAATAAAAGATAATAATATTTTTATGGAGAAGAACTGATGCACTCCATAAGTCTATAATATAACACTTTGTAATATAATTGTTTTTTAAATTTCAGTACATATTAAATATATTATATTTAATATATATAAATATAAAAATATATATTGCAAAAATAAATCGGGTAATATCTGACTACCCGTCGGGTATACACGATACCCGAAATCCCTCAATATTGATACCCGACCCCGACCCATATACCTGATTTTCGGGTAATCGATACCCAAATAACCGATAATTTCGGTCAGGTATCGGGTATCCGATTATCTGATATCCTAATAGACAGCCTTAAATCCAATAACCATTATATTCTGTACGTACATCAGTTATCAATCCAACTGATTTGTTGTCCTAACAGTTAGTAAGTTTGCTAACAGATTTCACTAAGTACAAAATTTCTTTGTTTGAACTAACTAGCAATCATGATATCAGTACTGGACTGTCAGTTATACGATTAGTTGATGTCAGCAACCAGTCAATCATGTCTCCTAAAAAGTTTTAAATTTATCTAACTGATATATCCCTCTCATAAACAGTACATATCTCGAGAGACTCATTAATATCTCATGTCCATTTTCGACATTCAAATATTGACCTTGCTTTCTACAACATATTACGACAAAATGCAGAGTTTTCGAGTTGGTTTTCCAACAAGGTGAAGGATTTGCCGTTCAAGTGCTTGATGCGGAACTTTCAGCAGTAGTCAGTAGTCATGTTTACGGTGACATGATTTCAGGGGACGAAAAAAATAGACATGTGACATTTTTGGTTTATTATTGATATTGATAGTTGATGGTTTAAATAAACTTTTTGATATATAGATTGGGAATTCTTTGATAAAATAGATGTAATTTAAGATTTAAAGTGATATTTACTTTAAATTTATATTTTACAAAAATTATTCTTTTCCTGAATTGAGCTCTCGCTGCAGTTCTTTTTTTTTTTTTTCGTTTTTATGCTTTATTTTCCGTTTGTTTTCGTTTTTTACGCTTTTAATTTTTTTTTGTTTCTTTTCATTTTTTATTTATTTTAACATCTTTGTTATCTTTTTTACCTTTTTTTTTTTTTTCTTATTTTATCTTTAAACATCTTTGATCCATTTATTTTCTTTGACTAATTTTAGAATATAAACATAATTAAATTTATGAAATAAACATGTTAATTAATTAATTAACTGAAATACAAACATTTAATTATATATACATATATATTAAAAGTATTAAAAATAATACAGTGTATTGAATAAAGTAAAAGTTATTTGATAGTGAGGCCCATAAATAATTTTAAAAATACAATTAAAAATCTGCAAATAAGAATCCAGCACTGTAGTTTAAAAACCTATGAAATTGGTTTACGATTCAGGCCAATCTAACTAATTATAATTATTTATTAGTTTATAATTTAGACTATGCATTTGTATTAATTATATTTGTTGTGTTATATTAAAGCTTGTAATTTATAAATTTAAAGAAGAATCTATGAATTTATGAAAATATTACTTGCATTTTATAATTTGTAGTTTCACCAAAAGTGAATACCCTTTGATGTCATCCTTAAGTATTATTTGCTTTATAAGCCCAAATTCCTAAATTATGGAACTATTGCATAAAGATGAAAGATATGTATTTTTTATGATTGAAATGTGTCATATGTCATACGAATTTAATACGATTGGGTAATTTTCGTTTAATTATTTGAGCATAAAATACAAACAATTTTACAAAAGAAATAAGAATCATGTGGTGTTGCGTCGGGCCGGGACCATAGGCCAAGCCTAGACCAGATCGGGTCAATCCAATTGACAACTCTATGTGTTCATGTGTTACATATATTGGTTTATATATAGAACACCACTGTCTATCACGATAATTTGCCCAGATCAATAATTCTTCATATTTTGTTAATAGTATACAAAAAATAACACATCTGAAACTGCTACTTGTACTTAAATTTTATTACAGTCGTGCACATAATTATATGACTATACAAAATAATTGATGAAAAGTAGGAATTCAGTTCAAACAAACAATCCGGCCGGATTTGTGATCGGATTTAGTTTATAATAGGGCCTGGTTTTGGAGAGGACAAATGGATTTCCTGTTGGATTCGTAAAATATAGTCGGCTTTCTCGATCGAAAATAGTAAGTACCAATAAGTTTCATTATAAATAGCTTAATTTTAGATATTTGTATGAAGAATAACTGATTCCTTTTTTTTTGCATAATTTTGTAATTTGGTGCAATAAAATTCACGTGAAGACATATGAAATTTGTAAATTTTTGTACCTAAATACATAAAATTCATGTGAAATTTAAGCAGAGAATATGATGATTAACCTGAGGTAACTGTTGCTACAATAAAATTTTACAAACAAAGAGTACTCTTCACGTGATTAAAGCTTGCATCTCCAATAATTTACATGTACCAACTATTGATACAGTAAACAAGTAAAATAAATGTCATGTGAAAGTTAAAGCTCGCATCTCCAGTAAAAATCCCTCAAAACACTACTAAATTTCTCATCTCTCTGAAATTCTCAAAGCACTACTTGAAATCTCTCAAAAAAATGCATCTTCAAATTGAAGGGGGAGCTACTCAAAGTCAAAGCACAAAGAAATAGAGGTAATGTGACTACTTGAAATCTCTCATAAAAATGCATCTTCAAATTGAAGGGGAAGCTACTCAAAGTCAAAGCACAAAGAAATAGATAGAGCCGGTAAAATTGGCCGGCTCGATGAGCCGGCCTGGGGTATCCGGAATTGGGATCGGGTTGGGCTGGTGAAAATAGTGACCCGAAAAAAATCGGGCCTAAAAAGCTTGCCCACATAGCCCATCGGGCTGACCGGGCTTTGGGGCTAAAAAACCCGGGGTTAACGGGCCTAAAAGCCCGTCCACACATTTAAAGTTTTAATATTATAATACATATGCGCAAGAAGGTGAAGAAGTACAATTGTCCAAGGAAGATTCAAATGTGGTCGATGTTTGATGATATTTGAAACTTTAAGTTTATCTTATTTACGTTGAAATTGATGTTAGACATGTTAGTAGACTTAATTTATTTTATTTACTTTGGAATTGATGCTATTAGACGTAATTTATCTTATTTACTTTGAAATTGATGTTAATAGATTTAATTTATTTATTGTTATCATATTTTTGAAATTAAAAAATGTTTTATTAAAGTAAATATTGGGCGGGTTTGGCGGTGGCCCGATAAATTGGTGGGCTACCATATTTTCACCGATAGCATTTGGTCGGTCGCAAGCCCGACCAGTAAAACAACAAGCTCGATGGGCGGGCCAGCCCCGACCCGCCTTTTGCTCTAAAAATAGAGGTAATGTGATTTATAGTGACGCTTCAAAATTTCATTTGTAGTTGAGAAATTAAATTTGATTTTAATTTATTTATTTCTTACGTAGATGGACAATTGAAAATTCATCACTGTGAATTATGGTGGAGAGTTTGATAGATATTAGCGGATGTCAAAGAATTGCCCAAATTCCAAATCATTCTCTTTACAGCCTCATATACTACATCAATCATGTACTGTAGTCCAATGAATTAAGCAAATATTATCAACTATTTATTTATCGACATCTCGATATGGTCGTATAATAAAATCATTGTTAAGCGATGATGAAGTGTTTGCTCGATTGTGCATATCTAAATAATATACATGTTTATGTAGTTCAAAACATTACAAACGTTACGAGTGGATCATACCAAGAAGAACCGAACGTATCGTCGATCCACACAGAGATACATGGACAGTCGTTTCAAGACATTCAAATGATGATTTCTGGTGATTAGTTTGTCGAATCCCAAAGATTCGCTACGAAGCATGGTACCGGTACCAGGACGACAAGACCAACAACTCCTATTCAGAATAATGATGTCGATAGGGAAGACGAGGAAGAATAATATGTATTTGAGATCGATGAGCTCAAAGATACGGACTCATATGTCTCCAATGACAACCTCGAGCAATCAATTTTAAATAATACATTTATTGATTTTGCAGGATAGATTCAAAGAGAATGTGGACTTGCCAATCTATTATCATTGACCATTCCAAGCACTTATCCAGAATATATCATCAAACCTGATGTGGAAGAACTAACTAATTGGTTAAGTTTCAATGATTCCGCTTAACGTTGACGCCTCACTTGCGGCTCGTGAAATGGACCTAACAAGGGATGGAGAATTGAGTAATAATTAATATTATTATATCATAGATGACCTTTATTTTGTTGTTGGTGTATGGCATAGGAACAGGGGCAGAATACATTGTTGGTCGTTCAGATACAATACAACTGACATTTAAATGCAAGAACTTCGAGAGGTATAAGTTTGAGTTGCGTGTTGCTCAACGAGGTAATGTTTGGAGAGTTTATAAATGTATATTTGAACATAAATACCACTGTGATTTGGGTTGTGTTAGTTCACTGAAGGTATATTCAAAGATCGATGCAACGTATTTTGCTCGAAAAAATGAAAACAATAGGTTAATCATGAAGTCCAAGTCAATTATGACAGAGCAAAAACAAGATTGCAGTATCCGCATTAGTTGCGATGTGGTGTTGTGAGTCTGAAATACTGTAATTGAGTTGATATAGGGAGGCATGATGAGCCATTCCAAATGCTACATGGTTATCTACACATATTGAGGGTGACGAATCCCAATATATTTATCGATTGTGAGGTGGGTGGTGATGGTCGATTTTTATATTTGTTCATTTTTCTCGATGAATCTATTGTTTCATTTACTTTTGTATGAGACCGATGATGTAGTAGACAACACTCACCTTAAGGGAAATAACGAGAGAATTTTATTCGTTACAGTTATTAAAGATGCAAACAAGCAAGTGTGTTGGCGTATGGTGTACCTGATTTATTTTGTAGATCCATAGAGCATTCAGAAATACGACGCATACGTTTCCATAGCTAACGTGACCGAGAGAGTATTTCAACAAGCCCATCATATCTTATGCTTCTACCACTTGTTGAACAAGATCAAATAGTTTCACAACAAGACTGTGGTGGAAATGTTTCAACAAGCTTCTTATACATACGAGCCAAGTAAATATCAACGTGCTATGTCTGCTATCGAGAGTATAAATGATAAAGCATATAAAAATTACTCCGTGTAGGACCGAAAAAATGGGTCCGTTTGAAGTGACCTATATAAACCGTTATAGTTTCCTAACATCAAATGCAGCGGAATCATTTAACTTTTGACTATTGTGGGTGGGATGACTTATAATATGCTCAATGCTGAAGGTAATCAAGATTGTTATTGAGCAGTGATACAATGATAGACGAGCAACATCATATAGAAGTGACAACTATCTCATGGAGGAGATATTTAACAAGCTTACAGAAGCATCGTCAAAAAATCATCGTTACACTACGACGAGGAGTACAAATATGAAGTTCAAGGTATTGGATTTGTATAGTGAAAGCAGATTAGTTGAGCTTGTATACAATACATCATGTTACCACTATTCTGATCTCATATCTGAATTATTTGCTTGATTGCATATGTTGTCCCATTATCTCATATAAAAATTAGATCATACAGTGTGTAAAAGATCACAGAAGTATGAATGATTGGTTAAGCTAGTTGAGATATAAAAATGATCACAACTGAGACAACTTGTGGACGAGTTGTTGGTATATGTTGCAGTATAGATAACAAGTAATTAGACTTGGTTGTCTGTCCATGTTGGTACGTCTTGATGTATTGATAGATCATAATGAGATGAGTTCTTCTATTTGATCGCCGTGAAGAACCTAATCTCAGTGACTTTACGTTGATCTAAACATCGATAAGGTTTTAGGTGAGTATGAGTTACTTACTATCACTTTAACTTGTGATGGGTGAGGGTTACACGAGATATCCCAATATTTTTCATATCTTGGGTGGTAGTAATGCTTGTATATCATGTTGGTTACCTGTATCGAGTCATCGTATCTGTTTAGGATCATGACGTACCCCTTAAGGAGTCCAAAATATTTATTGTACTAAACCACAAATTGAGTTAATTCAAGTACAATAATAAGATTGACTGATACTACTTAAGAAATTAAAGAGATTAATAATTATTAGCAATCGGAGTGATATGAATAATTAATGGACGTGCAATATCTTAAATACGGGGATGCGTAAGTCTAAGTACAAGTCCAACTCAACTTCGGTAATAAAGGGGTAAGTCAACATTTATTTTCTAATGGAATGAATAAATATTTATAAATTGATTTATGTTCTAAGCTGAACATAAGATAATTAATTTATTTTAAGCCCATTTTTATTCTTTATATTTGATCTATGGACATACCCATCAAGGCCTATTGCCAGTGCAATTTTTGGTCACCCTTGTTAGTCCCACTAGACTGTGTTCTAATTATTGTATTATTTATTTAATATATCTTCTAATCTAGATAGATGTTATATGATATTATAAGATATCAATGGATAATTATTCTAGAAATGAATTATCTTCAAGAAAGAAGATAATTATTATATTTACTAGATATGTCAGGGTCCTATCACATTAGGATTCTATGGAGAGTACTAGGAATACATGATAGGAGAAAATCAGTTTATCCATCCTCATATTGGTGATTTTCAAAATCATACACATACACAAAAGGGGTGAAATCAGACATCCAGGACATAGTCCAGAAGATCAAAGTTGGAGTCAACAGTTGATCAGATTTGCTAGAAATTTATAGATAAGCACGAGAAAACTCATATGTGTTGCAATTAATTATATAGGAGCATGCTGGGAATATAATCAATATATGGTTAATTAAACATCCAAAATAGATCATTGGGATCACGGGTAAATTCAGTTTTCCCATCACAAGGTGTAGTCTGGTTTATGGAACTTCCTGGTCGATCTTCAACTCAAACTGCTGATTGTAGAGAATTTGACTTAGACGAGATGTTGTGTTTACATGGGATTGCTGCCATTAGGTATATTTTAATACTAAATATTAAAGATAAGTATATATTGAATTCATACTAACATTTTACGTTGACAGTGAGGCTGGGGAATCCATCCACATGTACATCGAACCATATTACATGACCAACACTTTAATTGAGACGTACACTGATGCAGTGAATCATGTCCCTCAACAACAAGTAGATGGTTCCACAGAAGATAGCTGAAGCGATTGTGTTGTCTCCTATTGTATAAAGATAGGTTGGACGACCCAAAATGACTCTGGTTCAATCCGGGTGTGGAAGGGGTACCAAAAGAGTAACTACAACCTAAGACGGTGAATCGTCTAGTAGTAGACTTCAAGTACCAAAGAGATACAACCACAGTAGGGAACTAGGACACAAAGGTGAATGATTTGTCCAAATAGAGTGGATGGAGGCATAAACTACTCCCTCCGTCCACAAAAAACGTGCATCGGTTTTGGTGGCATGGTTTTAAGAAAACTATAATGAGTGTAAAGTAAATGTGTATAAAAAGGTGTGTCATTGGGATAATAAATGAATATATTAATGGATTGTGAGTGTAAAAAGGTGGGCCATGAGTGTTTTTTTGTAAATAAGTGGATAAGTTGAGGGTAAAAATGTAAAGTTGGTGTTTCTAAAAAAGGAAAGTGCACATTTTTGGTGGACGGACCGAAAAGAAATTAAATGCACGTTTATAGTGGACGGAGGGAGTATTAAATAATGTCGGTCCAGCTCCGAAGTCGTGTATTTGTATGTTTTTATATGTCTATTTTGTTGGTTAAATGAGTCGTGTATTTATATATTTTTATATGTCTATTTTTTTGGTTAATGAGTCGTGTATTTGTATATTTTTATATGTCTATTGTGTTGGTTAATGAGTAGTGTATTTGTATGTTCTTATGTTTATTTTGTTGGTTAATGAATCATGTATTTGTATGTTTAAAGTATTTTGGTTAAGCTAATTTGAATGAAGTATTTGGTTAAATTAGTTTGTAAACATTGCACGCTTGATGCTAAAAAATTTACTTAATGCAAGGAAAACAAAGTCTCCATAATGATTTTAAATATAAGTGCAAATTTGATATTCGATGGCAGAGACTCGAAAAAAAATCTAAGCGTCTTCACACATCTCATAAATACAAGTAGCTACTATTTTTCTATATGCATGAACATGAGTATTCCTCTAAATAATACTCGAAGATCCGAATATCAGACGCTCTACGTACATGCAGACTGTCTATAGTTGAGATACACGTATGAAGATATGTATCTCGAGACATTCTTTAACTAGACTTCGTAAAAGCTCAACTCTGTACTTCACCATTCACATCACGGCTCAAATTGCCATTTAGAAATATATATAGCGCTGAGTACAAAAGCACTCATTGGTCACACGTCAAAATATACATACATGCTTGTATAAAGTGTAAATTGTCATTTCATGTCAATTATAATGCAATGAGTTTTATCTTAAAAGACCAAAGTTTACTAAATTCTTTTGTGAAGCTAAAATTTGTCTGATTAGACTAAGTTCTGTTGTAATCTCCATATCTGTAACTGTTGTGATGGAGAAGTAGCCACTTCTCAAGGACACCTCGGCTCACAGTCTCTGTGTACACTAGCCCTCGCTGGGATGCTGTCCCGAGCAGGACCCGAATTCGATTACTATAAAGTTGGCATTGCCAATACAGATAGGTATCATGCATAAATCTCAAAATATTCATGGCAAGACAATATTTCAAAGGATTTCCAGGTTAAATAATTTGAAAGAAAATAATTGCTCGACACATATTTAACTTTGTTTATATATAAGAAATACCACCTATTAGCAACTCTTGCTCACAAATCAGAGACTCTTTCTTGTTGCTTTGTTATTAATTACTCCCTCACCTGACCTTCATGGTAGGAATAAAAGATAAAAAGTCCAAAATGAAGGACGATTCTTATTGAGAGAAGTTCATGATTCTTTTCTTAAGGATCTTATTATGGACTTTGTATTCGATGCTAAGACTCGTGTTATTATTTTAAATTTTTGTTGGTAATTCTATTGTATTATTGGGTAACGATTAGAAGCTCACTTGTTTTTTTGTTAAAATGATTATATATTTATCGTGATTGGATAATTAGATTTTATTAATTTTTAATTTAAAATTAGAATTTATTAATTCATAATTATGGTTTATTAATTCATAATTGAGGTTTATTAATTCATAATTAGGGTTTTATTAATTCACAAGTAGGGTTTATTAATTCACAATTAGGGTTTATTATTCAAAATAAGGGTTTATTATTTTCAATTAGGGTTTATTAATTCAAAATAAGGGTTTATTAATTCCAAATAGGGTTTATTAATTCGAAATTAGGGTTTATTATTTTCAAGTAGGGTTTATTAATTCAAAATTAGGGTTTATTATTTTCAAGTAGAATTTATTAATTCAAAATTAGGGTTTATTAATTTTAGGGTTTATTAATTCACAATTGGATTATTTCACAATTAGAGTTTATTAATTCAAAATTAAGATATATTAATTCAAAATTATTATTTATTATACAATTAAATTTTATTAAACTAATTAATTTTAATTAAAATAAATAAATAATTAATTAAGATTAATTAATTAATAAGTAATTAGTTAAGATTGATTAAGGGTCCTCAAGTCCCGATGTACACGGAGACCATCCCATTGTATTATTGCAAAATTAGAAGACTAACGCCCAATTAGCAATTGGTTGAGCTTAATTCGATTGTTTATGAAACTTAAGCTTAAATTTGAATAAAATCTGGAAATTTGCTATGCACAAGTATCCGTTTCAAACACTTGCCAATTTTTCCTTGGTAAGAATTGGAAGACATGACTTATATTTTTAGAAAGCTACAGGAGTCTAGTTTAAGCCCACGCAAACGGCGATCAAATCTGATCACCAAGCTGGGAGAATTTTTTTTTTTTTTTTTTGGATCAATTAATACGTAAATTTTAAAGGCTGTGTCACTGTGGACTCGAATCCGAGACCTTTGGCCTCGGGCATTAACCACTCTACCACTAGGCCAACACACACACCGGGAGAAATTTCATTTCTTGTAGGGTGGTAAAGCTGTTTCGGCATGATTTGTCCGCATATAAGGTGCCCCCTTGTGTTCAAACACACGATTCTTAGGCGAGTGATCGATATCCCCTAATCTAGTCAACGAGAACGTATTTCTCGATCGAGCTTGACCTCATTGCTCGCCTCTCATTCCCAACAAATTCTAACTAGGCAAGAATTCAAATACGTGAATCAAAACTCTACACACACTTTTTTTTAATAAAAAGACTCAAAGACGTGTGTGTGTGTTGGCCTAGTGGTAGAGTGGTTAATGTCCGAGGCCAAAAGTCTCGGGTTCGAGTCCACCGTGACGCAGCCTTTAAAATTTTTGTATTAAATTAACAAAAAAAGAGACTCAAAGACATACAACTAATGTCACATGAAGCATTTAAAATGCTTTTTATTACATGCTAATCATGTAATCGAGTAATTTACTTATTATACGCACATGATTATATTTGTCATGCAATTTGTTAATCAACAAGGTTATACCAATTGTTATTATGACATAATAACCTTAATCAACTCTAAAATAATTATGAAATTTCCGTACTCCAAGTAATCTATATAATATAAAATAATAATACTGAGTTTCCGAAAATAGTAAATTCAGTTTTTTGTCCATTTACAACTTTTGGTTTCAAGAAATCATATATTTTCTATTAAGTATATTCTTATATATACATATCAATAAATTTGTATTCATTACAAAATGAATTTATATGCAGAGAGACTTATTAGGGGTAGTTGCATATATCATGTATATATGAATAGAAAGACATTAATAAATTTATCCTAAATAATAATCTAAAAGTTAATTATATTGAGGTAAATTTGAGCTTAAAAATTTCTGAG
Source organism: Salvia rosmarinus (assembly GCA_036937905.1). Classification (NCBI taxonomy): domain Eukaryota; kingdom Viridiplantae; phylum Streptophyta; class Magnoliopsida; order Lamiales; family Lamiaceae; genus Salvia; species Salvia rosmarinus. The sequence goes on from CM072820.1 coordinate 40,120,470, forward strand.
TTTATACTAGGAACAAATCTGTTACCTACCAATCAGTTGCACTTAAATATTGGCCTTAATGTCAGGGGAATTAAATGCCAAAATTTCAAATTCATCTGTATTCTGTCGTCCCTTCTTAAAAAGCTCTGCATTCTCTCATAAACTTTGTAATATCTCAAATTCATTTTTCATTATTAATCACTGTAAAGATTATTCGAGAGTTTAATCTTGCCCAAATTGTATCACCATCGCCTGTTGAAGACATTGAATGAAACCATTTTTTCAGGGCATATTTGATATCTACAAGTAGGGATGTCAATGGGTGGGTTTTACCCGAACCGATCCGGAACCGTTCAAAACCCATTAAATTTTAAAACATTGGTTCTGGTTCTGGTTCCGGTTCCGGTTCCAGACCCGCTTTAAACCCGGACCGTTTAGATCCATAGTTTGATGGTCTGGTCCGGATCTGGTTCTGGTTCCAGAACCAATACTTATTTATTGGTTCTGGTCCGAGTAAAACCCGCCTATTGACGAGCCTAAGTTTAGCTTGTCAATGAGCTAGTTTTATCCATATCGATTCAAAATAACTCATAATATATTAAATTATAAAGCAACGGTTTCGGTTCTAGTTCTAGTTAACGTCGGTTCAGTGCGGTTACGGTTCCGGACCGCTAAGATCCGGACCACTTAAGACTCATAGTTGATGATCCTAGTCCGGTCCGGATCCAGAGTCTAATGGATCGGATCCAGAATCAGAACCATTACTTATTTACTGGTCCTGGTCTGGGTAAAATCCACCCATTGACATCCCTATCTACAAGGATAAGGTTTGCAGAGGAACTTTTTCATTTTTTCTTTTCGATTGTTATTCATTATTTTTAGAGAAAAAAAGGTAGAAAACAAATTCTAAGGATGGGATCATATTCTGGAAAAGGTAGAAGATGTCATAATTCACGTTTTGTCAAGCATTAATTTTCAGGCAAGTGGTTATCGAAACTTATGACAAAGAGTATATTGAATTATTAGTTATGTAATTTTAGTGGTTTGTGTGTATCTTAGAGCAATGCGTATAGATACTGATACTATAATAAAAAAGGACACACGTTCTTCTATAATCCATTTGCTTTATTGAATAGAGTTTTACATATATATCTTTTTTCTCTTTAAAAATCTGTTATATTGAATAAAAGGGCAACACACTTAGATCCATCTTTGATGCATGAAGTCTCCTTCCAAATATATTAATGCTAATTAGGCAAAGTGTTCAACATAAATCGCACCTCTAAGTTCTCACAATAATACGAGGTCTATGTATGACAATAAGTCAACCAAAGTCGTATCTCTCGAGGAAGACTTAAGAGGGCCTATGTTGTGTTATTAAGAAAACAATAAATCTAAATCCTAAACTTGGGTTTTGAGATCATGCTGGAAATGTTGGATTTGTATACTGGAAGCAGTTTTGGTTGAGCTTGTATATAATGTTTCCTGTTACCACTATTACAATCTCTTATCCGAATTGTTTACTTGATTGCATATATATGTCCATTTATCTCATATATAAGTTAGATCATACGATGTGTTGTAGATCACGAAGTCCAGATGATTGGTCGAGCTTAATGAGATATAAAAGTATCACACCGAGACAACTTGAGGACGAGTTGTCGGTATAGGTTCTTGTATAGATAAGTAACTTGACTTGGTTGCTTGTCTATACCGGTGCGTCTCGACGTATTGATGGATCACGGTGAGATGAGTTCTTCTATCGACCGTCGTGAATAACCTAGATCTCGATGACTTACGTTTATCTAAACCTCGATAAGGTATTAGGTGAGTATGAGTTGCTGACCATCACTTTGACTTGTTATAGGTGAGGGTTACATGAGTTAACCCAATATTCTCTGCATCTTGGGTGGTGGAAGTGCTTGTATGTCATGCTAGTTACCTATGTCGAGTCACTGTATCCGTTTAGGATGATGACGTCCCCTTAAGGAGCTCAAAAGGTTTATTGTACTAAACCCTGCAGGTTGAGTTATCTCAAGTACAATAATAAGGTTGAGTGGTACTACTTAAGGAATTAAAGTAATTAATTATTTCAAGCAGTCAGAACGCTGTAAATAATTAATGGACGTACGATATCTTAAATACGGGGATTCGTGAAGTCTAAATGCGAGCCCGACTCAACTTTGGAAATAAAGGGGTAAGTCAGCATTTATTCTCTAGTGGCATGAATAAATGTTTATGAATTAATTTATGTTTTGGGCTGAACATAAGATAATTAATTTATTTGAGGCCCATCTTTATTCCTTGCATTTGATCCCTGGGCTGGCCCATCCAGGCCTGTAGCTTGGAGAAATTTCGTCCACCTCCTTAGAGTCCTACTGGGACTCTGTTTTGATCCTCTCTATTTTAAGTGATATTATTATATTTATTAGATATGTATAAATCCTATCATGATAGGATTTAGGGTTGCATTATAAATATAAGGTGATAGAGAAAATAAAAAAAAATCCTCAAGCTAATATTTTCGAGAATCATACTTCCTCAAGTTGGGATTTTCGAAAATTTTGAGAAAAAGAAGGAAGGTGAATTTCTATAGCACTCTCCATAGATTGTCCTCACTCGGCATTGGAGTTTAGACAATCGGGATACAGTCCAGAAGATCAAAGCACGAGTCTTGATCCATTCTTCCCCGACAGATTCGCATGTAAACACGAGAAAACCCCTACGTGTTGCAATTAATTATATAGGTGCATGCTAGACATATAATCAATGTATGGTGAATTAAACATCCAAGATAGATCCTCGGGAGAGGGTTAAATTAAGATTTCCCTACAATTGGTATCAGAGTCTGGGATCAGTATCTTGGCTCTGTTGGATTAATTCACGTTTGATTATAACGTGCGCAATTAATTAATTGTGAATCATGCTCATCGTGGCTCGTTATATTTTTATCGGATTTTTGTTTTTCACCACGAGAAAATCCATGGTTAGATTAGATTTTTTCTTGTAAATCTTGTCTGTAAAAGAAGAACGAAGACAAAAGCACGAAGAACGAGACGATGGGAGTACACCAGATAACCGGATGCACGACCGACGGCGTGCGGGCGACGGCACGCTGAGCGTGCTTGGCGCCGAGACACGCCGCCGAGCGTGACACGCGTTCTCGGTGAGACACACGGTGGACGAGCTCGGCGGGCCTCGGTGGCATCGGGCGGGAGTCGTCGGCACGGCTTGGCGAGAGGGATCGGCGGTATCGCGCGACTTCGGCAGCCTCGGCGGCCGGACGACCTCGGCGGGGTCGGCGGCGTGGCTCGGCCGCGGGGCGGGTCGTGTCCGGCGGCGTTCGGTAGGTCGACCTCGGCGGGGTCGGGCGACACGACGCGGCGCGCGAGTTTCTCGAGCGGAAGCCTCGGTAGATCGCACCGGGAAACCTCAGCGAGGTCTCGGTGGATCTTGCTCGGGAAACCTCAGCGAGGTCTCGGCACGGCTCGACAGACGCGGGCGACGCGGGGGCCTGCAATTCTCGTGCGAGGCCTCGACAACGCTCGACGAACCTCGGCACGATTCATGCACGCAGAAACCTCAACGTGCGGCGACGCTCGGCGGAAGGGCCCGGCAGCGCGCGCGCAAAGTTCTCGGTAGCTTCGACGGGTCTTGGCGTGCGATTCTTAGCAGATCACGCGCAGCAGGACTCGGCCGACAGCGCGCGAGATTCTCGACGCGACTTCGGCATCGCTCGGCGACGTCGAGCAACCAGTCGAGGCGAGGCTGGGCGACCTCGGCGGTGACTCCTCGGCAGGGTTCGACCATGGCGCACGAAGGTAGGGCTGATGTGCGGCTGGGCATGCGCATATAGGTGTGCGCTAGCGCAGCGCGATCGACTTAGGCCGACCGGCCCGTTCGACCAACCGGATTTTCGGCCCGAACCTATTTTTTTGGCCCGATTCCAGATTTTTTGGCCGTATCCGGTCCGTTTCACTATTCCGGTCCGTTTTTGAATTTTTAGCCCAAATCAAGTGTTGACGAATCCGGTCCGTGCCCGTGCACGCGAGGCCCATTTTTCGAGATTTTGAAGATCTGTACTTTGCAAATTTATGTAATAAATTAGGCGAAGTCTGGGGATCCACGAGTGGGCGCGATGAGCGATTTTTTTATTTTTATCGTTCAAAGCATGTCGTGGATGTTTAAATTATGCAGAAGCATGCTATGTATGTTTAAATTACGTAGATAAACATGTTATATGTTTTCGTGATTGGATGCGCATAGTAAGCATGCTAGGTTTATCGCGTTTTCAAGCATATTTTAGAATTATGCGAGCATGTTTTACATGTTGAGTTCTATAGAAAAGCATGCTAGGATTACGTGATCTTCATGGACAAACCTTTTGAAATAAAAAGACTAAGCAAGAAACCCGACATATTAATTTTTAAAATTAAAATGTCAAGACCTCAACTTTTTAATCTCTAAACAAAGTGATACGCATTGTGAGTAAACGTCCACTCGCGTGGCTTGCTTGCACTGTTTATCATAAGTTTTTTAGATGAGATTTCTAAATAAAACATTTTAATTTATTGAGAAGTTAGAGTTTCATGTGTAAACGTCCACACGCGTGGCTTGCATATGTGATTTTCATAAGTTCTCTAGAGATAGATTTAAAATGAGAAGACAAAAGAATTTGGATTGGAAGCGGTATGGTCCGAGTGAGTATGCCAATTCTAAGAATTCATTTTCTGCTATTAAAATTGTGGTCATTGCTTAGACATCACCTCAAGTACAACTTCCCCCGAAATCCCTTCTTGTGATAGAGGTGTAGTCTAGTAAGGTCCAATCATTAATTTCATTTGTCATAAGGATAAGTTGACATGGATTGAAATTAAACGACTAAAAGATATATTTTAGTCAGTCGAGGATTCATGTAAACGCCCACACGCATGGCTTGCATGTGGAATTTCTTGGGCGATTGGAGGTTTCAATTAATATTGTTTTATCAAAAAGTTACAATATTATTGTTACGAATCATGTGCGATCGTATGCTTATGTGTTTACATTACTTTTCAGATATGTCACTTACACCGATTATCAATATGCTCGCACAAAATCCTCTATCCGTCCAAATTTTATCGAGTGGAAGCGAAACATGGAATATGTTCTTATCATTTGAAGAACACATGTTTGTTCTCACTACTCCCAAACCCGATGCCCTATCGACGATCGACTAATGAGCGGCGAGTCAAGGACTTTGGCATAAGTCGAACAATATGGCCAAATGCTATATGATGACTACAATGTCCAAAGGCTTGCACTGCAACATCGATCGATGGTGACGCGATCGAAATATGGTCAAGTCTCGAGTAAGTTTGGGCGATCGGATCGGACGATCCGCTTCCACACAATGAGAGAAATCTTGGCGTGTAAGATGGAAGAAGGAAGTTCGGTCCATGAACATGTCTCCCACATGACTCATCTCATGGATAGTCTTGATCAGTTGGGAGGAGGTATTGACGGCGAAGCCAAGGTCGATATCATCCTCAACACACTGCCCAAGTCTTTAGAGAATTTTCACGTGAACGCGATCATGAGGAAGACAAAGTATACACTTAGTGAGTTGCTTAATGATCTCGTCGTCGCGGAAGGAGTCATGGGCAAAGGAGCACATGCCCTTGCTAGCACATCTAGGGGGCCAAATTTTCCGTTGAAAAATGGAAGAAGAAAAAGGGGCACCAAAGTGGTAGAGGCAAATGAACCAGTGGGAGTAGTGGGAGCAAGAACATGTCTGCTACCGGAGGCTTGAAAAAGCCAAAGGAGAGGGGCAAGTGCTTCAAGTGCGGCAAGACTGGGCATTGGAAGGCCAAGTGCCCTATGCTCAAGGCTCAAGGTATGCCATTTGCTTTAGTAACGGAAACATGTTTAGCGACTTGTTCTACTTTTTCATGGGTAGTAGATACGGGTCGATCGATCATGTTTGTTACACCTGCGGGGTTCTGCGGACAAGGAGCTGCATGATGGCGAGATAACGATCTCCATGGACAACGCGCGAAAGTCGAGGCCGTTGCGATCGGAGATGTTACTTTATGTTTTGATATGACGCTTTAGTATTAAAAGACGTTTTATATGTGTCGGAGTTTCACGAAACCTTATTTCGATTTGAAACTATTTATTCATGGATATTCATTGTTTTTATAGTGGTGCTTCTATCATAAGAAATGACGAAGTTATCGTGGTGACACTTTATATAATTCGCTTTATACTATTTACGCCAAACATAATACCTTTAATTATGTTGCATCTACATCAAACCTTAAGAAGAAAGTTTTCTTAGCAAATGACACCACATTTCTCGGCATCTTAGATTAGGTCACATCAATCTAAATAGGATCCAAAGACGGCTAAGAATGGGCGTTGGGTGATCTCACGGTTACTCTGTTCCAAGTCTGCGAATCTCAGTATAGAAGGAAAGATGTCGACGGACCCTTCAAAGCAAAGGGTTATAGAGCCAAAGAAGTGTTGGAGCTAGTCCATTCTGACCTGTGTGGACCTATGTCCACACAAGCTCGTGGAGTGTACGGGTATTTTGTCACTTTCATTGACGATTACTCAAGGTACGGATACATATACCTGCTTCACCGCAAGTCTGAATGCTTTGAGAAATTCAAAGAATTTAAGGCGGAAGTGGAGACGAAGCTTTGTTAAAGTATCAAGTCACTGCGGTCTGATCGCCGTGGTGAATACCTCAGTAACGATTTTATGGACTATTTGGTGCATGCGGGATCACCTCCCACACTACTACACCGGCACACCACAAAGAAACGGTGTGTCGAGCGAAGAAATATGACTCTTTTAGAAATGGTTAGATCGATGATGAGTTATGCAACATTGCCTATTTCGTTCTGGGGGTATGCCTTAGAAACAGCTGCATACTTGCTAAATCTAGTACCATCCAAGTCAGTCGAAAAGACCCCTTTCGAGTTGTGGTTTGGGCGCAAGCCTAGTTTAAGACACATAAGGATATGGGGCAGTCCAGCACATGTGCTGAACAAGAAGGCTGACAAGTTGGAGTCTAGATCAGATGCAAGGCTGTTTATTGGCTATCCTAGGGGAACGAAGGGTGGTTATTTCTATAGTCCTAAGTATCAGAAGGTCATTATTAGCACTAATGCTCGACTCTTAGAAGAGGACTATATGAAAAATCATAAATCCAAAGTTGAAATCATTCTTCAAGAATTAGAAGATGATCGTATTCCGCCACCAATTAGACCAAAGGTACGAGATGTCGTGGCTCGTGGGAGGGATCGACACCAGATACTTCAAGAAATTGAAGTGGATCGAGTTCCACTGGAGATACCGATCGTACAAGGGGAACCTATCCAGCAAGTTATGCAAGATAGAGAACCACAAGTTACTGCACCCACCGTTGCCATTGTGCCAGTAGCGCCTCGTCGTAGTGGGAGGGTTGTTCGTCAACCTGAGCGATTTATGTTCGTGGGTGAATCTTCGAATTTAGTCCCAGGAATCGAGTAGGCAATAATCGACCCATGGACATACAGTGAGACGATACAAGGCATTGATGCAAGATCATGGCACACCACTATGGACATAGAAATTGAGTCCATAACAGCTATGGATGTATACGAAAAGACACATCTACCGGATGGCAAGGAAGCTATAGGTAGTAAGTGGGTATCTGAGAGGAAGAGAGATTCGGATGGAGGGTTTCGCTTTTAAAGCCGGGCTTGTGGCGAAAGGGTACACTCAGTTGAGGGCATCGATTTCGATGAGACCTTTTACGCTGTAGCAATGCTCAAGTCCATCGAATTCTTACGCCATAGCAGCCCACTTAAACCTTGAGGTTTGGCAAATGGATGTAAAACCGTTGTTCTAAACGGTTACCTTGAAGAAGGTAGAGACATCTATATGCAGCAACCCGAAGGTTATGTGGTGAAAGGTGAAGAGAATCTAGTTTGGAAGCTTAAGAAGTCCATTTATGGACTCAAGCAAGCTTCCCGATCATGGAATTTTGCGCTTTGGCGAGGTGGTAAAGTCATATGGATTTACCCAGTTGCCTAGCGAAAGTTGCGTGTATCGTTTAGATGTCAACGGTGATGTGGTATTTCTTGCACTTTACGTAGATGACATCCTTCTACTTGGCAACAATGTGAAGTTGTTATCAGAAGTAAAGAGTTGGTTATCCGATCAGTTTCAAATGAAAGACTTAGGAGATGCAGCGTACATTCTTGGGATCAAGGTTTACCGAGATCGTAAGAGGAAAATATTGAACTTATCTCAGGCGTCTTACATTGATACTGTGATTACTCGTTTTAGTATGTAGACCGCCAAGAAAGGATTGCTACCTTTCAGGCATGGTGTTCCTTTATCTAAGGAGTAGTCACCTATGACTGCAAATGAGATAGAGGAAATGAGACAAGTTTCTTACGCTTCCGCCATAGGAAGTCTCATGTATGCAATGCTATGTATAAGACCCGATATCTGCTATGCGATAGGCATAGTAGCTAGATATCAGCCTAACCTCGGACAAGCTCATTGGATCATGGGTAAAGTATATACTCAAGTACCGAAAAGGACTCGAGATTATAGGCTAGTTTACCGTGCGATAGTCTAATGCCTTTGGGTTATTCGGACTCGATTTCCAAGTCGACCGTGATGAGAAAAAGTCTACCTCGGTATGTGTTTACCTTGGGAGGAGGAGCAGATCTGGCGGAGTACAAAGCGGCGATGCATTGCGGACTCCACCATGGAAGCCGAATATGTAGCCGCTCTGAGGTCGCTAAAGAGGCTGTATGGTTCAAGAACTACCTCATGGATCTAGATGTGGTACCTAGTTTGCCCAATAGTATCATAGTTTACTGTGATAACTCAGGTGCAGTGGCAAACTCGAAGGAACCACGGACCCACAAAGAAACCAAACACATAGAGAGAAAGTACCATGTCATACAAGAAATCGTTAGACGAGGAGACGTGTTGATTGAAAAGATTGGTATCATGGATAACCTAGCTGATCCATTCACGAAGAGCTCGCCGCAAAAAGTCTCGAAGAGCATATTCGAGGACTTGGATTGCATGAAGATGACACCCACTTAGAAAGGAAACTTTTGTATAAGTGGGAGAAGCAAAGTGATGGTGTTGTTTGTAATAACTAGTAGAGATACATTGTATACTAAAAGTTTTGCTTTAGTATAAGTGGGAGATTGTTGGATTGTATAATTGGAAGCAGTTTTGGTTGAGCTTGTATACAATGTTTCCTGTTACCACTATTACAATCTCCTATCTGAATTGTTTACTTGATTGCATATATATGTCCCTTTATCTCATATATAAGTTAGATCATACGATTGTGTTGTAGATCACAGAAGTCTGTATGATTGGTCAAGCTTAATGAGATATAAAAAGTATCACAACTGAGACAAATTGAGGACGAGTTGTTGGCATAGGCTGCGGTATAGATAAGAAGTAACTTGACTTGGTTTCTTGTCTATACTGGTACGTCTCTGACGTATTGATGGATCACAGTGAGATGAGTTCTTCTATCTGACCGTCGTGAAGAACCTAGATCTCGGTGACTTACATTGATCTAAACCTCGATAAGGTATTAGGTGAGTATGAGTTGCTGACCATCACTTTGACTTGTTATGGGTGAGGGTTACATGAGTTAACCCAATATTCTCTGCATCTTGGGTGGTGGAAGTGCTTGTATGTCATGCTAGTTACCTATGTCGAGTCACCGTATCCGTTTAGGATGATGACGTCCCCTTAAGGAGCTCAAAAGGTTTATTGTACTAAACCCTGCAGGTTGAGTTATCTCAAGCACAATAATAAGGTTGAGTGGTATTACTTAAGGAATTAAAGTAATTAATTATTTCAAGCAGTCAGAACGCTGTAAATAATTAATGGACGTACGATATCTTAAATACGGGGATTCGTGAAGTCTAAATGCGAGCCCGACTCAACTTCGGAAATAAAGGGGTAAGTCAGCATTTATTCTCTAGTGGCATGAATAAATGTTTATGAATTAATTTATGTTCTGGGCTGAACATAAGATAATTAATTTATTTGAGGCCCATCTTTATTCCTTGCATTTGATCCCTGGGCTGGCCCATCCAGGCCTGTAGCTTGGAGAAATTTCGTCCACCTCCTTGTAGAGTCCTACTGTGACTCTGTTTTGATCCTCTCTATCTTAAGTGATGTTATTATATTTATTAGATATGTATAAATCCTATCATGATAGGATTTAGGGTTGCATTATAAATATAAGGTGAGAGAGAAAATAAAAAAAAATCCTCAAGCTAATATTTTTGAGAATCATACTTCCTCAAGTTGGGATTTTCGAAAATTTTGAGAAAAAGAAAGAAGGTGAATTTCTATAGCATTCTCCATAGATTGTCCTCACTCGGCATTGGAGTTTAGACAATCGGGATACAGTCCAGAAGATCAAAGCACGAGTCTTGATCCATTCTTCCCCCACAGATTCGCAGGTAAACACGAGAAAACCCCTACGTGTTGCAATTAATTATATAGGTGCATGCTAGGCATATAATCAATGTATGATGAATTAAATATCCAAGATAGATCCTCTGGAGAGGGTTAAATTCAGATTTCCCTACAGGAAAGTAAATAATTAAAAGGAAAAATAATTATAAGATTTCAACTCTAGAATTTAGAATCCAATAATAGATGCAAAAAAGATTAATTCAAGTACTTGAGAAAGACTAGGGTATTATGTTTTTCGCCTTGGTTAATCAATTACTGCTCCGTTTTACGAAATGTACCTACTCATGGAATTCTCTAATATTCAATTCAAACACTGGACTCTCGTCCTCGTAGATTAATCTAAATTATTAAATTCGACAAACAAATAAATTTTTAGACTACTCGTTTCCGATAAAGTCTAACCCAATTGATCTATAAAGATGCAACGTGTTAATCTCTCGATCTCACCCGAAGCATGAACAATTAAATGATGACCAATCATTCAAAAGCCAGCAATATAATTCAATTGGAACATGCAATCTTCACAAATAATTAATCAACCAATTTGAATCACAAAACCCTAGATGAAGATTTTAGTTCATATTCATCTCATGAATGAAGCAAAGAAAATTGATAGTAATCATCAAATCAAAACTCCAATGGAATAGAAATAATTATTCTTACAATTTCAATGTTGATGTTGAATTATTTCAATCCCAAATATTCTTGAATCACCAATTAGCAAGAGAAATAGTAAAAATCAAGTTCTCTAAGAGAAAAACGTGGAGGCTAAGGAAAAATATTAAGAACTAGGGTTTTTTGCATGTTAGACTTGTATTTATAGTGTCAGAAAATTAGCATGCAGCGCCGGTCGGTCCGGTCTCTGTTTCTCACAAAAATTGGCACGCCCAGCGCCAGTTTCATCATGTCTGGCGTTGGGGTGCTATCCCTGGACGCGCTCGACAAATTACGCCCAGCGTCGGTTTCGACCCATCCGACGCTAGGGTGCTCTCCTAGATGCGTGACCTCTTCACGGCCAGTCGGCCTCGGCCCCGTCCCAAGATGGACCTCTCTTCTCAGACACTTCGATGACATACGCAGCGTCGGCTTCACCGAGTCCGAGCTGAGGCGTGTTCTCTGTCTCGCCCAACGTTGTCGTACCCAGCGCCAACTTCGTTGAGTCTGGCACTGGGATGTATTCTCTGCTTCTTCACCAAGAGGCGCACCTGTGGTCGGCTTCGCGAGTCCGACAGACCGCGCGCTCGTTCTTCAAAATTTCCAACACACTTAAAACCTGTAAAATCTGAAAATTAACTTGATTCCAAAGAAATATTTCCAAAAATTATGAAAATAGGTATCAAGTTAACAAAAACGACAAAAAAAAAACAACAAAAACATGCAAAACATCAAGCCCTAGCTAGACATGCCTCACTTCGTGTAGGTATGCCTAACCTAGTGGTTTGCATGAATCAAAATAGAAGCAGTCATTGTTAGGTCGTCCGTTGAGAATTAAGTAACCGAAAACATGTTGGTATTTATTAAAAAAAAAAATCAAGAGGGGACCACCTATGTACCATATAGGGTAACTGTTGCTAGGTTATGCAAAGATTAATCTAAATTCCCTGTATCTCTCTCTAAAATTCTCAAATCATAATCTTGCTTGGCATAATTCTATCAAACTAATTAAATCCTAAAATTGGATTAGTCGAGCTAAATTTAAGCTAAATTTAATAATTTAATTAAAGGCCTTAAGTAGTAACGATCCAATTAAAATTTCTCATTGTTTAATCTAAATCAATTCTTAGCTTGGGCCTATACTTAATTCAGCACCATAGTAGCAACTACACAAAACTATTAAGCCTAAGGATTTAACTAACTCAGCCCATAAAATAATCAATTTGAGCTCAGAATTAAATTGATTCGAGCCCAATTACTACTTTGATTCCTTATCTTGATTTCGTACCAGCTTTTAATTTCAATTTGCTAAGCCCAAGAATTAAATTAAGGGATGGTCTCCTGTGCGCGCCGCGCGCACAGTGAGACCACCCCATAATTAATTAATTTCAATTAATTAATTCATTCTTAATCCTAATTAATTAATTCTAATTAATTAATTAATTCATTCTAATTAATTAATTCTAATTTAACTAGTTTAATAAAATTTAATTGTAAATTAATAAAGAATAATTTTGAATTAATATATTTTAATTTAAATTAGTAAACTCTAATTGTGAAATAATAAATCATAATCATGAATTAATAAATCCTAATTTTGAATTAATAAACCCTATTTGGAATTAATAAACCCTAATTTTGAATTAATAAATCCTAATTGAAAATAATAAACCCTAACTTTGAATTAATAAACCCTAACTTTGAATTAATAAACCCTAATCGAAAATAATAAACCCTAATTTTGAATAATAAACCCTAATTATGAATTAATAAACCCTAACTTTGAATTAATAAACCCTACTTGTGAATTAAAAAACATTAATTATGAATTAATAAACCATGATTATGAATTAATAAATTCTAAATTTGAATTAAAATTATAATTAAAATTAATAAATTTAATTATATATCAATAAAATCTAATTATCCTTACTAATCATAATTAATATATAATTATTTTAATAAAAACAAGGTGAAATTTCGGTGAGGCGGAGCTCACCCAAGTTTTATCTTAAATTAATTTGGCCCAGAGAAAACAATTAAGCTTTAGCCCAAATTGTGCCCCCACTTATTTCTCTCTCTCACACTTCTCGTCCATCTCTTTCTTACTCTACACAGGAATCCTCAAATGTCTAAGATCTACAATATTTCTTCCTGCCTCTTCGCCGCCTCTGCTCCAAATTCAGCGAGGCTCGCCGCCAAACGCCGCACCACCTTCGCCTTCTCTTTTCATTTTGCCTGATTTCTTTCTTCTTCTCCTTTTTTTTTCCTTGAACTTCTGGGCGACATCAACGGCAAGGATTGTTGCCGCCTTCACCCTTCGCCGTTTAAAAATTCAGACAACAACTGAGCCAAGCCGTCGCCGCCCTCAGCATTTCTGATTCCGATTCAAAACAGTCCCTTTTACTCTCCTCTCAACTTATCTCTCTGTCGCCCTGAACTTACGAACCTGAGCTCCTCATATCTATACTAAGTAAATTTACTTAACTTTTAAAATCCATTTAGAAGAGGGGAAAAGATAACAAACAAAATAGGAAAAGAAATACTCATATTTGGTCGGATGAAATTTGGTGGAATTGTGACTCAGTGAAACTCCTTTTTCCGTGAAAAATACGAGGAAAATTCAACTCTTATCATTGAAAATTAGGTGTTTTTTCATTACACAGATCGAGCGTAGCAGGAGAGCGTCACCGATACAACCGTCTCCGCCTCCGCTCACGGGCTGTCGACGTAACTTTTCCCTTCCGCCGTCGCGCCCATTGCTCACAGACATCAGGTGATTTTTCGTTCACAGCAAAATGGCAGTTGATTTGGCTGCAGGATGTCCAAATATCTAGCTGCACAATCTCGCTCGTCGATATTCAATCGTCTCTGTCTCGGTGTCTGTACTATCTATGTGAATCTAATTGGGATTTTGATTGCTTTTGAATGCGGATAGCACAGTTGTATATTTGCCTAGGGTTTTGATTGCTTTTGAATCTGAGAAACATATGGAGTGTTCTTATTGCTTATATAAATCTCGACACTCACATAACTAGATTCATCATCGGCGCCGCCTCTGGGGAATCCCGAACAAGAAAGCTTCGCTTCTCTACAACTAAATGGCAAGAATACGCACAACCGCCGCCCACGCCGGCAACAACCGGCCGAGGACAACCAGTGGTCACCGTCATGAAAGGAGATCGCGGACGCCACGAGCGCCCACACCCTCGAGGCAACATGGTAAACTCTTCCATACACCGTGACCGCGTCCCCAACGTAGGAAGATGTCGACTCAACGAGGACGAGCAAATGCCTCATTCGTCCCACGAGGTCCTCGGCCGAGCCGTGAGCGAGTTCCTCCACGCCAATCTCGCCAATTCCAAAGCTTCCTCAACCAGAGGACCAAAGGGCGGGTCCCTCTAGGCCCCTTGATCAACACCACGGCCTCGAGGCCGCCCCCATCCGAAATAGCCACCTCACCTGGTGATAGCAGAACGCCAGATCGCGCCCGACGCTGGGCCGCCACCGCGGTCGAGCCGCCGACCTCATTCATGGAGTCACACCGCAGGCGAGCCGCCACCACCCCCCGCCATTTTTGGCAGCCGCCTCCACCTCGTCATGCCGACCAGAGAGTCGAGCTAAATGAGGGAAGAAAGGTGGAGTCGAACCCCTGAGGACGATAGCGCCGCCATCGATCCCCACCCTCCGAAAGAGACGGCAACGATCTCCCGGTTCGACCGGTGCGGGAGAATCATCTCCCTTTCTCCGTGGAGATCCTAGACACGCCCCCGCCCGGCACGGGCACCCAATATAGCGGCTCACGATGGCCTCGGAGACCCTCCGACTTCCTTTTCGCCACACCACCAACACGGCGATCAGGAATGGAAGATTTTCACATGTGTAAAATCTTCCCCGAGTGCCGATCTCCAACGCACGGCGCTGTTCACCTCGCTCCGCCGTAACAAAGATACACTGTTTTGTGACCTCATGGATCGCCTTCATGGCGCTTCATCGAAGATGCCGCCCAAAGAACCTTCCTCCGACCATTTCACAATCCGCCAGGCGGGGGACGAGACGATGTCAAACTTAGCCTCGAGGTTCATCAAAGAGTCGCCAAAATCAAGACAAAGAACGATCTCTACATCATCAACGCTGTTCAGAACCGGATCCGACCCGCCACGAACAAAGAAATCACTGGAGAAACCAAAGACGGCGAGTAAGCTTTGGAACCTGGTGGACAACTTTGTCAAGGGAGACGAGTCGGATCGGAAGCGGAAACTGGGACGAGCGTAAGTCCGAAGAAAAAGCCGGACGATCAAGTCGAGGCGCAGATCGCAGAGCGCGCCGACCGAATCAAGAGAGGGCATGGAGTTCAGTGCTCGACTCGCCCAACCCCGCCGCAGAGCGCCCCCTCGCCAAATCAAGGGCGAAATATTCGAGCTCCACCGAGCTCTTCCCAAACCCGCCCCTATGAAAGGGGATCCAAGAAGAGGTCCACGACGCAGTATTGTGACTATCACCAGGGTATGGTCACGATACCGAGGATTGCGTAAACCTGGCTCACGATCGACGAGCTCGTTAGCGAGGGCCCTCAAGAAATACCTCTGACGAGCCGGTCCAAGAATGCGAAGCCAGGCGAACGGAGGTGGCAACAATCGCGGCCGACCCCAATGCGACCCAACCCGAAGACGACGAGGACGAAGGTCCCAACGCTATGGAGCAGTGTCTATGTTGTTAATGGATCGCCTCTGGACGACGAGGTCGCCCTCGAAGAACGATGCCCTGAGGTCGGCCTCAAGAGCCAAGAACAAGCGACTCGGATGGTGAGAACATAACGTTCTCCAAGGAGGACCCGTGCCCAAGATCATGCCGCACCAGACGCCATCACTATACAAAGTGCGCGGTGGGCAACAAAACGCCCACCGGGTATATCGACATCGAGCCTCCGTCAAGATCATCTTCCGTAGCTGTCTCGATAAGCTTGAGGTCGAGGCATTCAAAGCTTCCCGCCCTCCCGCCCACGGAGCTTCACTCAGCGAGCCCACCGAGGGGTCATTACCTTCCCACACCGTAGGCGGGCTCCTGTGCCTGGCCACCGTGGCTATCCGATTCTTCCCGGTCCGCCCCTCCGCATAACATTATCCCTGGAGAGATTGGTCAGACGCCACCAGGCCGCCTGCTCGGCCTACCACCACCGTCAAGATTCCCACCCCTGGAGTGCTCAAGATCCGCGGACCAAACGTCAAGAAAAGAATGCCTACGGCTCAACTCAAGACGCGGCCTCGCCCGCATAGCAATTATCGAGCCCCGGTGCCGACACCCCGGACGACCGACCGGGACCTCCGACTATACGACGACGATCCTCGAGGTCATCCAGTCGGCACCTGTGGCCCAACGGACATCCGGCAAAGACGTCATACGACTTCGAGAGAATATAGGACGTGTTTGCTGGTCCCCGCCGATATGACCGGGTGTCACCCGAGCTCATAACTCACCGCCTCAACATCGACCCGCCACCAAGCCATCCGCAGAAGAAAGGATATTCGCATGAGCGCAACCGTGTCGTTAGGGACGAGGTGACTCAACTTCAAGGCCAAGATCTTGTTCGAGGTCAACACCCGACCGGACGACTAATCCAACCGTGGTCCGAAGCCCGCATGGAGGGGCGACGCATGTCGGCCGATTATACCGACCTCAACAAGCACCGCCTAAAGATTGCTACCCCTCCCCGATATCGACAAAGCATGGAGGCCTCAGGGGGCCACGAGATGTTCACTTCCCGGATCTATACAAGGGTACCACCAAACTCGATGAGCCCGAGGACGCACCAAAGACTGATTCATCACCGACTTCGCTTTTGCGCATCGAAGATGCCCTTCGCCTCAAGAACGGGGCTACTTACCGTAGGATGGTGGATGCAACATTCAAAGACCACATCGGGAGATCGTCAAGTTCACGCCGACTTACATAGTAGTCAAGAGCCGAAAATCGAGAGTCACACCGACGACCCCAGACCATCCTCCAACTCCTCGTCGGCCAACCTCAAACTTAACCCCAAAATGCACGCTCATGGTAAAACGGGAAATTGGGGTGTTGGGTTTCCCAAGAAGGCTCAAGGCGAACCCCACCAAGGTAAAGACGGTGCTCGACATGCAAGTGCCAAAAACCATTCGCGAGGTCCACAAACTTACCGGGTGCCTGGCCGCCCTCAGTAGGTTCCTCTCCCGGGCCGCCGAGAAGCAGCTCCCCTTCTTTAAAATCTTGAGGAGGGTCTGGACTGGCGTGGCGGGAAGAGCACCACCGCCTTCACACACCGAAGGAGACCTCACCGACCGCCCACCTTGACCGCCCCAAAAAGAGGCGAACTCCTCTCCTTGTACTTGGCCGCCTCGGACGAGGCAATCAGTGCGGTACTGGTGCGGGACGAGGTCGGACGGCAGCTTCCTATCTACTTCATCACCGAGCACCAAAGGACCGAGACAAGGCACGCCGGCCTCAAAAGGTAGCACCGGCACCGGTGAATGCTGTTTACCCGCTCGACCCTACTTTGTGCTCACTCCATCCGTGCACCGACCGACCCACCCCGAGGCAAGTCTTGTCAAACCCCGAATCATCCGGACGACAGCAGCTGGCCCTGAGCTCATGAGCACGATATCTCGACTCCCCTGCACCGCCATAAAAGCGGCAAGCTCACCGATTTCCCGGTAGCCAAGTTTATCGAGCCCGGTCCGACCGCTAAGCTTAGCTCCTCCAACGCCCACCTTGGCCACCCCACCGCTGCGGAGGACCGACCTCACCCACCGATGGTTGTCGGCGGATGTACGTGGACTGAGCCTCGTGCAAAACGGGCAGCTGAGCGGCATTCTTCCCTCGCCCAGATAAGGTGAAGTCACCCACGCACCCGGCCACCTTCCCGACCACCAACAACGAGGTGGAGTACGAGGCCTAATCTCCTGACCACCGCTAAGAGTCGAGGTGGACGAGATCCAAATCTTCGCGATTCCCGTGTCGTCCCAGACGTAGTTAACGTTGTTACACGCAGCATCAGACACCCATTGTTGGATCGCCTACATGCAAGCGACATCCGCACCGATCTCGCCATCTCATACCCCTTTATTTGGGAAGATATGCACCCGATTTAAGTCTAAATGCATTAACGACTACAAACAAAGTACCAAGCCATATACAAGACAACCCAAGCTCAGAGCTCGCTTATACCCCTTTATTTGGGAAAATACGCACTTGTGTATACAATATAAATACATTTACGACCAAAACGAAGTCCTAAGCTATGTTTGTACCTCTCAAGGGGAAAATATACACTTCAAACGAGTCTAAATACATTTATATCTACATACAAGGTCCTATACTATACATAGCCTCATTCGGCTTCCGGCTCCGCCGCCAGACCTCGTCAAGTCGCACCAATTTTCTACAAAATCTCCAGCCGACGATGTATGCCTCGAACGAACTCGTGCCTTCGACCCAATCGATAAGGCCGAATCGCCACGGCCCGCCTCGAAGCACTCGGCGGCTCTCTGAGGCAGCCCGAATGTAAGGCGGCGACCTGCAGTCATCTTCACCCGCCTCCCGACACTCCGGTGGCGGCGCAGCACGGCATTCCGGGAGGGGACGCACCGAGGTCACACCCCGACCCCCCGACCGACACCGGCCGTGTGTGCGACCTCGCCCCTACCCGCCGCTTCTCCCCGCCGACTGAGGTCCTCGGCCGTCCGCCTCCCGTGAGGATCCCCTGACGATCCGCCCGCCGCCCCATCAACCTCAAAGACTTCTGGCATGATCGTAGTAGCCGCCTCCTCTGCGGGTTCTTCTATGATCGGCCCAGAGCCAGCCGCTGCCTCGCCGCCGGGCATGCGACGCTTTGACGATGTTATACATCTCCATAAACTTCACCACGGAGTCGACGCAGAGCTTTGAACTTCTGCCGTTGGGCCCTCCTCATCCTCAAGACCATGCCCTCCGCCAAGAAGCTCTGGACTCGGTCGTCGGCGGATATGGTAGTCCCACCACCGGTGAGTGGACAACTTTGTATACAATTACGACTAAACCTGAGGGGTTTGCTTCTGGTAGTGCTATTAATTGATTGTACATGTTCTGCGGTAGTTTCACGCTATGAAATGAATTTTTCACATTTTTTGTAAGACAAATTCAAACATATTATTTTATTAAGTAGGAAAGCAAAACATGACATATACTCTATGTACAAAGAGTTTGAAGTTCATTCAGCTGTCATATAGTAGGTTGGGCTCTGCTCATGACAGATACTCTATGAGGATTGGGGCTTCCTAAAACAATATTTCACTAGATCTTAATCAAGAGTACGTTGGGCTCTGCTCATTGGAAGTGTGTCGTCTTTCGGGAAGAAAAAGAGTTGATCTTGAAACGTTTTTTTTACTTAATGCAGTTCTTTGCTGTGGAAGTTATTATGTCTTGGATTGATGAATTGATCCGATGGTGATTCTATGTGCAATACAGACTAATTGCTTTCAATCTCTTCACATTATATGTGATTCCAAGCTTGTGCTATCTTCAGTGATGTCATTTATAGTGCCTTTTTAATGAAGTGGATCCCCAAGTTTCATCACTAATATCTTGCTTCTCTACAATCGCTTCAGGTCTGGAATAAATTATCAAGTTTCTTTCTTTGAGACGATTCAGTGCCCGAAACTTGTTTGTTTATTCTGAGGAAAGACGTTTCTGGTGTTCCTTTGAAAAAAATGACAGAGATCTTTAGCATCACAGCATTCAGACAGTTATCACAAATGTTTTGTGCGATATTCCTTTTTCATGGTTCGGAGTATCTCCTAGCACTTTTCTTTCACGGGAAAAACAGTGTGACTCTCGAGTCTCTTTTAATCAGCAAAGGCTATGTTGTGGCCATGGTGGGCTCCCTGGTGGAGTACTTAGTTGAAATTTATTTGTTTCCCGGGATGAAGGAGCACTGGCTTGTAAGCAACACAGGTCTTGCCTTGGTAGTCGTTGGTGAACTATTGCGGAAGTTGGCTATAATAACTGCCGGAAGGTCCTTCACTCATCTAATAAGGAGGTCTCGTGAGGAAGATCATACATTGATCACTCATGGAGTCTATAAGTACATCCGCCATCCAAGTTATTGTGGTTTCCTTATCTGGTCGGTTGGCACTCAGATAATGCTGTGTAATCCAATGTGTACGCTTGGATTTGCAGCAGTTGTCTGGCGTTTTTTCCAGCAGAGGATACAATATGAGGAGCATTTCTTGAGGCAGATTTTTGGTTCTCCATATGTGGAGTATGCTAGACGGACTGCTTCTGGGGTACCATTTGTATAACTACAATAAAAATGGTCCCTCACAGTTGCTAATTCCAGGCTTGTTTTCTTTCCCCTTGCATAGTTGTGTTCTTTGGTGCTTGAATGCGTTCGTGTTGCATTCAAGATGATCTGTTAATTTATTAGTACATGATTCATATCTGGTATCCGATTATAGAGTTCTTAATTCATGACTTGGGATGATTGAGCATTTTGGAGAACTGTGAGTTTTGGGATTGGTAGAATTGATCTTTGGTTGTGTGATTGTCAAGCTTAGTGTTTGGGTTTGAATTATACGAGAATTTTGATTGTAGATGTCGTTGGAAGTATTAATATTTTGTTTCAAAAAATTTCAAGACAATTTTACTGCAGATGTCAAATCATTTGGGAGAAGTAAAATTTGGAGAATCAAACTCAAAATTTTCAAACAAATAAGTTCTATAATTTTGAAGTTTTCAAAGAACAAGCTCTTGTAATTTTTACCTCCTTTGTCAGTTTTGAGTTTGAATGAAGCGTTTTCTGTAATTGCTTATTGTAGCGACAATTAACGAGAATCAAGTGCAAATAATAATATTGAAAATTAAAAACAGATTATGCATATCATATCATATAAGAAGTATTATATATGAGGTTATCGTATAACCAACAAAATTTTCTCCACCGCAAAAAAAAAATACTTCGTAACGTTAGATATTTTACAGGTAAGTAAAAAGACGAATGTAATTACTCATTTATTACGTTCTACTACCACTTCAATGAATATGTATTTGATGATTATTATTGAAAGGATAACGGCATTGTACTTCATTATAATATTTGACTACATATATTTGTTGGACACATTAAAATTGAGTTGTATTAGGAAAATCCTTGTACCACAAATTTGATGATATTTGAATCACAAACACCTTCCCTCCACTAGTGGCTAGTACATTTCATAATTGTATACATAACAGTTAGTTAAAATTATTTTTTTCCTTCACACCAACTGTCCCATTTTTTAGATACAATATATATATATATATATTATTGTGAAAATTGAATATATATTATAAGAATTATCCAAGTCAGTATAAATTAGATCATATTCAAATCAATAATCAAGTTAGTGGGTAATACATTTTATATTATATACACACAACTAACTAAAATTAAATTTTCCCTTGGCACCAACAACTCAATTTTTAGATAATCAAGCTAGTATAAACTAAATCAATATCTAAACAAATGAAAATACAACTCATATGTCTGTGACTGTGACACTTGAACCATAACTTGTTGTAAGAGAAAGTTTTTGGTGCTTCAACTTTGCCACTTGAATTAAGTTTTCTCAGCTACCAACAATTCCATTTAAATTTAAATCTTGCAAATATATTTAACGATAAAATAAACAATTAGTTGTATTTTAGTTTTGAGAGAATGATTAATTGTATTTGAAATGAAAATGTCTTTAGTAAATTTGTTAATCTAACATAATACTCCCTCCGTCCATTATAAACGTACATTTAATTCCATTTCGGTCCGTCCACAAAAAATGTACACTTTCCTTTTTTAGAAACATCAACTTTACATTTTTACCCTCAACTTATCCACTTATTTACGAAAAAACACTCATGGTCCACATTTTTAAACTCATAATCCATTAATATATTCATTTATTATCCTAATGACACACCTTTTTATACACATTTACTTTACACTCATTATAGTTTTCTTAAAATCCGTGCCATATGCGTGTGTTGGCCTAATGATAGAGTGGTTAATGCCTGAGGCCAAAGGTCTCGGGTTCGAGTCCACCGTGACGCAACCTTTAAAATTTCTGTATTTAATGACAAAAAAAAAATCCGTGCCATCAAAATCGATACACGTTTATAGTGACGGAGAGACTAGTTCAATTGAGTAATACAAGTTCGTATTTCCCCTAAAAAAGAAGTTGCAATTTGCAATCAAAACTGGGTGTGATTTCTACGACAGAATGTCCAAGAATTATGTTGTCTGACATAAGATGAGGCATGTCACCTATCTATTACTGATCGAAATTATGCTATGTGCAAAAAGAATAAAACAAAAAAAATGCTACGTGCGTTAAATTTAAAAAATTAGAAAAATAGTCATTAATATTGTAATTTTCGAAAATAAATTAAAATTTCAAAACAAAATACAAAGCATAAAATTAAAAACTAAAAAATACAATATAAAATTTAGAAAATTGCCAGAAAAAGCAACAAGAATAGCACTGCTATTTGAGTTTTTGCACAGATGGACCGGTTGAAACCGGACCGCCGGTTCGGTCACTCCGTTTGTCTGTGTACTCTGTTTGCAGTGCGAGAAGATGATACTCTGCAGAAGCAAAATAGAAGACGACTAGGGCGGTTTCTCTCTCATCTCGATAGAGAGAGCACAAGTAACGAAAATGCCATTCGTATCGAAAATACAGAGGCAGTCGGATTACAGGAGGTTCCCTTCAAGCCACCCAATTGTTATCGACAATGGCGGCTCCTATTTCCGCATTGGGTACCCTCAAATTAAACCCTATTTCTGCTTTTATGGAGGCAAAAGTAATCTTTTTTTTTGGGTATGCAAAATTTAGAACTAAGAACTGTGGCTTTTGTTGCAGATGGGCGGGAGAGAGCGAACCTCGAGTTATTTTCCGAAACATTATTCAGAGACCACGCCATAAGATTACTGGTAATTCATTTAGCGTCGCTTATGGTTTCTGCTTTTTGTTACTTTTTCTTTTCTTTTCTTTTTCTTCTTCCCCTGATGACATTAACGAAACAGTGATTGTAGTTTTTTTTTGCGCACATTTTTGCTCCATTGTTTTGATTTTGATTGGGGTTCGAGATTACTGTTGGCCGGCCCTGCAAATTTGAAGTGGTTAGAGATCTTGGCCTCTTTTTGTTATACGTATTTGGTTTCTGAACTTCCGGTTCTGGAATGTACAGCTGAAATTCACATAAATATTCTTAAGTTGCCTAGTTCCAGGGACTCATAAGACTAGAATGTACTTATTAGTTGTGGGGAAACAAATGAAACTAATGTATTTGTGAATCAGAAAAAAACTTGAAGGACTTGTCTAATTGTGTTTGATTGGATGGAACACTTTTGGAGATGATAAGGCAGTCTAGCTGATTATCATTCCGAGTGTTCAACAAATCCCACCGCGCGTACACTTCATGATATGGTGAGGTTCTTTAGCAAATATCCTTTCTTTTGGTCCAATGGAACAGTCTCATTTTCCATTTTATAGAATATGGCATAGGGCGAGCTCGTTTTCCTTCTTGGTGAGGTTCTTTAGCAAATGTCCTTTCTTTTGAACGAATGGAACAGTCTCACTTTCCATTATATAGAATATGGCATGGGTGTAAAACTAGAAACTGGATTTGTAACTTGTAATGGAAAATTCTGTTAATATAGATTACTAAATCACATTGATAACTTATGCCTTTGGTAATTGTATAAGTTTTCACCCTGTAAAAGTTGAGTTACTAAATAGAGATGGCTGACTAATTTCAGACATTCTTTAAACTTGGGACTTTTGGCAGAGAGACCTGAGATGCGCTCGTTAACTTATTCCTTCACCTGGTTGCCAGTGTTTACTTGTTTCTTGTTTATACTCAACAAATAAGAGTTGGGAGATAGATGAACTCAAAATGGTTCCTTTTTGTCTTTCTACCTTAGAATGCCTGAACCCAAATTATCTTGTCCACTGATACCCTTGTTCGCCACATTGCATCATTTTCTAAAGCTGGAGGTTTATGCCCCCTTTACCAAAATTCTATTCTCTTTTATTCGGTGCAGGTGAAACTATAACAGTTGTAGGGGACCATAATCCCGCATTAATGAAATATTTTGACTGCACAAGGTCAGGACCTCGCTCGGCTTTTGACAGCAACGTTGTTTATCAATTTGAAATAATGGAATATGTAAGGCTGATTACCTACTTCTGATTTACCAATTCCTTTTTGTGTCTATTTCGTTGCAAATATTTTGTATTATTTGTTGTCTCCCCCCCACCACGACCAAGTAAAAAAAAGGAAACAGTTTAGAAGTTTATTTTTCTCATTTGGATTATTGCCATGAGTACAACATTTCAGTGGTGCCTCCTTAGCATTAGTGAATGTGGGTTGGTTGCATTTTCAATGATTATTGAAGTATAAGAAAGATACACCTGAGAAATTAAACTACTGTCTCCTATTTGCATAGATTCTAGAGTTGCTCATCATTCAATATTGGAGTCTCAAAAGCACCCACCAAAATGTGTAATTGCCGCTTCTTATTTTTTAATTATTTTTATTGCCCCTATTAATTGAAGCATATATGTAATATGCTACTATCTCAAGCTTAACCAATAATCCTTAAGGGTGAGTATTCAGTTATTCGGTCGGTTTTGGACAGCAAATAACTGAACCAAATTAACAGATTTAAAAAAAAAAATAACCGAACCAAACCGACCGAACTGATATTCATTCAGTAACCGAATCGAAATAACCAATATTCATTCGATTATTTTGGTTCAACCAAATTTCTTTATAAAAAAATGCGTTTATTCTTTCTCTTTGCAATGCTGTACAACTACATGGCGTCGTGCCTATCTGCTGCTTAGCAAAAACATAGATGGTCGTGTGGAATCAAATGAATTTGTTAAAATGCAGTTTTCACCCCAGATGTTTTCAACACTGTAATATTTGAGTGGAATTTTGGAAATAATGCTGAAAGTTACAGTAAAATCTGCAGAAGTAAAATTTTTGCTGTCAATGTATATAATCTTGTAACTAGCTAAATTTCTTAACTTGAGCTAACAAAACATTATTTTCAATTCTTTTCTTCTCTTGCCCATTGCAAATATTGTTTTTTAGTCATTTTTTAAACATAAGCTTTAAAATATGTTTTAATTATAGCTAGATGGAATATTGATTCTGTAATAATTGCCGCTGATATATATTTGGAGGCGGAACAATATAGAGACGATGTAAGTATAGTAGTCATTTTTGTATCTAAGTACACCTATTATATAAGTGGTAAAGAATCTACATGTTAAGTGGTATTGATATGTTAAAATTATAATTATAACACTAAATAAATAAATAAATAAATATATATATATATATATATATATATATATATCGGTTATCGGTATTCGGTTAAAAAAATTCCGAACAGACAGAAAACCAAATTAATGAATTTTAATTCGGTTATAATCGAATTAACCGAACCAAATTTGATTTTTCGGTTTGGTTCGGTTATGTTATTCGGTTTTAAGATATTTTGCTCACCCCTATAGTAATCAATGCTAGCTTGGCATAAGATGTAGTGCTTAAATTAACACTCAGTTATGTCAAGTTCTTTTCAATTGTCGAATAATCTGAACTGCCTATTTTTCGAAAGGCATAACATAAATCTAAAGCAGCCAAGTTGGCAAGTTTATTATCTAACAGTCAGGCATGCCTATGTTTGTTTAGTTTCCTTGCCATCTTGAGGCTGCATAGTCATTTTGTCCTACTATGAGCATTTTCTTTTTTAAATTTTAGAGGTAAAAGTAAAACCGTTAGTATTTGACTGGAGATATTCAACATTATATTAGCACCTGATTCAAAGAATTACCAATAATATAAACTATGTTAAAGAATTTGTCCTCAAAGAGTATTGAAGTTGAACTGCTTCTATCCTTTTGCAAGCTAAGATTGGGAGAAACAAAATCAGATTTTTTTAATTGGAAACAGATCATTGAGTTTCATTCAGCTTGATGCCTATAGATTGCATTTATATTGGTGTATCATTAATTGGAATTTCTTTACCCTGGCATTCCCACATCTTCACCTATATGTCTTTCAATTAAACATTGCTTATAAGTCTCTTTGAAGGTTCACTTTGGTTTTATGACACCGAGTTCTCCTATTTACAAAAAAAAACCGATTATGTGGATGGAATTTGGTATTAGATTGATGATATCAGGCTTTTCTTTTGTTACTTTCATTTGGATGTGAAAGTAGATTATTGAATTTTTAGTGCAGGCATGTGCTTTATTAATCACCTTTATACTGTTTGATGCTGATGTAGATTCTCGACTTCGGCTTAGATCGATTGGGTGCAGATCAATCACAGGTACATATGCATATCTACTTATATTTTTGGCCTTTCCTTTAATGTATTGTTAATTGCAAGGGCCATCATAATATTGAAACTGTGGGAGGGAGGTTGGAAGATTTTTGAGGCATATCTTTGATTGGATTTACATGTTCTGATCGTTTCAAATCAAGACACTTTTGTTATTACAGTCACTATATAACAAAAGGAGAAATTAAGAACTATATATATGTATATATTTATATAATTGTACATCCATTTTGTTGATGGTCAATCCTGAAAGGTATTTCTAAGTGGTATGCACTAGAGTATTTTTGTTAGTCAGACCCCCAAAATTTAACCTTAATAAGCTTAGTTCATGGAGAGCCCATGTCTTGTTATAAAAGGGTTTTTGAAACTTGAAGTTAAGCTGATTTGGGTTGGATCTCATATCCAATTTGAAGTTTATCACTTTGGATTCTATCTAGGCTCCTAGGAGGGTCTGGTTACATTACACTATTCATTGACATCTGTCTTGATTTTTAGGTCTTCTATGCTGCTTCAGATTCTGAAACTATGCGTACAATTTTCAACTTTCACAATGATACAGGATCAGTGTAATTTCCCTAGGTTCAAGACTATTATAAAAATCTCATAGATATCCAATGCACGACCAGATTGGTCACACTCACAATTATGCTTAGAATGTTCCGTCTTTCCTTGTTTTTGTTGTTTCTGGTGTACCTTCTTAGCTCTTGCTGTTTCCCACTCGACATAAATCAAGGAGTGTGCTTAACAAACGGTACTTCGATTATCCTCTTTCCCGCTACCTAAAGCGAACTGCATAATCTGTCTGTAAGGTCAGTCACCAGTTAGCTACTTAGGATTCTTATACTAGGTGAACTATGATAATTGAACCTTAGCTTTCTTGTTGGAAGTTTTTGGTGAATAAACATGATAATGTGTTTTTTCACTTTGCTCATGAGCCATGACACTGTTTAGTGCGTTGTTTATAGTTAGCCCAGGTCTGTCTCCAGATTTTTTATCATTTCAGATTTCACATGCTCCATAGATAAATAGTGCTTTATAGCTAATGCTCACTAGATCCAACCCGCTCTTCAGTCCGAGTGGTTAATAATGCCTCATGGTTTAAACAGGCTCGCCGAGGCATGCCTCGGTCGAGGCGGTAATTAGTCAACCAGCCCGAAGTGCCTCACTTTATCATCCAAATTTCATTTTTTATTCTTTTTGTACTTTTATTATCTTTTGCATGGGCTTTTATTATTTTTGATAATTTCTAATGGGTTGAGAAAATAGCCTTAATTGATTGAATTAAGACCTAATTTCTCATGCACTCTATCTCTCTCTCTCTCTTCTCACTTTTTCTTCTCTTCACCGCTCTCTCTTCTCCTCTCTCGCTCTCTCTTGATGGTCTTTCTTCTCCTCTCTCTGATTTCAAACTGTCTTTGTGGTTCTGCCTTTATTTGCAGCTCGGCTTTATTATTTTAGTAATTGCAGTAATTTTTAATTAATTATGTATTTGGTTGTCACAATCTGAGGTTGAAGTTGTCTACATAGTCTCGCTTCTTATACTTTTGATTATGGTGAATAATTATTGGACTTGAGTTTAAGATTTTAAAAGACTCATAAGTACTTAATTATAAACTTATGGTTTTTTTATGTGTTGTAATATATTTGTTATGTTTTTATGTGTTCTTTTATATTAATTATAATTTTTATGTGTTTTTGTGATTTACGCCTCGGTCTTACGCCTTGGACCGTCTCGAGACTTACGCCTCGAGGTGCTATTGGAAAACACCTCGGTGCTTAAAACGTATATTTAAACCTTGATTAGGATATGTGGCCCTTTTATGTGGATCATTATTGTCCGTGTCAACAAACAATTCGAAATACCTCGACTTTTTTAGAACAGGTCCGAGTCAAATAGCAATGATTTGAAGCACTTCTTTTCACTATTTCGAAAACCCAAGGACTCATCGAGACCTTGGTCTTCCTGCAGTGCTATAGGCTTTTGACTCTCTCTCTCTCTATGGCGAGAAAGGTTTGGAACCCTAGTTTTGGAGTTTTCGCCCCAACCTAGGTTAGGGGGTCGTTAGACTGTAGCTTGCTGCTGAAAAACGAATAGGCTAGCACAGCTCGATTTCACATGCTCCATAGATAAATAGTGCTTTATGGCTAATGCTCACTTGATCCAATGTACTGCTAGATTTTTGGGATTTAGCTATTTCTAATTGACTTTTGAATTAAGAGCTGTAAATATCCATCTAATAATAGCATTGAAGAGAGGCCTCAACAAGACAACAAACTAAATATGCTAACCATAATTGGCTGAGCTCACATGCCGAGTGCTGCTTTTCTGGACACTAATATATACCATATCCAAGAAAATGGAGAATCAAAGGCAATGCTTCAATGGATTAAAAACATATTGCTTTGTGTTATTTTCTTCAACATCGACCTATTGTAGGCCACCTTATTTGTCAAAGTTATGCTGCCAATCAGATTTTCACATCTTTCAAAAGTCCAAGTTTAAGTTATTTATTGTTGCCTTGATATTTCATTCAATATGGTGGATGAACAGATCAACCATCCAGTCTTGATTACAGAATGCTTGTGCAATCCAGTGCAATCCCGGAGTAAAATGGCAGAACTTCTTTTTGAAACTTATGGAGTTCCGTCTGTAGGTAAGTTGCTGCCCGTGAGAAGATGTCTATCTGTATTCGTGATTGTACTTTTCCAAGTGATATATATATATATATAAAGAAAAACCTCCCTGAGGATATATCGCTTGAGTTCCTTAAAAATTATTCTTTTCCCCTTGAACTTCATGATCTTGTAAATCACTTATCAATTACCCCCTCACAGTTTTTATGTCATTGCAGCGTTTGGTGTTGATGCAGCATTCAGTTATAAGTACAATCAGCAGCTTGGCATTTGTAGTGATGATGGGCTAGCTATCTGCTCTGGATTTAATACAAGTCATGTTATTCCGGTATGTTACAATAAATTAGGTTGCTTAATATTATTGTTGAATAGATTTATGATCCTAGATTCCTAGTAATGGGATACACCTCTACTCTCCATGCTTGTATAGAAGCATAAGTATCTGATACTTGACATATTTGGTGGTATTGGCTGATTTGAGTTATTTTATGTGCTATGTTCTAAATTTTGCATAACTATAATGACTTCTATTGATTCTGATATTTCCTCCTGATCTGCTTTTTAGCAAGTAGTAGTCACTATTTTTTAATCCAGTTTTTAAGATTCCGACAAGCCAGCAATTGATTACTATTTTACCTAATTGTTATCCAATTTCAGTTTTTGAATGGGGAACCTGTTTATGAAGCGTGCTGCCGGACTAATGTTGGTGGATATCACGTCACTGATTACCTAAAGCAACTTCTTTCCCTAAAATATCCTCACCATATGTAAGCAGGGTTATAACTATATTCATATGGACAAACAGAAAACATATGGTCTAATGAGGCTTGCATTTTAATATCATAAACTAGGTCTCATCTAACATGGGAGAAAGTTGAAGACCTGAAGATGGAACATTGTTATATTGCGAAGAACTATGTGTCTGAAGTTCGCTTGTTTCAGGTAACAACTTTCTGCAGATAAGCCATGCAATGCTTTTTTCCCCTTCCCCATATTCATGAACATTCACCAAACACACGGAAATAATCATTGACTTGGGTTTTAGAAAGGAGACAAGAAAGCCGAAGAAAAGACCAGGTCTTGGCAGCTTCCTTGGACTCCTGCACCAGTAGAAGAGGCTCCATCTGAGGAAGAACTTGCCAGAAAGGCAGCTTTGAAAGAGAAGCAAGGTCAAAGATTAAGGGAGATGGCTGAAGCTAAGAGGTTTAATCGGATAAATGATCTTGAAAATGAAATAAGAGACTCTGAAATGCTGCTACAGAGACTCAGGAATGCATCGGAGCATGATATTCCATCAATCCTTGCAAAGACTGCGCATACATCACAACAGGAAGTTGAATCTGCCCTCTTGAAGGCTACACAATCTTTACGCAAAGCAAAGGGAGAACCAGTTGAAAGTATGGACAAATCGGATCCTTTCTCTGAAAACAAATACAATCTTATTAGTATACCCGATGAGATGCTTACACCGGAGCAGGTTCTTTGTTTCCTGTTGTTGCTACATGAGTTCTGTTCTTAGGATTGCATCAATTCTTTTAACTTCTCTCTCTCTCTCTCTCTTTGGAGAAGGTAAAATCTGTTAGTTTTTGTTTGAATCATGAATTGCATATTAATAGTCCTATCTCAAACATCTTGTAAGTTCTTTCTTTCTAGTTTCTGTGCCTCGCGTCTGAAATTCCTGTTTCTTGACAGATCAAGCAAAAAAGGAAACAATTATTTATCAAATCTACATCAGAGGCACGGCAACAGAAGAAACAGAAGCAGCTTGACGAGGAACTGGAAAGAGAGAGACAAAAGAAACTAGAGGAAGAAAGACGCCTGTATGTTACTAGCTTTATAATACATAAATGTTTGACTAAAATTTTCTTTGAAGTTTTATTTCGATTATCAAATCCAGTTTTGAGTGTTCAACATGATTCTGTTTTTCTGGTTGATCTTTTCCTCTGCTGATAGCCTGATATTAGCTCTTTTCCTGAACTATGCCTCTGTTTAATATAGAGAAAATCCAGAGCAGTATTTAGAAGAGTTGCGAGCAAAGCACAGAGGTCTTTCTGAGAAAGTGGAGCAGAGGAAGAGGTTCAAGACAAATGGTGGACAGACCAATGGGAATCAGAATGGATCGGGAGGCGTTGGTCGTGGGGAGAGGCTAAATTCTTCCCAGAGAGAAAGGATGCGCCTCTTGACTACAGCAGCCTTCGACCGGGGCAAGGGAGAGGATACTTTTGGTGCAAGAGACGAAGATTGGCAGCTCTACAAGCTGATGAGTAGGGATAACGATGATGATGACGATGATAAGCCAGATCCAGATGAAGCAGAGTTAGCTCGTGTCTCTTCTAGGCTTCAGGTGAGTTTCACACCATTTCAGATAGCTCCCTCCTAGTCTGGTATGCACATCTGATACATGAGTTACTTCCTTTACAGGAAATCGACCCGACCTTTTTCAAACCGGAGCCAGGGTCCTCGACCGCAGAGGCTCCTCGCTTTCGCCCTTTAACCAAAGAAGACTTCCAGATTATACTCGGAGTAGAAAGATTCCGATGCCCAGAAATTCTGTTCAATCCGAATTTGATCGGCATTGATCAGGCAGGGATGGATGAGATGGTGGGGATCTCTCTAAGGAGGTTGCCGGAGAAAGGCGGAGGCGTGGAGGATAGAATAACGGAGTCGATTTTACTGACGGGCGGAAGCTGTCTGTTCCCGGGGATGAGAGAGCGGTTAGAGGGTGGAATTCGGATGATCCGGCCGAGTGGGACGCCGATAAAGATAGTGAGATCATCGGATCCAATTCTTGATGCTTGGCGTGGAGCTTCGGCTTATGCTAGTGGTATGCGATTTCCGGAGCAAACATTTACTAAGATGGATTACTATGAAAAGGGTGAAGATTGGCTGCGAAGTTATCGACCTAGATACACCATTTGATGATACTTGCACTACCATGTAGGTATGGAGATTTTTTATTGACGTGAAGAAAAAACTGTCTCATTTTAGAAATCAAATTCCTGATTCTAAGTTGAAATAGAATCTTGTGTTTGTTAACTTTATTTTACATTTTTTGCACTATATTTCGACGACGTACATTAATTATTATATGACCATTGAAGTCTCACATGATGAGCACCACAGTCCACGCACTGTGCAGTTCAAGATGCTCTTATTGATGACGAAATACTCTAATTTAGAATATCAGCAATGTTTTCTTTTACTATAATCATGTATTTTTTGCGACTACAAATGTCAAGTCAACGGGCGAACTCGTATGCCAAGTCGGGGCAGGTCGGGCTGGAAATCGATCATGTCATTTTTTAGGAAGGCCTACCAAAAATTAGGTTGTGTTGGGCCATGTCTTTATTTGTGGTTGTATTTTTAAAATCATATATATGGAAGTGCATATTGTGGCGGTACCTCATTTCTTGCTGTGATTAAAAAAAACTTTTGAATTACCACTTTTAAAAGTGTAAACTGCATTTCTATTAAATAATACATGTGGCGCCGTTTAACCACGAGCAAAATAAATTTATAAGTTTTCTTATTGCCCACCACCAGTAGCGGATACACACATTTTAGTTAGGGGCATCTAAAAAATATATGGGATCTAAATAATCATAATTTTATAAATTCATAAAAAGAATTTTACAAATAAAATTTAAAATAAATAAAAATTTAATATGAAAAAGTGAAACTTAGTGCTACATGCTTAAAAATAATTAATGTGTTCACCTAAACAATGAAAATTGATATTTTCGTTGCAAAAAAAAAAAATCATTATTTTCTATGTTTAGCTCCCTTTCATTTTTTATGTATTTATTTTAAGCATGATATAGACTATTTTTACATATTTTGTACCTTTATATATATATATATATTTAATTATTAAATATAAAATTATTATTATACCCTTAGTATTTTTCCATGTCAAAACCATTGTGTTCGAGTGGGGCCCAAGGCAAATGCAAACGGAAGGCTCAGCGGTAGCGGAGCTACGATCAACGTCGACAAGTGGTAGCCGCAATGTATCCACGATCCTTTGTTCCGCCCTCCGGACTTGAGGTGTTGCCTACCACAAGCATGGAGACCAAGTTTGGAGCGGTGTTGGGGATTTGGTCGATGTTATAAGGTCGATCCCATGAGAAGTTGATGTAGTTCTCTCTTGATCACAATGTCATTTTATCGATTTTATATGTTGGTTAAAACATTGAGGAGGAATCCTATCCTCCTACCAAACGAACAGACTTGTTTTAGTCAGCGTGGACTTCGTCTTGGTCGACATAAAATTGAAAACACAAACGAAAAGGGAAAGTAAAAGACAATTTGGATCAAGCATCAAACCAATGAACGTAAACTTGACTCGATCATCAGTGTAAAGATTTTTCACTATACATCATGCATCAACCAGTTATCAGCCCAACATCATCCTGCCCTCATTGTCATGTGTCACGTACACAACTATCTTAGCTCAATCTATCCTTACGATTTAATAACAGGTAAGGGAACTCCTCTATGCAAGTTATCCTTACTTGACCTAACCGCTCACAAGGAACACCATCAATGAGCGAATTACGCAAGTAGCATTATGCCCAAGACAAACCCGGTATTGGTACTCGACAACACTAAGATTACGTCAATTCTTCCATGTCAGTTATACTCTCAAGATGCAGATGGATCGTACACTGTATTATAATCTTGATTTATTGGTAATCTGGCTCAACTTGATTAACTAATGACCTGTTAACTAACCAGGTCAAGTTAGACCTTTTGGAATCAAACTTTACACTTCGGGAACACATGCATTTAGTTTATGTATTGTCCAATTAGTCCTCACAAATTATATGTTTCTGTTCACGTCATCTTGCCCAATCCAAAACTATAAAATTACCTAGGAATAAAGTAAAGAACAAAATCAAAAAAAACTTACGATAAACTTCTGGAAAAGGTAACGGACGATTCATACGTCATCGGAAAATTACAATGAAAAAGTAAAGACAAAAAAAGTAAATGGTTCTAAGGTTGGGGTCTAAAGAAACTGTAACTAACTGAACAAGATTTTCTATATATGGCGTGGAGTATATATAGGGAACACAAGTAATGGACTAGGCGTCTAGCCCACTGTGGCTAAAGTTGAAAGATTCATGTTTATCTCTTCCAGCTTTCAGCACAGTGCCCAAGATCTATCCTTATTTGAAGTAGATTTCATCTTCTCATATCTTTTAGATTAGGCAAATATATATTTTCCTTATCTTCTCTTGGATAAGGTTGATTCGTTCCCGGACATCTTGCTTTCCAAAAGTCTCACGATGCCCTTGTCAGCCTTGCCTTGCCCTCGACAACCATCTTGTCCATGATTCTATTTTACTCTTTCTCATCTTCTTCATGTGTTTCACCATAGTCATTTTGTTCTTCTCTTGCCTTTGGCCATCGGTATGGAGTTCGAATCTACGCAATGCTTGGATTAGTCACGTTGTGTGAATAGAGCAACTTACTTCTTCATTTACTTTGATGTGTTCATCGTGCCCTAGCTGTGAGCATAAGCTCCTTGGTAACTTATGGATGCAAGCATATCTTAGCCTGCCTCTTTGTGTCCTCCCTAGGGGTGCTTACTCGGTTATCGGTTCACCGAAATCGAAAAAAGTCGCCTTATTTTTCGATTTCGACCTCACTATGCCTGCTAATTAATTAATTAATTAATTTATTTATTTATTTAATTATTAGGTAAAATTATTTAATTTAATATTATAATTTTGTAATATTTGAAATAATCTCGGTTAATTTCGGTTATTTTCAACAATGTGTCCTCCGAATCGGTTAATCGGTTAACGATTAGTATCGGTTCG
Organism: Salvia rosmarinus; assembly: GCA_036937905.1. NCBI lineage: Eukaryota > Viridiplantae > Streptophyta > Magnoliopsida > Lamiales > Lamiaceae > Salvia > Salvia rosmarinus. The sequence goes on from CM072820.1 coordinate 40,155,474, forward strand.
GTTATCTATTTTGACACAAAACTCACCCCTAGTCCTCCCGGAACAAAAGACAAAAGACAAAAAGACTTGATCTAGACCTAAAACAAGATACCAACAAGAACACAAAACTTGAGCTCGTCAACTATCATATTCACATGGTTGTGCACAATCCTATTCATGCACAATCAAATTTTACACATAATAAACTAAGATGAAATATCATACCGTACCTTTATATGAAGTTCTCTGTTTTGTATTGATGTGTCCAGTGATTTATTCTTTTTAGTATTATAATTTTTTTGTCAACTCCCTGCAGATTTATGATCTAGAATTATAGGTTTTCTTGAAAGTTTACTCAAAAAATAAATCAACAAAATAAAAATTTACTGATTAATGCGCCCTGTTTGCTATTAGCCAATCATGATTTCATCCTTTTTACTGTAATGATTTATTCACAGGTTAGTCATGTTTGTCACCTTAAATTTTGAAAAAATAAAATCTAATTCGTTATATGTAACACAATCTTCATCCATGCACACAAAAATACGTTTTCAATGCATAAACTATAGAATTGACATGCACAATAAGATTTGAACAATTATTGTTAACATTATGCATAAACATCGATCAATTTTTTATGCACTCAAACAATTTAAGTTTTCTGGAATGACGCTTCATCTTTATTAAACAATGGGTACCAACAACAGTACACGACAAATAATTACACCATCTCCATTTTTCATACTTCTTAAACAAAATTATGTAAACCCTAACATAATTGTCAAACAAATCAATTAAAAACATGGGTAACTCTATTTATGGAATCAAAAATAATACCCCCATTTTCGAAACCACAAACCATTCTTCGGGGAAAGGTAGATTGTATGAGGATGAAGAATCCTAACTTTATAATAAAATTTGAAGATGTAATGAGAGATGCACAGAGAAACACTTCTTAAACACTCTGAAATTGAAGCATTAATCAAGAATGCCCCTTCATTAGTGCGAAAAATTACAGTTCTCCTTCTGTAGATTTTGAGATTGTAAATTTCTTGAAAATTGGAGAGAGAGAGATGGTAAACTAAGGCTGAGGTATAAACAAATGCGGTAATTCAGGGGGTGGGATGGGTTAGTTGGGGTAAGGTTAAACATAAATTTGATAAAAATGCCCCATTCGGTGAATCCTTCATATATATATATATATATATAGATCAAATAAAAACTACATCTTTTTTACGAACCTGCAAACTATGCACAACCAGTATAAAGTTGATGCACAAAACGTTCATAGGGACTAGTTATAGCATGCACACCCCTTATATTGTCAATGTAAGAACAAATCACAACCTTATATGCACAAATATTCACGGTCAAGATTAAACCTTCAACAATCACACATATTGATGACATGACACGTTGAGGGTATTAATGTAAAATTAATTTATCTCTCCACAAGATCAAATTTTTAACAATTTCTAAATTTGTGATTCCATTTTCTATTTTCTTTCCCTCTCTCTCTCTTTCTACACCACCACCACCACCAAAAATGCCATCTCTAATGGGATCACAACACCACCACCACCACCATACAAAAACAATCTAGTTGTTGCACCACCACCATAACCATTGTCGTCGACACATAGTATGTGCATATTGTATTATTAGATATGTGCATCTCATCTGATTGGAAATTGGTGTAAGTGAATAACTTTACATAAAATATGATGGTAACTACATAATATTTAAAATTTCAAGGTAGTTTAGAGTTGGACTAAAATGATACTTATTTGACATAATGTTGGATAAAGAACGGTAAATTGTATTCTTAGACTTTCGAAAAAGAACTTGTGATAATAAAGATGTATCAACACTTATGTTTCTAAAATAATTCTCAAATATTAAACAAAGTTATATTTTGATTTCTCTATCATTAGCAACATCTTGAGGCTTAAATGAGATTTTAAATAACTTGGATGTCTTCAATTGTTCTTCTTTGTTAGAATAAGTTTATCATAATCTTTATAAAAATTTGATTGGTCATATTAATTCATATATAAGATTTATTATTTGCATATATATTTTATTTTATCAACATAATATAAATTAGATAAAAAATAAGAGACCAAAAAGGAGAAAGATTTTAAAATTGGATAAATTAAATAAAAGAAGATAATAAATTAATGGGGAGAGAAAAAATGCTCCTCCTATTTTTATTATATATCGTTTACTGATTACTAAAAAACTTGTACCCAAATTACCTTAATCAATGATAATTAATCGTTAATGAGATAATTATTATTTAGTTGAATACATGAAAAATAGGATTTGAAATAGATGATGAGAATCAATACTCCAATTAATGAGGACAAATTTGATGCTTTATTCTAAAATGTCAAATAAATTTAAAATAAGTAAATTTAGAAAATGACATATAGTAAAAATAGGTGGAAGTATAACTAAAAATATAGTATATAATGGGAGAGAGAAAAGAAATAGAAATAAAAAAACATGGCTGGGAGAGAAAAGAAACAGAAATAAAAAAACATGGCATTACCCGCCTCTGCCAAGATTCGAACTCGGATCAATGCGTAGAAAGCTGTGCAATTTAGCCAATTAGGCTAGACAAGATCATTATATTATTTACACTTTAGTAATACTAGTACCTTTTTTTCCAAAAAGTTGGGGGGCCCATGGACCCCCCAGGCCCCAACGTGGCTCCGTCCCTGTCTGTATATGTGCTCTCTAATATGTGCATTTTGGATATGTGCATCCCTGTATTATTGTAATTGTAAAACATGTGATGTGCATAGGTATATTATTGTAATTTAAATACTTGTGATGCACAACTATGTGCTAGTACAAATCAATGACACTATATATGCATATGTGTTTTAAGACAGGAAAGGTGAGATGAACAACTGCATTATTAAGCTTGTAATAAAATATAATAGAATACAATGCGTTGTTTGATACCAGAAAGCTGATATGACATACATAAAAAATTTAATAAAATGATAAATTTAATAAATGATAAATTGTTTTTTTGCATGACCGCTTAACTCTTTCAATTTGTGATTTAATCAATCCCTATAATTGAGGAAACGAAATAACAAGCAAAAAATAGCATATGACTTTAGCACACTTATTCTAAAAAATAAAGAGCAATGCATTGGATCTTGACTGTTATATAAATCAAATTAGATTAACAATTGTTCTTATTTTGCTTGTATATACATGATCCCAAGGGCGGATCTACATGAGGTCTAGGGTTGGCTAAAGTTTTTTAGAAGTTTAAAGGTGGTCGAAAATTATTACTCTCAGTTAGGGATGACAATGGACCGGATTTAGACCGGATCTGGTTAGATGCAAATCCAAATCTGACTTTTTTTGCTTGGATAGATTCGGTCCAGATTCATTGGATCCAAAAAAATGAGATCCAGACCTAGATCCATTGGATCCGTAGGGTCCATGGTCTAGATCCGGATCCATATGTTTTCTCTTCAACATAAATCTTAAGTTAACAAAAATTCACAATAAAATAATTATACCATAATAATAATAATAATCTAAATACACAACATCATCTTAATAATTATCTAGAGTTCCTAAAATCGTTAAAAAAAAGTCATTAAATTGAAGTTGTATAAAAAAAAGTAAGAACTACATAAATGTATTTGTTCTATGTGATATAAATCTCTAAAAGCTATACACAACGAGAAAACAAAGGATTTGCTTCTCTATATACTTTATGTGGAGAAAATATTATCAGAACTGTTGTAGCTAATGCTAATCATTCCCAATCAATCACATCTTTGAAAATAAATGAAGAAAATAAATTACATAATTAATCTAGATTAAATCATAAATGAATAAAATAAAATAAAAATCCCCAAATTTTTTACCTTTGGATGCAAAGCTTTACAATCTCCACAACCAGGAGAGAAAAAATTGAGAACAATCAATCTATCACTAGCATTCCTCAAATACTTCACCAATTCTTGAGCCGATTCGATTTCAACCATGTCTGATTGGTTGCATAGATTTTTTTCACCATTTATGAGTTTTTTCAAATGAAATTATGTCATGTGTCTTCATAATCAAATAGAAATCAATATTATAAATATAAAATCAAATTGTATCTCAAAAGATGAATGTAAACTGCAAATAGATTACTCACACAAAAAGGTCCAAATTTGGAGATTTGTTGTTGCTCCAACTGCTGAAACGTTTATGGTCTGAGAAATCAAGAGTGTTGCCCCAAATTTTTGATTAAATCATAAATGGATAAAATAAAATGGAGATGTGAAGTCGAAGTAAAACGGATATGAGATGAGTAGATTTTTGGAAGAAGTTTAATCGAAGTAAAATGAGCGGGGGCAAATGTTTGGAATTGGAAGAACACCAAGAAAGAAAATACTAAAATTAGATTTATGGTTAACTAATATTTAATTAAAATAAAAATAAAAAATATATATTATAATAAACTAGGTCTATGGACCGGATTTGGATCTTAAAAATTAAAACCTAGATCCGGATTCGAGATTTCAAAGTAGGATTTAGATCCGTCGGATCAAAATTTTTTATACTCCAAATCCTAAAAAATGGATCTGGACTATCGAATCTGGACTGGATCCAAGATCCATTGTCATCCATACTCTTAGTCCACGCCCCTATGATGTAGAGAAGATGTAGTTGCTAAGGTTGCCGGAAACTATTGCTCTCAGTCCACGTTTCTATCGACTACCATTAACGTTCATAGAAGTTGTAGAAAAAAACGAAGAAGATAACATAAATTTTAGAAACAAAAAAATTAATTTAATAATAAAAATGCTATTGTGGGCCAAGTTATAAAATAACAACAAATAGAACTAACATTTCTTTGTAGGGGAAAATATTGAAAAATTGGTATACTGAACTTCTCGTTTGGAGAAAATATCCAAAAATATTCAATTTTCAGTGTACCATAATTTTTGGTACGGTATGATACCGTTTTGCTAAATTTTGATACAATAATAATATCATTTTTGGATACTACGATATATTGATATATACCATACCGCAGTATATATCGAAAAATTCTATATATACCGATATATCGGTAGATATGATGATACCGTGTATACCGAAAAATTTCCGATGCATATCTATATGCGATATATTGTGTATATAATAATAATGATAATTAAAATATATCTTAAAACTAATAATTAAAAAAAAAACTAAAATTCTTAAAAAACCCTCTTTACTCTACGACCTCATTTTTTATTCTTCAAATCATATTTTTATCTCTTCCTCTTCCAAAATTCCAAACCTTAAAAATCCTCACGCAGCCTACCTTACCATTGTCACCTCTCCACCATCGGCGTCGTTGCCTCGCTGTTGATTCATTTCGTTCTCAGCCGGTGTTGTCATATCATCGTCTCCATAGTAGTGTCGTCTCTTCCCTAATCGTGCCAGAGATCCTCTAAGATAATACTAAAATTCATTTTCAACTCTTTGATTATCAAGGAGAAGTGGAATGTCGCATACTTTGCTTTTGCTGCGAGGATGTTTGGTAGGATGTTGCTCGGCTTTTTGTCCTTACAGATCTGTAACATTTACATGTGCAGAACTACAAATATACAATTTTCTTTTTAAAATTTTGAAGATCCGTAATTTTCTGAAGAAACGTTTGACAAAATTTAAGAATCCTGTTTAGTATGATTTTGTGCTTATTCTTGGTATTTTTATGCATATCGTTTCCCGTGGTTTGTTCTATTTCTACCATTGTTTTGATTAGTATTTATCGATTCAGACTTAGTTGGTTTGTTTCGAAGTTTTGTAGAAAACGATGTTAAATAGGATGAAATGGATTTGACAAGGATGGATGTGAAATATTTACAATGTTAAAGAGCATCTCAATAAGAGTCCATAGGCACAAACGGATCGCAATTTGGAGTTCGGACGAGAGAGAACGGAGCGAAACAACAAAGTCGCGCACATGCATGTGCGAGCGCCCAGCGCCGGTCGGCACCCAGCGAGCGGTGGGTGCCACTACCCCAGCTCCAGCTGGACCCCAACGACAACCTCGTCTCCATCTTCTCGCTTTGCATCCCACGTACCCCAGCGTCGACCTCATCTGTGTTGGATTTGTATACTGAAAGCAGTTTTGGTTGAGCTTGTATACAATGTTTTCGTTACCACTATTACAATCTCCTATCTCGAATTGATTACTTGATTGCATATATCGTGTCCCTTATCTCATATATAAGTTAGATCATACGATGTGTAGAAGATCACAGTGCTGTATGATTGGTCGAAGCTTAATGAGATATAAAAGAATCACTGTGAGACAACTTGAGGACGAGTTGTCGGTATAGGCTGCGGTATAGATAAGTGACTTGACTTGGTTGCTTGTCTATCTTTGATGCGTCTCGGCGTATTGATGGATCACGGTGAGATGAGTTCTTCTATCGACCGTCGTGAAGAACCTAGATCTCGGTGACTTCGATGATCTAAACCTCGATAAGGTATTAGGTGAGTATGAGTTCTTGACCATCACTTTGACTTGTTATGGGTGAGGTTATATGTTCTAACCCATATTCTCCGCATCTTGGGTGGTGGCGGTGTTTGTATGTCATGCTAGTTATCATGTCGAGTCACCGTATCCGTTTAGGATGATGGCGTCCCTTAAGGAGCTCAAAGGTTTATTGTACTAAACCCTGCGGGTTGAGTTAGCTCAAGTGCAATAATAAGGTTGAGTGGTACTACTTAAGGAATTAAAGATATTAATTATTTTAAGCGATCGAATGCTCTAAATAATTAATGGACGTCGATATCTTAAATACGGGATTCGTAATGTCTAAGTGCAAGCAGACTCACCTTCGTAATAAAGGGTAAGTCAACATTTATTCTCTAGTGGCATGAATGAATGTTTATAAATTAATTTATGTTACAATGAACATAAGATAATTAATTTATTTGAGGCCCATCTTTATTCCTTGCATTTGATCCACTGGCTGGCCCATCCAGCCCGTAAGCTAGGTAAAATCGGCGCCCATGTGTCTCTTGGAAAGGATTTTATTCTCTTTATCCATAAGGATATTATTATATTTATGGAATATGCATGGATCCTTTCCTAATGGGATTATGGTAATGCATTATAAATATAAGGTAAGAGATAAGATCAAGGCTAATCCTTAATCATTTAACCTAGGTTTTTCGTGAATCACATATTGAGGTGTGTGAGGAATTCTCGAAAATTGTGTAGAGAGATTGGGTGATTTTTTGGAAGCATTCTCCATAGATCGTCCTCACTCGACGTTGGAGATTAGGCAATCGGGATCTGATCCGGAAGATCAAAGCACGAGTCTCGATCCGTTCATCCCGATCCACCTCGGCAGTTCAAAGGTAAACACGAGAAAACCTCGTGTTGCAATTAATTATATAGGTGCATGCTAGGAATATAATCAATGTATGGTGAATTAAACATCCAAGATAGATCCTCGGGAGAGGGCTAAACATAGTTTTCCCTACAATCTGAAGCTAGCTTGTCTTCCCCCCGCGCACCTCAACGGCGGCTACGTCTTCAGTGTCGGCCTAGTCTAGAGCTCCTCGCCTTGCTCCCATGTACCGCAGCACCGGCCGTGTTCCCAGTGCCGGCCTCATGCCAAGCTCCTCGCCTTGCCCCCGCGTACTTTCCCTAGCGTCGGCCTCGTGCCAAGCTCATTGCCTTGGCCCCCTGCGTACCGCAGCGCCGGCCGGGTCCACAACTCCGGCTTCGTGCCAAGCTCCTCGCCTGCCCCCTCCCCCTGCATACCTCAACGCCAGCCTCATCCCCGTCCGACGCTGGGGCACTCTCTCGGCACCTCTCCAGAAGCCACCCCCAGCGCCGGCTTTGCCCCGTCTGGCGTTGTGGCACCCTTTTGGTACCAATCCAGGAAGTCACCCCCAGCGCTGGCTTCGTCCCGTTCGGAGCTGGACGGGCCTTTTCAGACTTAATTTGGCTTATTTTCTGGACTTTTTCGAGGGTTTATAAAAGGGGATGAGCAGCCGACTCTCACACACGATTTTCTTCCAATTTTTTCTTTTCTTTTTTCTTTCTTTTAAAATCTTGTACTTGGATTAAAATTTGGATTGAGCGATTCTGGAATTTTGGATGACGAATTCGTCAATAAATGGTTTGTAAGTTTTTCTTGTTTCATTATGTCTATTTAATTTCTATGGGAAAATTTATACCATGAGAATGAATTATCGATTTATAATGAAATAAATGTTGGATTTTTTCCTGTCTTGAATCGTGATTGTTATGTTGATGATTTGCGATTTTTTATCCGTATAAATTGATTATTTCATGATCTTAATACACATGCTCGAATGAATAGTATAATTTGATTATGTGTTTATGTTTGATTATGAATTAATGCGAAAGCAGATTTATGTTAAATATAAGTTTGATGATGAGCGGGATCGAGAGACTAGTTTGTTGTTGAGTGATTAATATATGTAGATAGATGTTTGCTATCGTGTGCATTTGTGTTTGATTATCCTTCGTAATTGATGACGGTGGGATCGAGAGGCTAGTTTATCATTGATTGCAGGTCTAGAATAGCAGGGGTCGAGATGCTAGTTTATGTTGAACGCTAGGTGAGAGAGCGTGGATAGTTTACTACACTATGCACCGGCCATTGGCTTATTATTGATAGTGAGGATAGAGTTTGAACCCTAGAACACCATCTCCAATTATGTGTATCTGTCAATTCCTCTTATTGTCCAAGTACACCATTTTCCTACTTTTTTTTCTTTCATTTCCTGCTTTCGTCCGTTCCGTGATAGCTCCCTTTATGTTAGGACATTAGTTTTTATTTTCTGTTTTTGTGCGTGACATAAAACCGTAGCCCTGCTGAACCTTCCTTGAGAGTACGACTGGGTCGACCTTACCATTCTACAGGGACCTCGTACAATTACGAACGACTTAGAGAACAACTAGGTTAGAACAAGTCCGCAATAATTTATCCTCATATTTGCTATGTGTCCTCTTTCCTTACTTCCTCATTGTAATTATGTTGGTAAAAAGCCTCCATAGATTGGGTAAGCATAGATTGAGTAAGCACCATTGACTTTGCAAGTTAACGTACCTTGCGCTAGGAATTCATTTTTCATGTATTTACAAACTTCTAAGTTTACATCACTATCTAGTGGTTTTCACACAGTGACTGACCAAGTGCTTCATGTTTTCAGGATAAAGAATTATGCTTTCGGTTCTGTTGAAATCAACGTGTATATATATATATATATTATATGTGGTCAAGTTGCCAGGAAGCTACTTTGATCAAGATTTTGAGTGACGTAACGTTTAATTTTATGAAATTAAACAACATATGATCGATCTACGTTTAGAGTAGATGATTGTGGTGTATTCATATTCTCAAATCCGATTTTCGGTGAGTGAGAAATAATGGATGAAAGTTGGTCACTTAAACATGAATGTTGTGCTTAAGGGGATAAGCATGGATTAATTAATCCTTATCCCACAATGATTAATGTACCTTCATTTATTGTGTATATAAGTGGTTCATTGAACACTTAGTATAATTATGTGCACAAGTGATGGGCTGGAAAAGCCCACACGCCCGCCGCCCGACCCAGGTCCCGGCCCGGCCCGGTTCCGTGGTCCGTGGATAGTGGATTTTGGTTTGTTCGTGGGCTTGTTTAGTGGGCCTGGTTCCGTGGCCCAGTGCCCGCATATTTTGGATCAATGTTTGATCGAGCGCAAAGATGGAGTTGGTCTGAGGCCCAACTCGTGTGGCCCAATCCGTTGGACTGCGTGCGCTTCAAGAGGCGTCCGGATACGTCCAATGAATGCGGGCGGACGCATTATCGATTCATCGAATCGCGGTAACGTCCCGACATGATGGCTCTGCGAAAACGTGGGTGTAACTCCCACCTTGTCTCTAAAAACCGCCGCGTAACCCCCTCTGCACTCAAGGGGGACATAACTTCGTAACACCCGACATCAATGCGGGTGTTGACTGCAGCATGCTCCCCATGAGGGGGCCGATGCCTATAAATAGGACATGTCTCCCCAGCATAAGCCACCCTCACAACGACCTTCATACCAGCATACTTAGCACTTAGCTCATTTCAAGCTCGTCCCTCGCCTCCGTCCGGTTTTCGAGCTCGTTGGTCTGATTGCTGCCACCTTGAGACCTTTGCGGTTTTATCTTTGGGGACGATACGCCAGAACTGAGAGCACTACAGGGGTGTATCTCGTCTTACGGAAAGAGGCCTCCTCGACTCGGCATCATTCTACGGTTTATAGTTTCATTTGTTTTTATAATACTGTTTAGTTCATTGTTAGTTTGATCTTCTCCTACCTTTCTGTTTCGAGTTGTAATACGCCCGGCAAGTTCTGTACTATTTTGTACACATTTTCCAATAATCGCAAGACGAAATATTACTTGCCACGAAGGAGTTGAGACATTAAAATTGACTTAAAACTTTCAAAACTAAATACCTTTACTTGGAGATGTCGACCGTACCTGCCATCGCCTCTGCCTCCGCCACTGCTGCTGCCGCCTCCGCCGCTGCCTATGCTGCTGTCAATTCTGGCACAATGGCTACGGTCATGTTTGGTTCGATGCCTTCGGGGTCAACCATTGGACCATTTGGGTCGACTGTTGGTTCCACTTTTAGTGGTTCAACAATTGGTTCCACTTTTAGTGGTTCCATTGGTTCGACGACTGCACTTTTCAGTGGGTCGACTGTTGGATCCATGGGATCTAACGCTGGTGGTTCTCATACTAGTTCCATGTTCCAGCACACTTTAAGTGGTGTTGGTGGTAGCCCTCGCCCGAGGATCTATCTTGGATATTTAATTCACCATACATTGATTATATTCTAGCATGCGTCTATATAATTAATTGCAACACATAGGGGTTTTCGTGTTTACCTTTGGATCGAAGAGGTCGATGGGCAGCACGAGCGGATCGAGCGGAGCGGACTCGTGCTTTGACCTTCGGATCAGTATCCCGATTGCCCAATCTCCAGCGCCGAGTGAGGGCGATCTATGGAGAATGCTTGGAAAATCCAATGCTCTCTCACAAAACTCACGAAAATTCTCTCTCAAACACTATGAGATGGCGAAATTTTGTGTTGGATTAATGAGCATTAACCTGACTTTATCTCATACCTTATATTTATAATGCACTACCTTAATCCCATATGGAAATTACCATAATCCTATATGGAAATTACCATAATCTATATGGAAAAATATCATAATCTCGGGATTATTTCCATACTCTCGGGATTATTTCCATACTCCGGGATTATTACCATAATCTTATATGGAAAGGATATATGCATATACCATAAATATAATAATATCCTTGTGGGATAAAGAGAATAAAATCTTGCCAATGGAGCATCATGGGGCATGATTTTCCTCTTGCTACGGGCTGGATGGGCCACCGAGGATCAAATGCAAGGAATAAAGATGGGCCTCAAATAAATTAATTATCTTATGTTCACTGAACATAAATTAATTTATAAACATTTATTCATGCCACTAGAGAATAAATCTTGACTTACCCTTTATTACGAAGTTGAGTCGGGCTTGCACTTAGACATTCTGAATCCCGTATTTAAGATATCGAGCGTCCATTAATCATTTATAGCAATCATTGCTTAAAACGATTAATAACTTCATTTCCTTAAGTAGTATCACTCGACCTTATTATTGTACTTGAGCTAACTCGACTGCGGGGTTTAGTACAATAAACCGTTTGAGCTCCTTAAGGGGCGTCATCATCCTAAACGGATACGGTGACTCGTCTGAGATAACTAGCGTGACATCAAACCGCCATCACCCAAGATGCGAAGAATCTTGGGTTAGAACATATAACCCTCACCCATAACAAGTCAAAGTGATGGGCGACAACTCATACTCACCTAATACCTTATCGAGGTTTAGATCAACGTAAGTCACGAGATCTTGGTTCTTCACGACGGTCGAAGAAGAACACATCTCTTTGTGATCCTTGATACGTCGAGACGCATACCGGCATAGACAAGCAACTAAGTCAGTCAACTTCTTATCTATCTGCGGCTAAACCCACAACTCGTCCTTAAGTTGTCTCGGTGTGAAACTTTTATATCTCATTAAACTTGACCAATCATCGGACTTACGTGATCTTACACACCTTGTATGATCTAACATATATGAGATAAGGGGACACGAATATATGCAATCAAGTATTCAATTCGGATAGGAGATTGTAATAGTGGTAACGAAACATTGTATACAAGCTCAACCAAAGCGCTTTCGGTATACAAATCCAACAATCTCCCACTTATACTAAAGCAAACTTTTAGTATACAATGTGTCTCTACTAGCTATTACAAACAACCATCACTTTGCTTCTCCCACTTATACAAAATTTTCCTTTCTAAGTGGGTGCCATCAGCGCAATCCAAGTCCTCTAACGTGTCCATAGTAGATTTTTTGCGAGCTCTTGTGAATGGATCCGCTAGATTTTCCGTCGTATCAATCTTTTCAATCGACCGTCCACCTCGTCTAACGATTTCTCGTATGACATGGTACTTTCTCTCTATGTGTTTGGTCGCATTGTGGGTCCGTGGTTCCTTGAGTTTGCATTTGCACGAGTTATCACGATAAACTATGATACTCACAGGCAAACCAGGTACCACATCTAGATCCATGAGGTAGTTCTTGAACCATCACCTCCTTAGAAGCCTCAAGGCGGCTACATATTCGACTTCCATGGTAGAGTCCGCAATGCATCATTTGCTTTGCACTCACTTGGGATCGGCTCCACCTCCCAAGGTAAACACATAGCAGGGTTGACTTTTTCTCATCACGGTCGGCTTGAAATCCGAGTCTTTATAACCCAGGGCATTAGACTATCTGCATGGTAAACTAGCATATAATCTCTAGTCCTTTTCGGTGCTTGAGTATATGCTTTCTGCCGATCAATGAGCTTGTCGAGGTTGGGCGATATCTAGCTACTATGCTACCGCATAGCGGATATCGGGCCTCGTGCATAACATTAGTACATGAGACTTCCTACGGCGGAGCGTAAGGAACTTGTCTCATTTCCTCTATCTCCTTTGCGGTCATAGGTATTGCGTTTTGAATAAAGGAACGCCATGTAGAAGGTAGCAATCCTTTCTTGGCGATGCATACTAAAGCAGTAATCACGATATCGATGTGAGGCGCTTTGAGATAAGCTCAACATTTTCTTCTTGCGATCTCGGTAAGCCTTGATCCCAAGAATGTCTGTGCATCTCCTAAGTCTTTCATTTGAAACGATCGGATAGCCACTCTTTCGTCGATATGACTTCACGTTGTTGCCAACTAGAAGGATGTCGTCTACATAAAGTGCTGAGAAAACCACATCACCGTTGACATCTAACCGATACACACAACTCTCGCTAGGTAGCGGGTAAATCCATGGGACTTTACTACCTCGTCAAAGCGTAAGTTCCATGATCGGGAGGCTTGCTTAAGTCCATAAATGGACTTCTTAAGCTTCCATACTAGATGCTTCTTCACCTTTACCACATAACCTTGAGGTTCTTGCATATAGATGTCTCTACCTTTCTCAAGGTAACTTAGAAAAGCGGTTTTAACATCCATTGCCAAACCTCTAGGTTCAAGTGGGCTGCTATGGCGGAAGAATTACGATGGACTTGAGCATTACTACTGGTGAAAAGGTCTCGTCGAAATCGATGCCCTCAATGCGAGTGTACCCTTTAGCCACAAGCACGGCTTTGAAAGCGAAACCTCTCCATCGAATCTCTCTTCCTCTTGTATATCCACTTACTACCTATGGCTTTTTGCCATCGGTAGAGTGTCTTTCATATACATCCATAGCGGTTATGGACTCCGTTTCTAAGTCCATGGCGGTGTGCCATAATCTTGCATCAATATTTTTATCGCCTCCTTGTATGTCCATGGGTCGATTATTGCTGTTCGTCTCCACGGGACTAAATCGAAGATTCACCCACGAACATAAATCGCTGGGTTGACGAACAACCTCCCACTACGACGAGGTTCTCTGAGCACAATGCAGCGGTGGGTGCGAGAATCTTGTGGTTCTCAACACACAACTTCTTGTGTAGGTTCCCCTATGCGGTCGGTATCTCCGGTGGAACTCGACCCACTTCAATTTCTTGAAGTATACGGTGTCGATCCTCCCACTAGACTCGACATCTCGTACCTTTGGCCTATTCGGTGGTGGAATACGATCGTCTTCTAATTCTTGAAGAATGATTTCAACTTTGGATTTATGATTTTCATGTAGTCTCTTCTAAGAATCGAGCATTAGTGCTAATAATGACCTTCGATCCTTGGACTATAGAATAAACCACCTTTTGTTCTCTAGGATAGCGATAAACGAGCCTTGCGTCGGATCTAGCCTCCAACTTGTCGCCTTCTTGTTCGGCCGTGTGGCCGGATCGCCCATATCCTTATGTGGCTTAAACAAGGCTTGCGCCCAAACCACAACTCGAAAGGTCTTTTAGGTGACTTGGGCGGTACTAGATTTAGCAAGTATGCCGTCTCTAAGGCATACCCGAGAACGAAATAAGCAATGTAGCATAACTCGTCATAGATCTAACCATTTCAAAAGTCCTATTTCTTGGCTCGACACACCATTTCTTGTGTGTATGCGGTGAAATCTTGTTGGGATGTAATCCCACACTTCACTAGATAGTCCATAAACTTCGTTCTCGAGGTATTCGCCACCGCGATCGGACATGCGTGACTTGATACTCTTACCTAACTTGTCTCACTTCCGCTTTAAACTCTTTGAATTTCTCAAAGCATTCGAGACTTGCGGTGAAGCGGTATATGTATCCGTACCTTGAGTAATCGTCGATGAAAGTGACAAAATACTGCACCCTCCACGAGCTTGTGTGGACATCGGTCCACGCAGTCGAACGGACTAACTCCAACATTTCTTTGGCTCTATAACCCTTCGCTTTGAAGGTGCAGGTCGACATCTTACCTTCTATCACGGGATTCGCAGACCGAAATGGAGTAGTGAGATTACCCAACGCCCATTCTTAGCGGTCTTTGGATCCTATTTAGATGATGTGACCTAATCTAAGATGCTGGAGAAAGTAGAGTCATCTTCTGAAAACTTTCTCTTTTGGGTTTGATGAAGATCGCAACATAGTTATAGGTATTATGTTTTGCGAAATAGTATAAAGCAAATTATATAACGTGCAACACAGATAACCGTCATTTCTTATGATAGAAACACCACTATCAAAAATAACAGAATATCCATGAGTAAATAATTTGAAAGCAGAAACAAGGTTCCGCGAAAATTCGGCACATATAAAACGTCTTTTAAAACTAAAGCTGTTTTCTCAAACATAAAGTAACATCTCCAACTGCAACGGCCTCGACTTTCGCGCGTTGCCCATGGAGATCGTTATCTCACCATCAAATAGCTCCCTTGTCGCGGGAACCCGCAAGGTGTAACAAACATGATCGATTCGCCGTATCTACTACCCAAGAATGGGTAGAACAAGTCGCTAAACATGTTTCACACTAAAGCAACCAGCGTACTGAGCATGAGCATAGGGCACTGGCCTTCCAATGCCTGTCTTACCGACTTGAAGCACTTGCCTCTTCTCCTTGGCTTCTTGAAGCCTACGGTGGCGACCATGTTCTTGCTCCCATTCTCCCACTATTTCCTTGCCTCTACCACCTTTGGTGCCCCTTTTCTTTTCCCGTTTTGCAGCGGAAAATTTGGGCCCTTAGATGCGCTAGCAAGAGTATATGCTCCTTTTCCCATAACTCCTTCGCGACAGCGAGATCATTAAACAGCCGACTAAGTGTAAACTTCGGTCTTGCTCATGATCGCATTCACGCAAAAGTTCTCAAAGACTTGGGCGGTGTATTGAGGATGATATCGACCTTGGCATCGCCGTCAATACCTCCTCCCAACCGATCAAGACTATCCATGAGATAGTCATGTGGGAGACATGTTCATGGACGAACTTCTTCTTCCATCTTACCGCGAAGATTTCTCTCATTGTGTGGAGGCGGTCGTCGATCCAAGCGCCCAAACTTACTCTCGAGACTTGACCAAATATCGATCGCGTCTACCATCGATCGATCTTTGCAGTTGCAAGCCTTTGGACATCGTGGTCATCATATAGCATTTAGCCATATTGTTTGACTTATTCCAAAGTGCGCTTGACTCTCATTGCTCATTAGTCGATGCGTCGATAAGGGCATCGGGTTTAGGAGTAGTGAGAACAAACATGTGTTCTTCAATGATAAGAACATATTCCATGTTTCGTTTCCACTCGATAAAATTTGGACGGATAACAGTTTTGTGCGAGCATATTGATAATCGGCGTAGAGACATATCTGAAGCGATAATGTAAACACATAAG
The DNA here is from genome assembly GCA_036937905.1 of Salvia rosmarinus. Classification (NCBI taxonomy): domain Eukaryota; kingdom Viridiplantae; phylum Streptophyta; class Magnoliopsida; order Lamiales; family Lamiaceae; genus Salvia; species Salvia rosmarinus. The sequence goes on from CM072820.1 coordinate 40,171,869, forward strand.
CATACGATCGCATATAATTACGTAACAATAATATTGTAACCTTTTGATAAAACAATATTAATTGAAACCTCCAATCGCCCAAGGAATCCCGTACGAGCCACGCGCGTGTGGGCGTTTACATGAACCCCTCGACCCGGACTAAAATATACCTTTTAGTGGTTTAATTTCAATCCATGTCAACTTAACCTTATGACAAATGAAATTAACGATTGGACTTTACTAGACCACATCACTATCGCAAGAAGGACTTGGCGGGAAGTTGTACTTGAGGTGATGTCTAAGCATTGACCACAATTTTAACAACAGAAATGAATTCTTAGAATTGGCATACTCACTCGGACCATACCGCCCAATTTAAATTCTTTTCTTATCTCTTTTATATCTATCTCTAGAGAACTTATGAAAATCGCACATGCAAGCTACACGCGTGTGGGCGTTTACATGAAACTCCCACTTCTCGATAGATTTAAAAGTTTTATTTAGAAATCTCGTCTAACAAACTTATGATAAGCATTCCAAACAAACAGCGGGTGGGCGTTTACTCACGGTCGTCTCACTTTGTTTAGAGATCAAAAAGTGGAGGTCTTGACATTTTAATTTGAAAAATTAATTTGTCGGTTGCTTGCTTAGTCTTTTTATTCAAAAGGTTTGTCCATGCATATCACGTAATCTAGCATGCTTTTCTATAGAACTCGACATGTAAAACATGCTCGTAGAATTCTAAATATGCTTGATAAAACGCGATAAACCCAGCATGCTTATATGCGAATCGATTCGTAAAACACTTAAAGGTTTGTCAACGTAATATAAACATACATAGCATGCTCTTGCATAATTTAAACATCCACCACATGCATATGAGCGATAAAAATAAAATAAAACGTTCATCGCAGCCAATCGTGAAACACACTTTCAAGCTAATCTATTACATAGATTTGCAAAGTCTGTAAATTAAACTTGACGGGCCTCATGTGCGAGGCACGGACGGATTCAACAAGCGGACCTCGTGCATGGGCGCGGACGAAAAAACTGGTTGGGTGGAAAAGCGGTGCGGGCGGGTCGGCCTAATCTGTCTTGGGCACGCAGGCGAAAGCCCGTACCGTGATGCCCATCCTTCACAGCGCCGCCTGCTGCCGCGTGTCCTCGCGGGATACCTCGCCGATCGCGTTCGTCGAGCACGCGTCGCGCTGCCACGCCCGGCGCCGAACATCGCGAGAGATGTCGTCGCCGTCAAACCGCGACTTCAGCGAGTGATGCGCTCGCGGCCGGGGTTTCTGGCGAACGCGCCCGTCGCCGCTAGCTCGCTCGCCGCGTTGCCGGCGGTCGAATCTCGCGACCACTCGCTCGCTCGCGTGGCGCCGAGGATCTCGTCTTGCGAACGCGCTCCGTCGCCGCGCCGCGATCGCCCTCGCGACCGTGACTCGCTCGCGAAACCGTCGAGGGACTGTAGAGACCTGTTTTTCCGTCGTTTCGTTCTTCGTTCTTTCGTCTTCGTTCTTCTTTTTACGGATAAGATTTTACGAATAAAATCTAATCTAACCACGGATTTTCTCGTGGTGTAACAACAAAATCCGACAAAATAATAAGCGAGCCACGATGAGCAGCGGATCCACAATTAATAAAGCGCACGTAATAATCAACGTGAACTAATCAGCAGAGCCAAGATTCGATCGGGCTACGATACCAATGTAGGGATGACATATGTTTAGCCCTGCCCGAGGATCTATCTTGGATATTTAATTCACCATACATTGATTATATTCCTAGCATGCGTCTATAATTAATTGCAACACGTAGGGGTTTTCTCGTGTTTACCTTTGGATCTGAAGAGGTCGATGGAGCGGCACGGCGGATCGAGCAGACGGACTCGTGCTGACCTTCTAGATCGTGTCCGATTGCCCAATCTCAGCGCCGGTGAGGACGATCTATGGAGAATGCATCGGAAAATCACCCAATGCTCTCTCACAAAACTCACGAAAATTCTCTCTCAAACACTATGAGATGGCGAAATTTTATGTTGGATTAATGAGCATTAACCTAGACTTTATCTCATACCTTATATTTATAATGCACTAACTTAATCCCATATAAATTACCATAATCCTATATGGAAAAATACCATAATCTCGGGATTATTTCCATACTCTGGATTATTTCCATACTCTCGGATTATTACCATAATCTTATATGGAAAGGATCTATGCATATACCATAAATATAATAATATCCTTGTGGGATAAAGAGAATAAAATCTTGCCAATGGAGCATCATGGGCGCGATTTTCCTCTTTTCTACGGGCTGGATGGGCCGGCCAGGATCAAATGCAAGGAATAAAGATGGGCCTCAAATAAATTAATTATCTTATGTTCACCCCGAACATAAATTAATTTATAAACATTTATTCATGCCACTAGAGAATAAATCTTGACTTACCCTTTATTACCGAAGTTGAGTCGAGCTTGCACTTAGACATTCTGAATCCCGTATTTAAGATATGGCGTCCATTAATCATTTATAGCAATCATTGCTTAAAGCGATTAATAACTTCATTTCTTAAGTAGTACCACTCAACCTTATTATTGTACTTGAGCTAACTCAACTGCGGGGTTTAGTACAATAAACCTTTGAGCTCATGAGGGACGTCATCATCTAAACGGATACGGTGACTCGTCTGAGATAACTAGCGTGACATCAAGACACGCCATCGCCCAAGATCACGAAGAATCTTGGGTTAGAACATATAACCTCACCCATAACAAGTCATACTCACCTAATACCTTATCGAGGTTTAGATCAGCGTAAGTCACGGAGATCTTGGTTCTTCACGGCGGTCGAAAAGAAGAACACATCTCAATGTGATCCTTGATACGTCGGACGGCGTGCCGGCATAGACAAGCAACTAAGTCAGTCACTTCTTATCTATCTGCAGCTAAACCCACAACTCGTCCTTAAGTTGTCTCGGTTTGAAACCTTTATATCTCATTAAGCTTGACCAATCATATGAACTTCGTGATCTTCTACACAATCGTATGATCTAACTTATATATGAGATAAGGGACACGAGATATATGCAATCAAGTATTCGATTCGGATAGGAGATTGTAATAGTGGTAACAGAAACATTGTATACAAGCTCGACAAATCGCTTTCGTTATACAAATCCAACGGTGGACGGTGTGGATCGATCTGGATTTTCTATTCATCCGTAAGGATGATGCACCGCGAGAAGCCGTCGAGTTTGGAGGATCCGACTTCAAGAGATGGCAGCGGAAGATGTTATTCTACCTCGCGACGTTGGGCCGCCAAATTCTTGGTGGAAGATGAGCCATTGGTTAGGGGGATGGTGGACTTTCGCGTCCGGTATCATATGACAAGCGGCGCCTTTGTCGACTATCTTTGTAAAAAATTATACTTGGTAGTTTAGAAGATAGCTTGTATAGTGTATATCTTGTTATAACGACATCGAATGTATGTGAGATGCGTTAGAAAAGAAATACCGTAGTGATGATGCATGTCTGAAAGTTCATTGTAGCAAAGTATTGGGACTCTGAAGATGGTCGATTCTCGGCCGATCATGGACAAGTGCAAGTTTCAACTCATTGTACGCGAGGTTCAAGCGAGCGGTATACTATTTGGACAACTTTGTGGTCTCTACGGTGATTGAGAAGCTACCCAGGGTGGAGAGACTTGAGGTCTACCTTAAGCATAAGCGAAAGGATATGACGCTTAAAGACTTGATAGTCAAGCTAGCATCGAGTCGGCGTGAAGAAGTAAAATTAAAAGCGAAATGCGATGATGCTAAAGCCAACTGTTGGAGAAGGCGGTCCCTCCACAAGCGTGTTCGTCTAATGTCCAAGACAAATGAAGGGAAGATGGTTGCCGTAAGTTTGGCGGGGGCTATTACAATTATAGCGAAGCATGGCCACACGATGAAGGGCTGCAGTCGACTGAAGAAGAAGAAGCTAAGTAAGTTGCCAGCGGTCGAGAAGGACTTGACAAATGGGACAAGGATGACTTGACTGCTGTGGTGACCAGAAGAAGTCGACCACGTCGAAAATCGAGGTGGATGGTTCATGACCTTTAGCACAATTGCGCGTATGTCTGCGTCGAAAGAGGCGTTTCTTCACTCTACAAGCACATTGAGGGGGAAGCTCGGCTCGACATGGGAACAAGCTTAGTCGAGATTGCGAGAGTTGGTGATGTGGTGCTCAAGATGTCGTCGACATTGAGATCACGTTGAAGGATGTCTTTGCGTGTCCCGACATTCGCAAGAATTTAGTGTCGGGCTCTATTCTAGTTAATAAGGGTTTTAGACTAGTTTTGAGTCGGACAAGTTTGTGTTGACTAAGTTTGAAAAGTTCCTTGGTAGGGGTTATCTCCATAGGGGTCTTTTCAACCTAAATGTAATATTTGTCTTCGTAGTGTACCCAAAATTGTGATGAATGAAAATCATCTACTTATCTTACTTGTTGAGTGCTCGATTTATGGAATTGTAGATTAGGACATGTTAATCTAAATGCAATAAAGAGATTAGTAAATTTAGATTTACTAAGTTAAATGAAGTTAATACACAAGCGAAATGTGAGGTTTGTGTGGAAGCAAAATGGTAAGTTACGTTTCATTCGGTAGAGGCAGACACTAAACCTCAGAACTTATTCACTTGATGTGTGTGATTTAAAGTTGTACAAACTAGAGATGGTAAAAAGTACTTCATCACGTTCATTGATGGTATGCTGAATATATTATCTTTACCTTCTAAGAAGTAAAGAGGGCTATTGAGCTTTTAAAACTTCAAGCAGAGCCGATAATCAACTAATTGTCGAATTAAGGCATTCTAAGTGATAGGGGAGAATATGTAGCTCGGTTTGAGGCATTATGCAACGAAAGTGGTATAATACATCAACGATAACTCCTTATTCACCTCGGTCTAATGGCGTTCTTGAGCGTAAAATCAAACATAAGGAGATGATTAATGTTTTATTGATTAGTTCGAGTTGCCCTTGAACTTGTAGGGGAAAATTTGTTTTGACCAGACTACATCTTGAACAAGATTCCGAAGAGTAAGGATGTCACTCATACGAGTTGTGGAAAGGAAGAAAGTCATCGTACAAATATCTCGAAAGTGTGGGGTGTTTGGCGAAGGTTGAGTGTCTCTTCTAAACAAGTTACAATTGGACCTAAAGCGATCGATTGTATCTTTATTGGGTATGCTGCGAGCAATGCCGCCTATCGTTTCGATACGGTCGGTCTGCGGATATAGCGTGGGGACGACGAGTTGAATCGAGGAATGCTATATTCTTTGAAAGTGTTTATCCTGTAAAGACGAGGATAAAAGTGAAGTCGATTCTAGCAATAGGCGATGGTGAAGCTTTGAGTTCTAAACCTTTGGAGGAAGAACCGATATCGCATAGCGATCGAGTGCGATCCATGGGTGTCAAAACCGAGGCGTGGTAGTAAGGTCGAGCGCGAAGTTTTGGTCACGACTATATTGCGTTCATGTTGGACGAAGAACCAACTTGATCAAAGTAGCCTATGCTCGGCGGGCGGAATGCTCTGGCGAGCTGTTCAAAGTGAGATTGATTCCATTATCTGAAAACCACACTTGGGAGTTGGTTGATTTTCGAGAAGGTTGTAAGCCTTGGGATGCAAATGGATCATTAAAAGAAAATCTGAAGCGATTGATCGATTGAAAATTATAAGGCCCGTATGGTTGTCGAAGGGTTTAAACAAAGAGAGGATCGATTTCTTAGATACCTATTCACATGTGGCGAGGATTATGCTTTGATATACAAATCCAACAATCTCCACTTATACTAAAGCAAACTTTTAGTATCTGATGTGTCTCTACTAGCTATTACAAACAAAACCATCCTTTGCCTCGACTTATCAAAAGTTTCCTTTCTAAGTGTGTGCCATCAAAGCATAATCAAGTCCTACGGCGTGTCCGTCTAGACTTTTACGGCGAGCTCTTTGTGAATGGATCAGCTGGGTTATCCGTCGTATCAATCTTTTCAATCGCACTTCTCATCGTCTCACGATTTCTCGTATGACATGGTACTTTCTCTCTATGTGTTTGGTGGTCTTGTGGGTCGTGGTTCGGCAGGGTTGCCACTTTTTGACGAGTTATCACGATGAAACTATGATACTCTTGGGCAAACGGTGCCACACTAGATCTGAGGTAGTTCTTGAACCATCTGACCTCATGCTTGACCTCAGGCGGCTACATATTAAACTTCCATGGTAGAGTCCGCAATGCACGGTTGCTTTGCACTCAGAGGATCGGCTCCACCTCCCAAGGTAAACACATAGCTGAGGTAGACTTTTTCATCACGATCGGCTTGGAAATCCAGTGCAGTATAACGAAGCATTAGACTATGCATGGTAAACCGGTATAATATCGAGTCCTTTCCGGTGCCCGGTATATGCTTCTTGCGATCGATGAGCTTGTCGAGGGTTAGGCGATATCTAGCTACTATGCCGCGCCATAGTAGATATCGAACCTCGTACATAGCATTGCGTACATGAGACTTCTCACGATGGGCGTAAGGAACTTGTCTCGTTCCTCTGTCTCGCTGCGATCATGGTGGCTCGCTGAATAAAGGCGCCGTATGCGAAAGGTAGCAATCCTTTCTTGGCGGTGCATACTAAAACAGTAATCACGGTATCAATGTAAGGCGCTGAGATAAGCTCGACATTTTCTCTTGCAATCTCGGTGACGCCTTGATCCCGAGATATGCTGCTGCGTCTCTAAGTCTTTCATTTGAAGCGATGGGATAACCCGACTCTTTACTTCCGATAACAATTTCACATTGTTGCCACTAGAAGAATGTCATCTACATAAAGTGCGAAATACCACATCACGGTTGACATCTAAGCGATACACAACTCTCGCTAGGTAGCGGGTAAATCCATAGGATTTCACCACCGTCAGCGTAAGTTCGGGATCGTGAGGGCTGCTTAAGCCATAAATGGACTTCTTAAGCTTCCATACTAGATGCTCTTCACCGCACCACATAACCTTGGTTCTTGCATATAGATGTCTCTACCTTCCTCAAGGTAACCGTTTAAAGCGATTTTCACGTCCATTTGCCAAACCTCTAGGTTCGAGTGAAATTTATGGCGGAAGAATTCGATGGACTTGAGCATTGCTACTGATGAAAAGGTCTCATCGAAATCGATGCCCTCAATGCGGTGTACCCTTTACGCCACAAGCACGGCTTTAAAGGCGAAACCTCTCCATCAGATCTCTCTTCCTCTTGTATACCCACTTACTACCATGAACAGCACCATGGTAGAGTGTCTTTCGTATCATCCATAGCTGTTATGGACTCAATTTCTAAGTCCATAGCGGTGTGCCATGATCTTGCATCAATGTCTTGTATCGCCTCATTTGTATGTCCATAGGTCGATTATTGCACCTTTCGTTTCCGGGACTAAATCCGAATTAGCGGGAACATAAATCGCTCGGGTTGAAGAACAACCCTCCCACTACTGACGTCTTGGCGCGTAATGCGGCCAGTGGGTGCGAATGCTTGTGGTTCTCTATCTTGCACAACTTCTGGGTAGGTACCACTTATGCGGTCGGTATCTCGGTGGAACTCGACCCACTTCAATTTCTTGAAGTATCACGGTGTCGATCCTCCCTGAACACGACATCTCGTGCGCTTTGGCCCTGTCGGTGGTGGAATCGATCATCGTATAAATATCTCAAAGTGTGGGTGTGTTTGGCGAAGGTTGAGGTGCCTCTTCCTAAACAAGTTACAATTGGACCTAAAGCGATCGATTGTATCTTTATTGGGTATGCCGCGAAATGGTAGCTATCGTTTCGATCCACGGTCGGAGGTAACGGATATGACGTGGGGCGGCGATTGAATCGAGGAATGCTATATTCATTGAAAGTGTTTATCCTGAAAACGAGGATAAAAGTGAAGTGGGTTCTAGCAATAGGCGATGGTGAAGCTTGAGTTCTAAACCTTTGGAGGAGGAACCGATGTCGCATAGCGATCGAGTGCGATCACGGTGTCGAGCGAAGGGCGATGGTAGTAAGTCGAGCGCGAAAGGTTTTGGTCACGACTATGTGCGTTCATATTGGATGAAGAACCACTTGATCAAAGTAGCCTATTCTCGGCGGACGGAATGCTACGGCGAGAGGCGTTCAGTGAATTGATTCCGTTCTGCAAAACCACACTTGGGTGTTGGTTGATTTGCCCGAAGGTTGTAAGCCACTAGGATGCAAATGGGTCCTTAAAAGAAAATCTGAGCAGTTGATCAATTGAAAAGTATAAGGCCCGTTTGGTTGTCGAAGGGTTTAAACAAAGAGGGATACGATTTCTTAGATACCTATTCACCTGGCGAGGATTCGTCTATTAGGGTGCTGCTACCATATTCTTTGCTTTGCACAATCTTGAGATTCATCAAATGGACGATAAAATGGATTTTTGAATGGAGACCTCGAGGATGAGGTATATATAGCAACTTACGAAGGGTTTGTAGTACTAGTCGAAGGCGAGTATGCAAACTTGAAGTCTATATGGTTTGAAACAAGCGTTGTTGCAATGTCACTTGGAATTTGACAATGTAATATTGGTAAATGTTTGAAGATCGGCGAGTGTGATAAATGTGTACGTTAAACAACGATAATGGTTATGTTATAGTGTGTCGGTATGTAGATGACATGTTGATCATGGGTAGCAATACTCAGTCATTAATGACACAAAGCGCGTGTTAAATAGAAATTTTGACATGAAGGACATGGGATTAGGCGATGTGATTCTTGGAATCAAGATTCTGAAGATCGAGACATAATTGTATTGACACAATCTCACTCACGATAGAAAGTGCTTAAGAAATTCAGCGTTTGATAGTTTGCTGCTAAGACCCATTGGAGCTCAATGTTTACTTGGTAAGAACATGGGTGAACCTATTGGGCAGAAGACTATCTAAGGTCATCGGTGTTTGATGTATCTTACAAATTACACCCGACCCGGCATAACGCGTCGTGAACAAATTGAGTCGTTACACGAGCAATCCAAGCAAGGAGCATTGGAAGGCTCAGTGAGAGTTTTAGGTCCTTGAAGTATATTCAAAATCATGGGCTGCATTTTCACGAGATATCCCAGGTCTTGAAGATGCTGTGATGCAGTGGATATCGACACGAAGATTCACTTTCTACTGTGAGTGCGTGTTCACAATTGGGATGTCTTGTTTCTTGAGAGATCCACAAGCAGACATGTATAGCCGATCCACCATGGTATCATAATTCATAGCTTTGGATAAAGTGGTGAGGAAGCAAGTGGCAGTAATTTTGGAAGATATTCCATGTTGGTCTAAACACTAGCCATGGTGATGATTCCTTGTGATAGCCGGCTATTGGAAGAACGAAAAGTGGTTTGTATAATGGTAAGTCTCGACATATCGCCGGCGACATAATCTGGTAGACATTTGATCTCAGTGGGGTTATCTCGATTGACTATGTCAGTCGATAGATAATCTGGCGGATCCTTTAACCAAATGGTTGAGCAGGGATCAAATGATCAAGTTACTAGAGAGAATGTGATTAAAATCCACATCTTAAGAACAATCATAGTGGTAACTTGACCATGATATTGGAGATCCCGAACTTGGTTGATGGGATAACTAAACTATAGGAGTTCGTATGTAAACACTCGAGTTAGTACATTCCTAAAGCAAGCGAGGGTTGAAAAACTTGCCTAGTGGTGAGGTTGATGTAGGGAAAGCGTATGTTAACCCTAGCCCGAGGATCCATCTTGGGTGTTTAATTCACCATACATTGATTATAAACTAGCATGCGTCTATATAATTAATTGCAACACGTTGGGGTTTTCTCGTGTTTACCTTTGGATACATCGAGGTGGATCGAGCGGGATGAGCAGTTGAGCGGTCGAGACTCGTGCTTTGACCTTACGGGTACATATCCGGTTGCCCAATCTCGGCGTCGGTGAGGGCGATCTATGGAGAATGCTTGGAAAATCTTGATGCTCTAAGATGGCTCTCCGAAAATCTCTCCCAAGAACTATAGAATTTCGAAATTATGTGGGGATTAATGAGCATTCACTAGACTTTATCTCATACCTTATATTTATAATGCACTACCTTAATCCTATGGAATATTACCATAATCCTATGGAATATTACCATAATCTATATGGAATATTACCATAATCTTAGGATTATTTCCATACTCTTAGGATTATTTCCATACTCTTAGGATTATTTCCATACTCTCGAATTATTACCATAATCTTATATGGAAAGGATCTATCATATACCGTAAATATAATTATATCCTTGTGGGATAAAGAGAATAAAATCTTGCCATAGAGATATAGGGACCGATTTTCTTGCTAAGCTATGGGCACGGATGGGCGGCCAGGATCAATGCGAGGAATAAAGATGGGCCTCAAATAAATTAATTATCTTATGTTGACCGAACATAAATTAATTTATAAACATTCGATCATGCCACTAGAGAAAGAATCTTGACTTACTGCTTTATTCAAAGTTGAGTCGGGCTTGCACTTAGACATTCACGAATCCCGTATTTAAGATATCGACGTCCATTAATCATTTATAGTAATCATTGGCAAAAGCGATTAATAACTTCATTTCCTTAAGTAGTACCACTCAACCTTATTATTGTACTTGAGCTAACTCGACTGCGGGGTTTAGTACAATAAACCTTTAATTTCCTTAAGGGCGTCATCATCATTAGCGGATCGGTGACTCGTCTGAGATAACTAGCGTGACATCTAACCTTTGCCACCACCGAGATGCGGAGAATCTTGGGTTGAAACCTCTAACCCTCACTCATAACAAGTCAGTGATGGTCGGCCTTTCATACTACCTAATACCTTATCGAGGTTTAGATCATCGTAAGTCACCGAGATCTTGGTTCTTCACGACGGTCGGAAAGAAGAACACATCTCCTTTGTGATCCTTGATACGTCGAGGCGTGCCGGCATAGACAAGCAACTAAGTCGAGTCCTTCTTATCTATCTGCGGCTAAACGACCTGACTCGTCCTTAAGTGCGTCTCGGTGTGAAACTTTTATATCTCATTAAACGACCAATCATACGGACACGTGATCTTCTACACAATGTGATCTAACTTATATGAGATAAGGGACACAGATATATGCGATCAAGTATTAGTCGAGATAGGAGATTGTAATAGTGGTAACGAAACATTGTATCTGACTCAACCAAGCGCTTTCGTTATCTCTGAATCCAGCGGTTGAGTCGTTGACTCTTAATGATTCCTAAGATACCTCGATGAGGTTTAGTATGACAAGATACTCGGTAAAGAATCACCTATGTAAGTGCGAGTGGGGCGCTTCAAGCAGGCGCTTATGAATCGATGTGGATGTCCGTGGCGAAATGGAATCAAGCGTGAGAATGGATGAGGTTGATGTGTTAAAGTGTTAATACCATTGTTTTATTGCGTTGTGGGGAATAGTTCAAGGCATCGTGTCCACTAATCCGCTATGTACTCGATGGTACTAACTATGGAAGGTTTAAGGCCATAAACCACCGTCCGAAATATTTTAACATCTCTGAGAGGCGAATGTATGCGCATACATGCATATGGCTATTTCCACTCATGTGGGGGATTGTTGAAATCAGCGTGTATATATATATATATATGTGTGTGTGTGTGTGTGTGTGTGTGTGTGTGTGTGTGTGTTGCCGTGGCTACTTTGACCAAGATTTTGAGTGACGAACATTTAATTTTGTGAAATTAAACGACATATGATCGATCTACGTTTCGAGTTGATGATTGTGGTGTATTCATATTCTCAAATTCGATTTTCGGTGAGTGAGAAATAATGGATCAAAGTTGGTCACTTAAACATGAAGTTATGTGCTTAAGGGGATAAGCATGGATTAATTAATCCTTATACCACATTGATTAATGTATCTTCATTAATTGTGTATATAAGTGGTTCATTGAACACTTAGTATAATTATGTGCACAAGTGATGGGCTGGAAAAGCCCACCGTCTTCTTAGGCCCGGACCAGTCCGAGCCCGGCCCGACTCCCGTTTAGGTAGTCCGTGGATCGTGGATTTTGGGCTTGTTTCGTGGGCCTGGTTCCGTGGCCCATTGCCCGTATATTTTGGATCAATATTTGATCGATCCCAAAGATGGAGTTAGTCTGAGGCCCAACTCGTGTGGCCCAATCCGTTGGGCTGCTTGTGCACTTGAAGAGATGTCCGATCGTCCAATGAATCTTGATGCGCGCATTGTCCGGTTCATCGTGGCGTCGATAACGTCCGACATGATGGCTTTGCGGGAAGCGTGGGTGTGACTCCGCCTGTCTCCAAAACCGCCACGTAACCCCTCTCGCACTCGAGGGGACATAACCGTAACATCCGACATCAATGCGGGTGTTGACTCAAAGATGCTTCCCATGAAGGGGCGGCCTATAAATAGGACATGTCTCCCAAAGCATAACCACCCATCACACTGCATACTTGCATACTCTGCATACTTAGCTCGTGTCGAAGCTCATCGCGCCTCCGTCCAGTTTGTCGGATCTCGTTGGTCTGCGGTGCTGCCACCTTCGAGATGCTGCCGTTTTATCTTTGGGGACGATATGCCAGAACCGAAAACACTACCGGGTGTATCTCGTCTTGCGGAAAGAGGCCTCCTCGACTCGGCATCATTCTACGGTTTATAGTTTCATTTGTTTTTATAATACTGTGTAGTTCATTGTTAGTTTGATCTTCTCCTACCTTTCTGTTTCGAGTTGTAATACGCCCGACAAGTTCTGTACTTTTTGTATACATTTTCCAACAGGTTCATCTTAACCATTTCCCAAGTTTGCGTGAGAAGTTAAATTGGCAATTTCTTATAGTCTCTTGAACTATCTGTTTAATTATATATCTATAACTGCTATGCTGTCGAATCAAATTTCGTCTTTTGGTTAAAATTTTCGTGTGATGTTGCATATGTTCCTAAATCTGCTAAAATGATTCCTCTTGAGTAACTAATTTTATTGGATACCATAGGCAAACCAGACGTTGAGATCTTCACTGGTGTAAAGGAATCTCAAGACTTGAAACAGAAGTGCTGGAAAGAGGAACCTGCTGATAAGCCTCATTTTTAGATGATTTATAAGGCTATATTCGTTTCGTTTATAAGTGATAAGTGATCTTTTGAGTTGTCTTTCGATATATTTATGTTTACCTTGGAAGATATTATGCCGTGTGTGTTTCATGTCATTTTAGCACAGGTTTTGAGGTCAAAAAGGTGGATCATGATAAAAGAGGAATTAGCCAACACATTTGGAAGTCTTGCGCGAGAAAAATACATTGCTCGTGAGGGAAGAACAAGCTCGCAAGGAAAACGCGCGAGGCGGACACGCGAAGAAGAAGCGATGCAACCGCTATCGCGACCATGAGTCATGATCATTGCTGCAAGGAAAAGCAGATGTGCGCACGGATGATTTCTTCGCGATCCGCTATCGCGACCGAATCTCGCGATGAACGTTCGCGAGGCGACACGGAAGGCTATCGCGACTAGCTATAGCGACTGAAGCTCGTGAGGTAGAAAAGAGTGCGTTTCACGAGGCGAGAGATGGAGTCTGTGTATACTTCTAATCCGAGTCCGAGATGGAGAAGCTTCGCTATGAAAGCGTAGCTTAGGTTTTATTATAAATAGGGAGAGAGCGGTGGCTTAAAAGACCATTCCAGAGCAGAACATAAATTCTTCTTTATTTTCTTTTGCAAGTTCTTTTCCGTTTAATTTAGTTTAGCTTTTCTTTCAACATTTTCATTCTAATTTCATAGTTTAGTATTAGATTTGAAATTTCTTCGGATTCAAGTCGCTACAATTATTCTTCGTGGATTCTTACGGTTTTATCTATCTATCTTAATTTATGCTTTATTTATTTATTTATTTATTGTTTTGTTATTTCAATTATGCGTAGCTAAAGTTCAGATTGATCCTGGGTTTGTATGTCAACTAGATTTATATAATTAATCTGTTGATCTTGTTTTGCCGTCCATTCATGATTTATAATTCTTGGCTTTAATTCTCATGTGTTAGTGTCTCGTCAATATTAATGCATGTTAGTTATGTGATTGATGTCCGGCGGAATTAATTGCATAATCGATATCGAAATTTATAATCTGATTTTGCCTTGAGACCAAGCGGAGATAGGTGAGCTGTGGGAGGTTAAATCTTTGTGTGCTTTTGGTAATTAGCTTACTTCTCTTGAGACCCGACGGAGATAGAGTTTAGGCTAACCTACTACTATAGGTTGTCTGGTGGAAACTATAGTTACATTAGTGATCCTTAATACGAATGCGGATTAAATTGGTAAGCAGTTAATAGGTTAATTGTGTGAATCGGTTCGGTTAAGTACATCCCTAGGATCAGTCTTTCATATCTGATTTTATTCCTATCTTTATTTTCAAGTCTAGTTTTATAATATTCTCTTTTGATATTTTGTTGCCTGGATAATAATCAAGATTCTGTGTTAATTATTTGTTGTGTTCTCGAGTCGCAGTCCCTGTGGATACTATATATATACTTGCTGTTTTGCTATCATTTATTTGGTAGGAATATTAGCGATCAAATTTTGGCGCCGTTGTCGGGGACTGTTTAGATTGCATAGTGATAATTTTCTGGATTGGAGTTATTAATTCAGGCGTTAAAAAAAAAATAGAAAAATTTTATTATTATTTATGTGTTGCTTCTTGGATCTGATTTTTTTTATCTCTTTGTGCAGTGCATGATTACAAGATCTCAAAGGAAAGAAATTATTCCATTAGATCTCGAGATTGATAGATCATATAAAAGAGAAAGCCGAGAAAGAAGACAACAAGAAATGGCAGATAGACAGCCCCAAGTCCCAGATCGGATGGCCGAGATGGAGGCGTCTTGGCGGCAATGCAACGCATGTTGGCGTTGAACAATCGAATGGGCCCGTTTGGTGAGCGAGCACGGCCCATACCGCTCAACCACATGTACGGCCACCGACGGATCATTTCGAGGTGGAGGATGAGGCCAAACGTGAATGCGAATAATTTGAATTAAAGCACCCCTCATCGATGTGATCAAGCGGAGCGGTTTGGGGAGGGTGATGAAGACTCAATGCAAATTTAGAGGCATTCCTTGATATATGTGATAATATCAGCGAGAATGGAGTGCCGGTTGACGCCATCCGGATGCGGATGTTCATATTTTCAACTGCGGTCGGTGAAAGAGTGGTTAAAAGTTGGATAGATCGAGAATCACTACATGGGAGCAATTGTGCGAAATTTACGTCCAAATACTTTCCACCGCCTGTAGCGCGAAAAATCATTGCCGAGATCTCCCATTTTCACAATTGGGAGATGAATCGTGTTGAAGCACGGAGCGATTGAAACACACTCATGAGTGTCCACGACATGGGTTTTCACCGAGCAACAAGTGACACAATTTTATAGTGGACTCAATTGTAATACCCGTATTTACATAGTAGATTAGCTCATGATTAAGAGCTTATTAAGAAGGGCATTGCATCCTAAGAAAGAGTTGGTTAAGTTAGAAGCTTTTGTGTTAAGCTTGAGTTGAGGCGATAAATTTCGGAGATTTGAGATAGATCGAGATAAGATTCTTAAATCTAGTTGAACATGAGAAGACCAAGATTTAAATAGTCTTGATATGATAGATATATGCTCAAATAAGTCTTGATTTGAGAAAATTTAGAATTTCAAAATCTACGTTTTTGTGACGTCGGCGTTTGCCAATTAAGCTCCGATTAAGAGCAAAATATTTAAAATGGGTTTTTAAGGCCAAAAATAATTTTAATTATTATATTTTAATGATATTTGATGATGGAAAAATTTAGAAAGTGATTTTGAAGGATTTAAGAATAAATGGAATATTTAATTCCATTATTTGCATAAAATGGAATTTGATCTCTATTTTTATAAAGTGAGTTCCTATTATATATTTTATAATTTTGGAACTTTATATTGATGAAAGTGATTAGTTTAAGGTTTTAAGAAAATAAGATTCAATATTGGAATTTTTGGGAATTAATTATGGAATTTTCTAGCATATTTTGGAAAATTACATGAAAATATATATTTATTATTATTAATATTATTAAATCCGAAAATTTAGGATAAATTTATGGAGATTATTTATAGAAAACTCTAGAATATGGTGTGTTAGCACCATTTATTTTGGAAAAATAAAAGAAAAATTAATTGATAATGTGAAATTATATTTTACCACACCCATTAATTACATAATATATACTTTTCAAAACATGATCTTCCTCATTTTCTCTTCCCCAACTCACGGTCACACACTTTACACACTAATTTTCGAAATTGGGTGTTCAAAATAGGAAGATCAGTAGTTGAATTTTCGATCGGTCTTGAATAGAGGTATAATCTAGTGCTAGAACATATCTACGGTTTAAATTTTTAAAAGCATGCTCTTATGTTCATCTCAGTTTTCGGTCATATTGTAAGAATTATGATTGATTATGTTTTGTTGATTATTTATGGATATTATGATAGATTTAACGTCTACGTATTGTTTAACGTTGAAATTGTAAAGTATATATTATTTAATTGAAGTTTCATGAAATTTTCGAAAAGGGCAGCCCTTGATTTTAAATTTATGATGTTGTTATGATTGAATTTACTTCATATATGTGTTATTGGATTGATATAAACATGATTGGAACAAGAAAAACGTTTGAAATCGAAACTATATTAAAACTCCCGAATGGCGAAAACCACAAGGCATATGTTGTTGGATTTTTGATTTTATTTGATAATTTTGACTTCATATTTTAATTCTATGATATGAATAAAGCCTAAAATGATTTATTGGATTTTTCATGACGTATTCAAAAGCGGTAAAATTTTAGTTTGTCGTGAAAATTTGTTTTCAAAGCTAAAGCTTTGATCTTTATATTTATTGATAAAATGATGATCTTTAATGAAAGTTGAGCATGTATATAGGTTCGTTGGTGTTAGATGGCGTTTCACGTGAATTTTCGACGTTAGACCTTAAGTGACGTCTTAAGGGATTTTCGGTTATTGGCTAAGATGAGATGATTGAAGCTTGTTGTTGAGTTTCCTATGCATATTGAGACATATGATGATAAATTGAAGGAGTTTGGGCTATGTTTGGTTGATCGGTGTTGATTTGGCGATCGTTTTATAAGCGTTCTGACTGCCAGAATTCGATAGAAATTGTTTGTTAATAAAATGCTAGAGGATGCAATGACCCAGTTTTGATAACCATATTGTCTTAGATTTGATATCGAGAAGATATAATGGGTGTCGACGACTAAGATGAGTAATGTTCTTGTTTGGCTTTTGATAGGCTTTATTGTCGTTCTATGAGGATAAAATATGGAAAAGAGAGAAATGGAATTGGAATTAGTTCATAGCTCTAAGGAACATCCGGTGAGTATAAGTATTTTCTATAAAAATATGCTTATGCTTTTAAATGTTTTCAAATGATATCTATGATTATGCATGAAGATGACGTGAGATTTTATGATATGCATTGATTTGAAAAGTTGATTGACTTCTTGATGTTTTTAAGCATGAGCATAAGCATGATGCCTACTATCCACGGGAAATAAAGAAAGAAAGAATTTACCGGCGTCGGGTATGGTAGTAGTTGAGAACGCCGGGTCGACTCGGGTATGTGATATTAAGGTGTTTGAGAAGGAGGCCTACTTCTCCAACACGCATAAAGAATCCGTGGATATGGGAAGGAGAAGAAAGTTGCATGCAAACATGATACATGCGTATGCATATGATATTATGATGATATGAAAGCAGTAAGTATTTATTTATGAAAGTACATGTTATGGCAAGTCGAGTTTATAGCCACAAGGGCAAAGTTTATCTTTATGTTTTTAGCGTATACCCAGGGTGCATTTTGTACTCACATGCATATATTTCTAAATATGCGGGTTGAGGCTGGAGAGGATCTTTGGAATCGAATCTTTGTGAAGGAGCTTCTAAATGTTGATTCATATTAAGGTTGTTCTATTGTTATTAACATGTTTTATTGCCCGGAGTTATGTCTTCATACATAATTCTCGACCACGTCTAGTTGCCGAGCTTTGACCTTACTTGCTTATATGTTACGATACGATAAAGTGACCATGTCGATGTTGGGTGAACAAGGATTTCTCGAATGTTCGAATGGTTTCGTTGGATTGATATTATTCGATTGAATCATTGTCGATCTCATTTTAAATTGTTGATAAATCCTTCTTGTTGACAAAACTTTCTTGGAAACCTACTTTATATTTTGCCTAACTTGAGCAGTAAATATTAGATTCATTCATGAATAAAGTTGTTGTCGTCTTTTCTCTTGACATATGTTTGAGCTGTTGTCATTAAATTTTCTTCTTAAACCAGTCGCGACCTAATTACGATTAGGTGGTTGGGTGTGACATCAATGCTAACACCGTAGCATTGTAGATGCATCGGCCGGAGGATGCCTTCTCAATCGTGGAATAGGCGAAGCATTAAGAATTATTGAGGAGATGGCATCGATAGCTATCAATGGCCGATGGAGGGCAGGGCGATCGGAAGAGTGGGCTGCTGCGAGTTGGATGATAAGTATGATGACTTGTTAGAAGTTCACAACTCTGCAAAGTCTGAAGCCGAGAGGAAAGGGTGAATGATCGTGTGCCATGGCGCGAGAATATCGAGGAGGTTCAATTTGTGAACCAATGAGTAATGGTCGAGGAATCGGTAGGAATCCGCCCTATCATCCCAACAATAGGAATCATCCCAATTTTCCTATGCCATGCACAAATGCTCGACAACCACCACAGGTTTCTTTGTTAATAATGGAATGATTGTGGAGCCCGAAGCCGAGCCTCGAAGAGATGATGCAACAAGTGTTGGCGAGCAATCGGTGAGATATGAACGAGTCACCAACAAATTGTGGCTCGACAAAATATTCGAGATCCGGTGACTTGGGAATAGGATGAGCGCTCTAGAGATGCAGTCAGCACCATCAACAATACGGTGATAGCCATGGGAAAACAATTAAAGATGCTAGAAAATCAAGTAGGCGGATGGCGATGAGAGAGCTGGGGTGTGCAGGTCAATTCCCAAGCAACACCGGCGTAATCCTAAGAATCATATGCCTCCGAATCGGTGTAATGCTATCTATCGAGAAGTGGAAGATCATATATAAATCATCCGAGATGCGAAAGGAAGAAGATGAGCATGCGCTTGAGGAAAAAGATTCACGCCTCGTGAGAAGGCATGAGAAACCGAGTCGCGAGGGAAGTTCGCGAGTTCGGCGTAAAGGCGGCGGGGCGCCTCGTGAGTGAGCGGAGAGCGTTTCACGAGGGTAGAGAGAGAAGAACATTCGCGGTGAAGATGAAATTGGTCGGGGCGTGCACAAAGCCTACAACTCCATTTCCTCAACGCATTGGGAAGACAAAATATGACGAGGAATTCACCCGATTTAAGGAGATATTCCAGAAAGTGAACATTAATATACCTCTTTTTGATGCTCTTCGGAATATGCCCGGATACGTCAAATTTCTCAAAGATGCAGTGGCGAATAAGAAGAAGTTGGGGAAATTTGACAAGATCAACCTCTCTGAAGAATGCAGTGCTATCTTGCAGAGAAAGTTGCCACTGAAACAAAAAGACCCGGGGAGCTTCACTTTGGATTGCGAGATTGCCGAGCATACATTTCCAACGTGTTGTGTGATTTGGGAGCGAGCATAAACCTGATGCCATTATCTGTGTTCAACCGCTTGGAGCTGGGAAAAATAAAGAAAACCTCCATTTCATTAATGATGGCTGACATGTCAGTTACACACCCTAAGGGGATAGTTGAGGATGTGTTGGTAAGAGTTTGGGATTTTGTCTTTCCAATGAGACTTTGTTATTTTAGACATTCTGAATTTAAAATCAACCACTAATCTTGGGTGGCCTTTTCTAGCAATGGTGGTGCTTTAATTGATGTGCGGGAAGGTGATCTAACTTTTCGTGTCAACGATGAAGAGCTAAAATTTCAATCTATGGCGCCATCCCGCGACACGATAGTTGAGCATGAAGAGTGTCATTCAATCACCACTATTCTTTCGCTAGCGAATCTCGAGCTTGGATGTCAACCGACCGGTTGACAAGGGTGATAAAAGAAGAGATGGACTCGGCATGGAACTTGGTGACTTGTTCAAGTTTGGGGGAGGCCACTTCCACACTCAGTGGTGGTCTAACGTAAATGCAAAGTATGGAGGTAAGCACAGATTTGGGAAGAAGTCTGCTGCCAAATCGCCAGATTGATCGAGGTTAGTATTGGTCTAGCTAAAGACATTTAAATTTAGCACTTGTTGGGAGGTAACCCAATGTTTTTCTTTCTTTTGTTTGTTTTCGTTTTTGTTCTGTTTTCTTTTTGTTTGTGTTTGTTTTGTTTTCGTGTTTGGGTTTTGTGTACATTTTGTGGGTTGAGTTGAATGACGGTAGATGATGAGAATTGTTTTATAAGAAAATTTGATTGCAAGCGATTTTGTGAGACAAAGCATGTTATGATTATTGTAAGTATTAAGCCTTTGAAAACTTGATCACACTTTTGAAACCTGTGAGACTTGAGCTTTTGACTGTTATATCTTTTCAGTCTTGTTTCTTTCTGTGTGAATAGTTTGAAATAGCATGTGTTTCTCTAGAACTTGCTCTGTTTCTTTTTCGAGGTTGCATTGATGTGCTTGAGAATTTTGAAATGATATTAGACATTCTTTTCTTAGCCTATACACTATCCAAACACTAACCTGTTATTTTATTATCCTTTGATGAGCCCGTTTGAGCCTACCTTATTCTTTCATATAGCCGTGGGTTGGGTTATGTAGTTAGTGATATTTGACTGCTTGAATTGAGGGTTGAGAAAAAGAAAGGAAAGAAAGAAAATATAGATAATGAGAAAGTGAATATTAAAAATAGTTGCTTACCCATATAAGTTCATATATAAAAAAAAAAAAGAGGTAAAAATTGACACAAGTGTGTGAAAAGAACATAAGTGGGTAAGTAACTAGTGCATTGAGATGATTATATCACTTATATGAAAATTGTGGAATTTTTAGAAAAAATGACTTTTTGGTGTAGAGATTTGAAATGAATTGTGAAAGTTTGGGAATTGTGTCTTATGATACTTATGGTGTTTGTCATTATGGGATTATGAGTCACTTAGCCTAAATATATCATACCTTACCAAAGAGCCTACATTATAACCTTTTATAAGACCTTTTTGATCTTAGTTCTTGAGCACATATTTGAGCAATGGAGAATTAGACGATTTGCAAGCATATGGTAGATGCCATGTGTTTTAAACTTTGAGTATACACATCCTCCTTGATACACTTGAGTGTTTGAGATTTCTTATATATATATCCATGTCGTGAGGATTCAAGTTTGAGAAGGCTTGTGCTTATGATTATTATGATGTGTGGAGTTTAACGAAAGATGTTGTGATTTGATTCATTTGAGTGAATCGTTTATTGCTCATTGCTCTGAGGCTTATTGCTTTTGTCATTCGACTCTATACTATCGTTGATCGTCTCTCTTGTTCTAATTTGTTTGAGGACAAACAAAGGGTAAGTTTGGGGAGTTGATAAGCCTCATTTTACATGATTTATAAGGCTATATTAGTTTCGTTTCTAAGTGATAAGTGATCTTTTGAGTTGTCATTCGATATATTTATGTTTACCTTGGAAGATATTATGTCGTGTGTGTTTCATGTCATTTTAGCACAGGTTTTGAGGTAAAAGGTGGATCATGATAAAGAGGAATTAGACACATTTGGAAGTCTTGCGAGAAAAATACATTGCTCGCGAGGAAGAAGAAGCTCTCAAGGAAAGCGTGCGGGCGGACACGCGAAGAAGGTCTGCGCGCATGACCCGCTATCGCGACCATGGTCGCGAGTCATTGCTCGCAAGGAACACAGATGCGCGCACATATGATTTCTTCGCGACTCGCTATTGCGATCGAATCTCACGATGAACGTTCGCGAGGCGACACGGAAGGCTATCGCGGTGAAGCTCGCGGTGAAGAGTGCATTCGCGAGAGAGATGCGTCGTCATAGGCTAATCCGAGTCCGAGATGGAGAAGGCTTGCGCTATGAAAGCGTAGCTTAGGTTTTATTATAAATAGGGAGAGAGAGCAGTAGCTTAAAAAGACCATTCCAGAGCAGAACACAAATTCTTCTTTATTTTCTTTTGCAAGTTCTTTTCCGTTTAATTTAGTTTAGCTTTTTCTTTCAGCATTTTCATTCCAATTTCATAGTTTAGTATTAGATTTCAGAATTTCTTCCGGATTCAAGTCGCTACAATTATTCTTCGTGGATTCTTACGGTTTTATCTATCTATCTTAATTTATGCTTTATTTATTTATTTATTGTTTTGTTATTTCAATTATGCGTAGCTAAAGTTTGTATTGATCCTAGGGTTTGTATGTCAACTAGATTTATATAATTAATCTGTTGATCTTGTTTTGCCGTCCATTCATGATTTATAATTCTTGGCTTTAATTCTCATGTGTTAGTGTATGATCAATATTAATGCATGTTAGTTATGTGATTGATGTCATGGCGAATTAATTGCATAATCGATATCGAAATTTATAATCTGATTTTGCCTTGAGACCCGCGGAGATAGGTGAACTGTAGGAGGTTAAATCTTTGTGTGCTTTTGGTAATTAGCTTACTTCTCTTGAGACCCGACGGAGATAGAGTTTAGGCTAACCTACTACTATAGGTTGTCCTGGTGGAAACTATAGTTACATTAGTGATCCTTCATCTGAATGCGGATTAAATTGGTAAACAGATTAATAGGTTAATTGTGTGAATCTGGTTAGGTTAAGTACGTCCCTAGGATCGGTCTTTCATATCTGATTTTATTCCTATCTTTATTTTCAAGTCTAGTTTTATAATATTCTCTTTTGATATTTTGTTACCTGGATAATAATCAAGATTTTGTGTTAATTATTTCTTTGTGTTCTCAGTCGCATCCACATGGATCGATATATATACTTCTTTTGTTTGCTATCATTTATTTGGTAGGAATATAGCGATCACCTGCAAAGAGAGATTTCACATTCGAATCAGAACTGTTTGGATTAGAAACCTTCTTAATCTTTGTTGAATCGGTTTTCAGCAATCCAAAGACAATTGGTGTAAACTATATTGGAATGTCTTAGCTGACTCTGCATGCAAACATCTCCACGTGGATATCCACTCTGCATGCTGACTATGCTCTACGTGGATATCCTGCCGACGTGGAGATGTTTGCATATTATGATCACGTTGGATTTTACCCTAGCTAGAATGATCTAGATTTAGTCTTGTGTTATCTTGTCATTGGTTCTTATAGAATATTTTCTGTAACCGATACAATCGGCTGAGATATGGTAGGTTAAGCCACAGAGCACTATGCTCTATATAAAGCAATACTACAGTGTACGTTGCAGGAAATAATAAAGATAATTTCAGCTTCTATATTTTGTCTCTTTCTCTCTTTTCGATCATGGTATCAGAGCTAGTTTTCTCTACCTCCCTCTAGTTCCTTCTGTTCTCTTTCTTCCCTTTACCATGGAAGAATCATCTTTCATATACTCTACGAATGGAAGTCCCGTGACTTTTCTTCATAATATACCTACACCCCTAAAATTGAAAGATTCGAATTTTCTTGTGCGGAGACACCAAATCCTTGCTACTATACGAGGATATGGTCTTGAAGGATTCCTTACGAGGTTTGACTCGACCTCGCCAAGATGAATAGAAGAAAAGATGGAGATGACACACGGATCTTTGAACCCGATTTCACAACATGGGAAAGGCAAGATCAAGTTCTTCTTTGCTTGGATTGATCGTCGTTAATAGAAAGTGTGATGACACTTGTTGTTGGGTTAAACACAAGTGCTTCCATATGGTGTGCTCTCGAAACCAATTTTGCCAATCAATCGAGAGCTAAGGTAATGCGATACAAACTCGACTTCAAACCCTTAAGAAAGAAAGTTTGAGCATGGTGATTATCTATCTAAAGTGAAAGCGATGTTGTGACTTGCTCAATTCATTTGGGCATCGTGTTTGATGAAGATCAAATTCTACATATTTTAAATGGCTTGGGACATGATTATGATTATGTGGTAGTGACGAGTTAGCTCAAGGTAGAAGCATGAGTGCGCCATGGGCGTTCACTCACTATTGCTCGATTTTGAAAAGCAGGTTGGAGTTGACTAAACCTACCCTCTCAACACCGATGGTTCGCAACCTTCTCTTCAATACATCACTATGTGAATCCTCACGGAGGATATTCTCGAAGCTCTGAGAGAAGAGGATGATTCAATGGTAATAGAGGAAGGGGAAGAAATGGCATGCAACGTGAAGGTTATAACACCGGTAGAGGAAGAGGAAGGAACATGGGTAACAAACTAACTTGCCAAGTTTGCTTCGTTCAAGGGCATACTGCAAATAAGTGTTGGTATAGGTTTGACCAAAGCTTTGTTCCAAAGCAACAAAGTCAACAACCATATCCTACTCAGTACAGACCTACGACTAATATGGCTCATCTTCCACATAGCCCACAGTCTTCGAATCTCAACATCACACACTACAATGCTACTGATTATAACAATGAAAATGCTTGGTATCCTGATTCAGGCGCCACTAATCATATTTCTCATGATTTTTCTAACCTGAATTCAGTCTCCGAGTATCAGGGTGGTGTGAAGTTGCAGATGGGAAATGGACAAGGAGTAGACATTGCTCACATTGGTAAAGGTATTCTATCCACTCCTCATCTTCTCGTTCTTTCATTCTTCATAATCTCCTTCATGTACCACACATCACCAAGAATTTGTTAAGTGTGTCACAGTTTGTCAAAGACAACAAAGTCTTTCTCGAATTCCATCCTGACTATTGTGTGGTGAAGGATCAGGAAACCAAAGCTACTCTACTCAAGGGAACTCTTAAAGGAGGCCTTTACCACTTTCAACTTCATCCCACTCTTGCAAGTAGTTACGCCTTTGTCGTTTTACGCTTCGATCAAAGTTTGAGTCTCCTGCTGCGAAGATGGAGAATCAACCTTGGTTGATTTCTCTGTGTCTCTTCCACTCTCGGTCTCGATGATTGGCACAATAGACTAGGACATTGTTCCTTTGATGTTGTGCGCAAGGCTTTAAACTCTTGTAATTTACCTTTTTAAGAAATAAAAACGTCTAGCTTATGTCAACCATGTGTCTTTGCCAAAATGCATAGATTGCCATATTCTGACTCCACTTCATCTCACGACTTTCCTCTTGAATTAATCCATAGCGACCTCTGGGGGCCTGCTCCTATCACAAGTGTGAATGGTTTTTCATACTACGTGAGCTTTATTGATCACTCTAGCCGATACGTTTGGTTATAACTCTTTAAAGCTAAGAGTGAAGTCCATAATGTCTTTTTACACTACAAAGCTCTCGTCGAAACTCAACTTAACACCAAGATTAAATCCATACAAACTGACTGGGGGGGAGAATATAGAAACTTAACATCCTTTTTTCTTCAACATGGTATTCATCACCAAATTTCATGTCCCTATACCCATGACAAAATGGGTTGGCGAGCAGGCTTCGAGACATTGTGGAGATGGGTCTATCCCTCCTATTCAAATCTGGCCTCTCAATGAAATACTGGGACGACGTCTTCTCTACTTCTATTTATCTCATCAATCGTCTTCATACCAAAATTATCCAGTTCCTCACTCCTCTTGAAAAGCTTTTTCATCTTAAACCGGATTACACTTACTTACGTATGTTTGGCTACCTGTGTTACCCCTTCACACGTCCTTACAAAAGCACAAACTTCAAGCTCGATATGCTTCCGGTACCTTCCTCGGTTATAGTCTTCATCACAAGGGCTACAAAGTGCTCCTTCCCTCTAGTAAAATTCTGGTCACACGAGACATCTTGTTCGATGAACATATTTTTCCTCATCATACCTCATCATCTCCTGCCGCTCCTCATTCTGATCATTCCGATTGTCCTACGGGTTTTTGGGTTCTTCCATCTGTATCTTCTCTGCCTATTTCACACTCTCCTACTCCTACTCCTACTCCACATATACATTCTCCTCTTCCTAATCCTAGTCCTCCTACCACCTCTCCTACTCCCATTCCTGACCCCAATTCTAGTAGTTTCTCTTCGAGTCTTCTTCCTCTCGACCCCTTCCCTCCCCATCTCCCACTCTAATTCTCCTTCTACCAATGCGCGCGATGCTACTTCCTCTCCACCTCCAGCTCCTCTTCACAATGCTCACCCCATGGTTACTCGAGGTAAGAATGGCATCTTCAGACCTAAGGCTTTGCTTGCTCGTTCTATATCTGATAAGTTTATCACAGTTGAACCCAAGACTGTATCCGAGACTCTGTCCAGTCCCTTTATGGCGATCTGCCATGATTCGTGAGCTCAAAACTCTCTATGTCAATCACACGTGGACCCTTGTTCCACAGCCTCATGAGAAGCATGCTATTGGTTGTAAATGGGTTTTCAAAATAAAAAGACATGCTGATGGAAGTATTGCTCGGTATAAAGCCCGTTTGGTTGTTCAAGGATATACACAGGAACCAGGTTTTGACTTCACCAAAACCTTTAGTCCTGTTGTCAAGCCTACGACTATCCAGACTATGCTCTCTCTTGCCATTCAACATCACTGGGAAGTTACTCACCTTGATGTAGATAATGCTTTTTCTCAATGGTATTCTTACAGAAACTGTCTTCATGAAACAACCTCCTCGCTTTGAAGTTGCTGGACTTACACCGTTGGTATGCAAGCTTAACAAAGCTATATATGGTCTCAAATAGGCTTCTCGGTCTTAGTTTCTCACCTTCAAAGCTACTCTTCTTAAGATGGGGTTTATCTAGTCCAAAGCTGATCACTCTCTATTCTTTAAGAAAGGCACTCAAGCTACGATTTACTTGCTTGTTTATGTTGATGACATCCTTGTCACAGGCTCCTCTCCATCGGCTATTAACACTGTCATTGCTGCATTGGGACAATCCTTCTCTATCAAAAATCTCGAGCTTGTACATCACTTCCTTGGTCTCAAAATTTCTCGAACTACACAAGGTCTTCACATTCATCAAAAGAGGTATGCTTCAGATATTCTGTCTAAGGCTAATATGCAGTATGCGAATCCTTGTCCAACGCCTATGGTATCTTCTGCTCAACTATCCAAATTTCAAGGTTCACCTATGGCAAATCCTAGAGAATACCGCAACATTGTTGGTTCCCTTCAGTATCTTACCATCACTCGCCCGGACCTATCTTTTGCCGTTAACAAGGTCAGCCAATACATGGCGAATCCTCTTGATTCCCAATGGCGGGCGGTCAAGCGCATTCTCCGATATGTTGCAGGTACTTTAGATCATGGTGTTCATCTTACTCGCACTCATCAATCGCATATTATTGGTTTTCTTATTCGAATTGGGCTTCTGATATTGACGATCGTCGTTCAACGTCTGGTATGTGTGTATACCTTGGTGGTAATTTGATCTCTTGGGCTTCAAAGAAACAACATGTTGTCACTCGCTCGAGTACCGAAGCTAAATATCGTAGTCTCGCGCACACTACTGCCGAAATTTCATGGCTTATCTCTTTGTTTCGAGAGTTGTCTTTTTCGACATCCAAAACACCTACTATCTGGGTTGATAACTTGAGTGCTATAGCATTGGCGTCTAATCCTGTGCTACATGCTCGTACCAAACATATTGAGCTTGACATTCATTTTGTTCGTGACAAGATTACAGCTAATTCTCTTCAAGTACGTTATGTTCATTCTTCAGATCAGATTGCGTACATCCTTACTAAACCATTGAGCATGCAATTCTTCTCTCGCCTCAAGAACAAACTTCAGGTGGTCTCTCTCGGTTCGCTCGAATTGAGGGGGAATCTTAGCTGACTCTGCATGCTGACTATGCTCTACGTGGATATCCTGCCGACGTGGAGATTGCATATTATGATCACGTTGGATTTTACCCTAGCTAGAATGATCTAGATTTAGTCTTGTGTTATCTTGTCATTAGTCCTTATAGAATTTTTTTCTATAACCGATACAATCGGCTGAGATATGGTAGGTTAAGCCACAGAGCACTATGCTCTATATAAAGCAATACTACAGTGTACGTTGTAGGAAATAATAAAGATAATTTCAGCTTTTATATTTTATCTCTTTCTCTTTTTCGATTAGAATGGAAGTGACTGATCAGGTCAGTTGCAATTTTGTTTATTTATTTATAATTCCCAAAAACATGTGTTATGCTAATTTATGTTCCTTAATGTATTGCAGGTGCGGAAAAGAGAAAAAAATGGTGAGCTTATAGAAGAAATGGTTGTACGAAAAGCAAAGGAGACAGAGCTCGCCAAGACGATTCATATCACAGGTTCTCTATGATACATGCATATTATATAAGATCGGTTGTTGCTATAATAGTGTTGATAAAGTTAAATCTAAAGCTTTTTCAGCTGATTTATGCATTAAGAAATCGGTGTTTCAATGTTACATTGGAAAATGTGCGAGCGATACAAAACTTGCAGGCGTATTACAACTCAAAAATGTAAATGTAGGAGATCAAAACTAACAATGAATTTGATCTGATAAATACAATGAAAGCTGGAAAAACCGTGAGCGGATGTCGAGTCGAGGAGGCCTCTTTCCGCAAGATGAGATACGTCCCGGTAGTGCTCTCGGTTCTGGCGTATCTTCCCCAAAGATGAAACGGCAGCGTCTCGTAGGTGGCAGAATCGTAGACCAACGAGCTCCGACGAACTGGATGGAGGCGAGGACAGAGCTTGGACACAAAGTATGTATGCAAGGAGTGCTCTTAGGAATGCTGGAATGCTTTAGACAGTAGGTGGCTTTATGTTGGGGAGACATATCCTATTTATAGGCGTCGTCCCCCTCATGGGGAACATCTTTGAGTCAACACCCACATTGATGTCGGGTGTTACGGGTTATGTCCCCGTTGAGTGCGAGAGGGGTCTGTGGCGGTTTACGGAGACAACGTGCCCACATTTCCCGCAGAGCCATCATGTCGAACGTTACAGACAATTACGATGAATACGGATAGCAGCGTGCGTCGGGTTCGTTGGGCGTATCGAAGTCTCTTCAAGTGCACAGCAGCCCAACGGATTGGGCCACGAGTTGGGCCTCGGACCAACTCCGTCTTTGGGCTCGATCAAATATTGATCCAAAATATACGGGCGATAGGCCATGGAACCGAGGCCCACGAGCAAGCCCGAAAAAGAACGGTCAAAGACCAATTGCCAAGATCCAAGGACCACGGACCATGGACCATGAAGCCGGGCAGGCACGGCACGGCACGGCGCCGGCATCGAACATCGAGCACCGGGCGGGCGGCGGTGGCGGCGCGCGCGTGTGCTCGCGTGGGCTTTCTAGACCATCACTTGTGCACATAATTATACTAAGTATTCAATGAACCACTTATATAGACAATTAATGAAGGTACATTAATCAATGTGGGATAAGGATTCATTAATCCATGCTTATCCCCTTAATCACATAACTCCATGTTTAAGTGACCAACTTTGATCCACTATTTCTCACTCACCGAAAATCGGATTTGAGAATGTGAATACACCAAGATCATCTGCTCGAAGCGTAGATCGATCCTATGCCATTTAATTTCACAAAATTTAACGTTACGTCACTCAAAATCTTGGTCAAAGTAGCTTCTTGGAAACTTGACCAAATATAATATATATATATATATATATATATATCACGATTTTCAACAATCCCCACATGAGTGGAAATATCCATATGCATGTATGCGAGACACCTGACTCGATCCTCAAGAGATGTTAAAATATTTAGACAGTGGTTTATGGCCTTGAACCTTCCATAGTTAGTACCATCGAGTACACATGCGGATTAGTGGACACGATGCCTTGAACTATTCCCCACAACGTGCCTGAGACAATGATATTAACACTTTAACACCTCAACCTCATCCGTTCTCACGTTTGATTCCATTTTGGCCATGGACATCCACTTTGGATTCATAAGTGTTTTGTTTGAAGCGGCCCACTGCGCACTTACATAGGTGATTCTTTACCGAGTATCTTGCCATACTCAACCTCCTCGAGGTATCTTAGGAATCATTAAGAGTCAATGACTCAACCTCACCACTAGGCAAATTTTTCCACACTCGTTTGCTTTCTAGGGAACAGACTAACTTGAGTGTTTACACACGAACTCTTATAGCTTAGTTCTCCCATTGAACCAAGTTCTTGGCATCTCCAGTCATCATGGTTGGGTTACCACTATGATTGTTCTTAAGATGTGGATTTTAATCCCATTCCCTCTAGCAACTTGATCATTTGATCTCGGTTCAACCCTTTGGTTAACGGATCTTCCAGATTATCTATTGACTTGACATAGTCAACTGAGATAACCCCACTTGAGATCAAATGCCTCACGATATTATGTCGCCGACGTATATGTCGAGACTTACCATTATACAAACCACTTTTTGCCCTTCTAATAGCTGCTTGGCTATCACAGTGAATAATCACCGGTGGCACAGGTTTAGACCAACATGGAATATCTTCCAAAAAATTATGGAGCCACTCGGCTTCCTCACCAGCTTTATCTAAAGCTATGAATTCTGATTCCATGGTGGATCGGGCTATACGTCTGCTTCGTGGATCTCCAAGAAACAACACCTTCCCAATCGTGAACACGTACCCACTGAAAAGTGAATCTTCGTGTCGGATATCGATTGGCATCACGGTACCCTTCAAGTCTTGGGGATATCTCGTGAAATGCAGCCCATGATTTTGAGTATACTTGAAGTACCTCAAAACTCTCACTGAAACCTTCAATGCTCCTTGCTTGGATTCCTCGTGTAGCGACTCAATTTATTCACGGCGCAAGCTATGTCGGTCGGTGCAATTTGTAAGATACATCAAACACCCGATGACCTTAGCATAGTCTTCTTGCCCAATGAGTTCACCCATTCTTACTCAAGTGAACATTAAGCTCCAATGGGGTCTTAGCAGGTAAACTATCAAACGCGTTGAATTTCTTAAGCACTTTCTCGACGTAGTGAGATTGTGTCAAGACAATTCCGTTTGATCTTCTTAGAATCTTGATTCCAAGATTCACATCAGCTAATCCCATGTCCTTCATGTCAAAATTTCTATTTAACATGCGTTTTGTGTCATTAATGACTTGAGTATTGCTACCCATGATCAACATGTCATCTACATACAGACACACTATGACATAACCATTATCAGTGTTCTTAACGTAGACACATTTATCACACTTGTTGATCTTGAAACCATTTGCCAACATTACATTGTTAAATTTCAAGTGTCATTGCAACGGCTCTTGTTTCAAACCATATAGAGACTTCACGAGTTTGCATAGCTTGCCCTCTTGACCAGGTACTACAAACCCTTCGGGTTGCTCTATATATACCTCATCCTCGAGGTCACCATTCAAAAATACAGTCTTAACGTCCATTTGATGAATCTCAAGATTGTGCAAAGCAGCAATTGCGAGAAGCACCCTAATAGACGTAATCCTCGTCACAGGTGAATAGGTATCGAAGAAATCGTATCCCTCTCTTTGTTTAAACCTTTGACAACCAAGCGGGCTTTATACTTTTCAATTGATTCATCGCCTTGTACTTTCTTTTAAGGATCTATTTGCGTCTAAGGGCTTACAACCTTCGGCTAATCAACCAAAGACCCAAGTGTGGTTTTGCGAAATGGAATCAATCTCGCTTTGAGCGACTTATCGCCGAGCATTCCGTCGGCGAGCATAGGCTACTTTGATCAAGTTGGTTCTTCGTCGACATGAACGCAATATAGTCGGGACCAAAATCCTTTGGCGTTCGACTTCTCGCCACGCGTCTCGGTTCCGACCCCTCGGATCGGAACCTCGATCGCTTATGCGATATCGGTTCTTCCTCCAAGGTTTAGAACTCGAAGCTTCACCATCGGCTCTATTGCTAGAATCGGCTTCACTTTTATCCTTGTCTTTACAAGGATAAACACTTTCAAAGAATATAGCGATCCTTGATTCAATCGTCGTCCCCACAAATATCCGTACCTCGACTGTGGATCGAAAACGATAGGCGTTGTTGTTGCATACCCAATAAAGATACAATCGATTGTTTTAGGTCCAATTGTAACTTGTTTAGAAGAGGCACCTCAACCTTCGCCAAACATCCCCACACTTTGAGATATTTGTGCGATGGCTTTCTTCCTTTCCACAACTCATAAGGCATGACATCCTTACTCTTCAGTGGAATCTTGTTCACTATGTGGTTGGATGTCAAAACGACTTCCCCACAAGTTGCAGGGCAACCACTGAACTAATCGACAAAGCATTCATCATCTCCTTAAGTGTTCGATTTTTACGTTCGACAACGCCATTAGGCGAGGTGAATAAGGAGTCGTCATTTGATGTATTATACCACTTTCGTTGCATAATGCCTCAAGCGGAGCTACATATTATCCCCTCTATCATTTCGAGCGCCTTAATTCTACACTTAGTTGATTCTCGAACCCGTTCTTGAAGTTTTTAAAAGCTTCAATAGCCTCATCTTTACTTCTTAGAAGATAAAGGTAACAATATCTTGTACAATCATCAATAAATGTGATGAAGTACTTTTTACCACCTCTAGTTTGTACAAACTTTAAATCACACACATCGGTGTGAATAAGTTCTAGAGGTTTAGTGTGCTCAGTTCTACCGAATGAAACGTAACTTAGCCATTTTGGCTTCCACAAACCTCGCATTTCGTTTGTGTATTCACTTCATTTAACTTTAGTAAATCTAAATTTACTAATCTTTTATTGCATTTAGATTAACATGTTATAATCTAAAATGCCATAAATCAGAGCACTCAGTCAAGTAAGAGGAAGTAGATGCATTTCCATTCATCGTAATTTTTGGCACACGGCAAGACAGACCATTACATTTAGTTTGAAAAGACCCCGGTGAGATAACCCCTACCAGGAACTTTCCAAACTTAGTCAAGACAAACTTGTCCGACTCAAAAACTAGTCTAAAACCCTTATTAACTAAAATAGAGCCACGACACTAAGTTCTTGCAATTTACGGGACATGCAAAGACATCCTTCAACGTGATCTCAATGCGGACGACATCTTGAGCACCACATCACCAACTCCGGCAACCTCGGATGACTTGGTTCCCCATGTTGAGCTTCCTCCCTCAACAAGGCTTGTAGGTGGAGAAAGCGCATCTTTTCGGTGCGAGGCGTGCGAGTTCGCCAATGTCGATGAACCGTCCACCTTGATTCTCGGCGTGGTTGACTTCTTGGTCACCATAGCAGCCAAGTCATCATTGTCCCATTTGTGAAGTCATTCTCGACAACGTTGGCAACTTGCTTAGCCTTCTTCTTCTTAGTCGGGCGGGTCACCATCGATGTGGCCATGCTTACCATAATTATATGATCCCGTCAAACTTACGGGTAATCACATTCCCTTTGCCTTTGTCGTTGACATTGGAGCGAACATGTGTAGGGAAAACATATGTTAAGCCCTCGCCCGAGGATCTATCTTGGATATTTAATTCACCATACATTGATAATAATCCTAGCATGCGTCTATTTAATAAATTGCAACACGTGGGGTTTCTCGTGTTTACCTTTGGATCCGTCGAGGTGGATCGAATGGGATGAGCGGATCGAGCAGTCGAGACTGTGCTTTGACCTTGGGACTGTATCCGGATGCCCAATCTCCAGCGTCGGTGAGGGCGATCTATGGAGAATGCTTGAAAAAATTACCCAATGCTCTTGCACAATTTTGAGAGCCTCTCTTGCCTTTGGGAGGACGAAAATTTCTAGGTTTAGATGAATGATCATTAACCTAGACTTTATCTCATACCTTATATTTATAATGCGATACTTTAATCCCATATGGTAACTACCATAATCCTATATGGAAATTACCATAATCTATATGGAAATTGCCATACTCTAGGATTATTACCATACTCTCGTGATTATTACCATAATCTTATATGGAAAAGATCTATGTATATACCATAAATATAATTATATCCTTGTGGGATAAAGAGAATAAAATCTTGCCAATGGGAGCATCATGGGGTGCGATTTTCCTCCAAATTAACGGGCTGGATGGGCCACCCTAGGGATCAAATGCAAGGAATAAAGATGGGCCTCAAATAAATTAATTATCTTATGTTCAAATGGAACATAAATTAATTTATAAACATTTATTCATGCCACTAGAGAATAAATCTTGACTTACCCTTTATTACGAAGTTGAGTCGGGCTTGCACTTAGACATTCTGAATCCCGTATTTAAGATATCGAGCGTCCATTAATTATTTATAGCATTCTGATTGCTTAAAATAATTAATATCTTTAATTCCTTAAGTAGTACCACTCGACCTTATTATTGTACTTGAGCTAACTCGACTGCGGGGTTTAGTACAATAAACCTTTGAGCTCCTTAAGGGGCGTCATCTTCCTAAGCGGATCGGTGACTCGTCTGAGATAACTAGCATGACATACAAACACCGCCACCACCCAAGATGCGAGAATATTGGGTTAGAACATATAACCTCACCCATAACAAGTCAAAGTGATGGTCGACAACTCATACTCACCTAATACCTTATCGAGGTTTAGATCATCGTAAGTCACCGAGATCTTGGTTCTTCACGGCGGTCGAAAGAAGAACACATCTCATCGTGATCCTTCAATACGTCGAGACGCGTACAAGATAGACAAGCAACTAAGTCAAGTCAACTTATCTATCTGCGGCTAAACCGACAACTCGTCCTTAAGTTGTCTCACCGGTGTGAAACTTTTATATCTCATTAAGCTTGACCAATCATACGGACTTACGTGATCTTCTACACCTTGTATGATCTAACTTATATATGAGATAAGGGGACACAAATATATGCAATCAAGTATTCAAATCGGATAGGAGATTGTAATAGTGGTAATAGAGAAACATTGTATACAAGCTCAACCAAACGCTTTCGTTATACAAATCAACAATCTCCCACTTATACTAAAGCAAACTTTTAGTATACAATGTGTCTCTACTAGCTATTACAAACAACCATCACTTTGCTTCTCCCACTTATACAAAAGTTTCCTTTCTAAGTGGGTGCCATCAACATAATCCAGTCCTCTAACGTGTCCATCGTAGACTTTTTGCGGCGAGCTCTTCGTGAATGGATCCGCTAGATTTTCCGTCGTATCAATCTTTTCAATCGAAGACGTC
The DNA here is from genome assembly GCA_036937905.1 of Salvia rosmarinus. Classification (NCBI taxonomy): domain Eukaryota; kingdom Viridiplantae; phylum Streptophyta; class Magnoliopsida; order Lamiales; family Lamiaceae; genus Salvia; species Salvia rosmarinus. The sequence continues at coordinate 40,207,182 of CM072820.1, forward strand.
ACCTCGTCTAACGATTTCTCGTATGACATGGTACTTTCTCTCTATGTGTTTGGTCGCCTTGTGGGTCCGTGGTTCCTTCGAGTTTGCCATCGCACCGAGTTATCACGATGAAACTATGATACTCTTGGGCAAACCGGTACCACATCTAGATCCATGAGGTAGTTCTTGAACCATCTGACCTCCTTAGAAGCCTCAAGGCGGCTACATAATCGGCTTCCATGGTAGAGTCCGCAATGCATCGGCGCTTTGCACTCCGCCGTGATATGGCTCCACCTCCCATGGTAAACACATGGCCCGAGGTTGACTTTTTCTCATCACGGTCGACTTGGAAATCCAGTGCAGATAACCCAAGGCATTAGACTATCGCATGGTAAACTAGTCATAATCTCGAGTCCTTTTCGGTGCTTGGTATATGCTTCTCGCGGTCAATGAGCTTGTCGAGGTTAGATCGATATCTAGCTACTATGCCTACCGCATAGCGTATATCGGCCTCGTGCATAGCATTGCGTACATGAGACTTCCTACGGCGGAGCGTGAACTTGTCTCATTTCCTCTATCTCCTTTGGTCATAGGTGATGCGTCTTAGATAAAGGAACGCCATGTCGAAGGTAGCAATCCTTTCTTGGCGGTGCATACTAAAGCGGTAATCACGGTATCGATATGTAAGACGCCCGAGATAAGCTCAATATTTTCTTCTTGCGATCTCGGTAAACCTTGATCCCAAGAATGTACGCCGCATCTCCTAGGTCTTTCATTTGAAACCGATCGGATAACCAACTCTTTACGCCCGATAACGACTTCACGTTGTTGCCAACTAGAAGAATGTCATCTACATAAAGTGCAAGAAATACCACATTCTGCTGACATCTAACCGATACACACAACTCTCGCTAAGCAACTGGGTAAATCCATGGGACTTTACTACCTCATCAAAGCGTAAGTTCCAAGATCGGGAGGCTGCTTAAGTCCATAAATGGACTTCTTAAGCTTCCATACTAGATGCTCTTCACCCATTACCACATAACCTTCGTTGCATATAGATGTCTCTACCTTCCTCAAGGTAACCGTTTAAAAAGCGGTTTTAACATCCATTGCCAAACCTCTGGGTTCAGTGGGCTGCTATGGCTAGAAGAATTACGATGGACTTGAGCATTGCTACGGTGAAAAGGTCTCATCGAAATCGATGCCCTCAATCTGAAAGTGTACCCTTTCGCCACAAGCACGGCTTTGAAAGTCGAAACCTCCATCGGAATCTCTCTCCTCTTGTATATCCACTTACTACCCATGGCTTCCTTGCCATCCGTAGAAGTGTCTTTTCATATCATTCATAGCTGTTATGGACTCCATTTCTAAGTCCATAGCGGTGTGCCATGATCTTGCATCAATATCTTGTATCGCCTCCTTGTATGTCCATGGGTCGATTATTGCCTGCTCGTTTCACGGGACTAAATCCAAGATTCACCCACGAACATAAATCGTTCGGGTTGACGAACAACCTCCCACTGACGAGGTTCTCTGAGCACAATGGCAACGGTGGAGTGTAAACTTGTGGTTCTCTATTTTGCACAACTTGTTTGGTAGGAACCACTGACGGTCGGTATCTCTAGTGGAACTCGACCCACTTCAATTTCTTGAAGTATCGGTGTCGATCCTCCCACTAGACTCGACATCTCGCACCTTTGGCCTAATCGGTGGTGGAATTCGATCATCTTCTAATTCTTGAAGAATGATTTCAACTTTGGACTTATGATTTTCATATAATCATCTTCTAAGAATCGGGCATTAGTCTAATAATGACCTTCGATCCTCAGGACTATAGAATAAACCACCTTCGTTCCTCTAGGATAGCCAATAAATGACCTTGCGTCGATCTAGCCTCCAACTTGTCGCCTCTTCTTGTTCAAATGACACGTGGGGATCGCCCATATCCTTATGTGGCTTAAACCAGGCTGCGCCCAAACCACAACTCGAAGGGTCTTTTCGATGACTTGGGCGGTACTAGATTTAGCAAGTATGCCGCGTTTCTAAGGCATACCCCGAACGATATAGGCAATGTTGCATAGCTCATCATTGATCTAACCATTTCTAAAAGAGTCCTATTTCTTCGCTCGACACACCATTTCTTGTGGTGAGCCGGTGAAAGGCTTGTTGGAGGTAATCTCACACTTCACTAGATAGTCCATAAACTCGTTCTTGAGGTATTCGCCACCGCGATCGAGCAGCGACTTGATACTTTACCTAGCTTCGCCTCCACTTCCGCCTTAAACTCTTTGAATTTCTCAAAGCATTCGGACTTGCGGTGAAGCGGTATCGTATCCGTACCTTCTGAGTAATCGTCGATGAAAGTGACAAAATACTGCACCCTCCACGAGCTTGTGTGGACATCGGTCCACACAGTCGAAATGGACTAACTCCAACATTTCTTTGGCTCTATAACCTTCGCTTTGAAGGTCCGGTCGACATCTTACCTTTTCTATACGGATTCGCAGACCGGGAACGAGTAACGTGAGATTACCCAACGCCCATTCTTAGCGGCCTTTGGATCCTATTTAGATTGATGTGACCTAATCTAAGATGCCGAGAGAAAAGTAGTGTCATCTTCTAAGAAAACTTTCTCTTTTAGGGTTTGATGAAGATGCAACATAGTTATAGGTATTATGTTTTGCGTAAATAGTATAAAGCGAATTATATAAAGTGCCAACACGTATAACCCGTCATTTCTTATGATAGAAACACCACTATCAAAAATAACGAATATCCATGAGAAAATAATTTGAAACAGAACAAGGTTCCTACCGAAAATCCGGCACATATAAAACGCGTCTTTCAAAACTAAAGCATTGTTCCAAAACACAAAGAAACATCTCCAACCGCAAGCGCCTCGACTTTCGCGCGTTGCCCATGGAGATCGTTATCTCGCCATTAGCTAACTCCCTTGTCCGCAGGGAACCCACGCAGGTGTAACAAACATGATCGATCGCGACTCTGTCTACTACCCAAGAATGGGTAGAACAAGTAGCTAAACATGTTTCGTTACATTAAAGCAAACGGCGTACTGAGCCTCGAGCATAGGGCACTTAGCCTTCCAATGCCCGTCTTGCAAGCGCTTGAAGCACTTCCCTTCTCTTCGCTTCTTCAGCCTCCGTGGCGCCATGTTCTTGCTCCCATTACTCCCACTATTTCCTCGCTCTACCACCTTTGGTGCCCTTTTCTTTTCCCATTTTGCAACGGAAAATTTGGGCCCTTAGATGTGCTAGCAAGAGCATGTGCTCCTTTTCCCATAACTCCTTCCGCAATGACGAGATCATTAAGCAACCGACTAAGTGTAAACTCGGTCTTGCTCATGATCGCATTCGCGAAAGTTCTCAAAAGACTTGGGCGGTGTATTGAGGATGATATCGACCTTGGCTCACGTCAATACCTCCTCCCAACCGATCAAGACTATCCATGAGACGAGTCGTGTGGGAGACATGTTTATGGACCCAACTTCCTTCTTCCATCTTACACGCCAAGATTTCTCTCATTGTGTGGAAGGATCGTCCGATCCGATCGCCCAAACTTACTCTCGAGACTTGACCGGATATCGATCGCGTCTACCATCGATCGATCTTTGCAGTGCAACCTTTGGAAATAGTAGTCATCATATAGCATTTAGCCATATTGTTTGACTTATTCCAAAATCGCCGACTCTCATTGCTCATTAGTCGATCGTCGATGAGGCATCGGGTTTAGGAGTAGTGAGAACAAACATGTGTTCTTCAAATGATAAGAACATATTCCATGTTTCGCTTCCACTCGATAAAATTTGGACCGGATAACGGATTTTGTGCGAGCATATTGATTATCGGCGTGAGAGACATATCTGAAACTATAACGTAAACACATAAGCATACGATCGCATATAATTCGTAACAATAATATTGTAACCTTTTGATAAAACAATATTAATTGAAACCTCCAATCGCCCAAGGAATCCCACATGCAAGCCACGCGTGTGGACGTTTACACATGAACCCCTCGACTGCACTAAAATATACCTTTTAGTCGCTTAATTTCATTCCATGTCAACTTATCCTTATGACAAATGAAATTAACGATTGACCTTACTAGACCACATCACTATCGCGAGAAGGACTTGGCGGGAAGTTGTACTTGAGGTGATGTCTAAGCAATGACCACATTTTAACGTGAAAATGAATTCTTAGAATTGGCATACCCACTAGACCATACCGCTTCCAATTCAAATTCTTTTGTTATCTTATTTTATATCTATCTCTAGAGAACTTATGAAAATCGCACATGCAAGCCACGCGTGTGGGCGTTTACATGAAACTCCCACTTCTCAATAGATTTAAAATATTTTATTTAGAAATCTCATCTAACAAACTTATGATAAGCAAAGCAAGCAAGCCACGCGGTGGGCGTTTACTCACGCAAGTCGTCTCACTTTGTTTAGAGATCAAAGGTGGAGGTCTTGACATTTTAATTTGAAAAATTAATTTGTCGGGTTTGCTTGCTAGTCTTTTTATTCAAAAGGTTTGTCCATGCAGATCACGTAATCCTAGCATGCTTTTCTATAGAACTCAACATGAAAACATGCTCGCAGAATTCTAAAATATGCTTGATAAACGCGATAAACCTAGCATGCTTACTATGCGCGTCCAATTACGTAAAACACTTAAAGGTTTGTCAACGTAATATAAACATACATAGCATGCTACTGCAGAATTTAAACATCCACGACATGCATATGAACGATAAAATAAAATAAAGCGTTCATCGCGGCTGAATCGTGAAACCTGCACTTTCCCGCCTAATCTATTACATAGAATTGCAAAGCATGAATAAAACTTTGAAAGCAGGCCTCGCGTGCACCCGCACGGACGGATTCAACAAATGGGCCTCGCGTGCATGGGCACGGACCGAAAACTGGGTTGAAATTTGGAAACGGTGCAGGCCGGGTCGGCCCAATGTCATGCCTTGGGCAGCGCACTAGGCAAAGCCCGTCGCGTGCCGCCTACATGCGCGCCGCTGCCGCGCTGCTCTCGTGGGGCTTCCTCGCGGTCGCCACGAGCACACGCGCGCGGCCTTCCGTCGAGCGCCGAACATCCGCCGAGACGCCGTCGCCCGGCGGCGAAACACGCGACCGCGAGTCTACTCATGCGCCGAAGGTTTCAGCGGCGAACGCGTGCCCGTCGCCCGCTTCGCTCGCTGCGCGCCGCCATGGCGAATCGCGACCACTCGCTCGCTCGCGTGGCGCCAGGGATCTCGTCTTGTGAACGCACGCCCGCCGCCCGCTAGCTCGCTCGCTGCGCTGCTTGCGGCGAATCGCGACCACTCGCCGCCGCGTGGAGCCGAGGATCTCGTCTTGCGAACGCACGTCGCCGCGCCCGCCGCGATAGCCCTCGCGATCGCGAGGCTCGGTCGCGAAACCGCCCGAGACACCGTGAGACTGTTTTCCCCATCTCGTTTTCGTGCTTTCTTAGTTCTTCATTTACGGAGAAAATCTAATCTAACCACGGATTTTCTCGTGGTGAAAAACAAAACCCAACAAAAACAAAAACGAGCCATGATGAACGATAGATCCACAATTAATTAAGCGCACGTAATAATCAAACGTGAATTAATCCAACAGAGCCAAGATTCTGATCCCAGGCTCTGATACCAATTGTAGGAAAACATATGTTAAGCCCTCGCCCCGAGGATCTATCTTGGATATTTAATTCACCATACATTGATTATAATCCTAGCATCGTCTATTTAATAAATTGCAACACGTAGGGTTTTCTCGTGTTTACCTTTGGATCCGCCGAGGTGGATCGAGCGGGATGAGCGGATCGAGCGGTCGAGACTGGTGCTTTGACCTTCCGGATGTATCCGGATGCCCAATCTCCAACGCGTCGAGTGAGGGCGATCTATGGAGAATGCTTGGAAAAATTACCCAATGCTCTTGCACAATTTTCGAGCCTCTCTTGCCTTTGGGAGGGAAAATTTCTAGGTTTAGATGAATGATCATTAACCTAGACTTTATCTCATACCTTATATTTATAATGCAATACTTTAATCCCATATGGTAACTACCATAATCCTATATGGAAATTACCATAATCCTATATGGAAATTGCCATACTCCTAGGATTATTACCATACTCTCAGGATTATTACCATAATCTTATATGGAAAAGATCTATGCATATACCATAAATATAATTATATCCTTGTGGGATAAAGAGAATAAAATCTTGCCAATGGGAGCATCATGGGGCGCCGATTTTCCTCCAGCTAACGGGCCTGGATGGGCCAGCCCAGGGATCAAATGCAAGGAATAAAGATGGGCCTCAAATAAATTAATTATCTTATGTTCAGCCCAGAACATAAATTAATTTATAAACATTTATTCATGCCACTAGAGAATAAATCTTGACTTACCCTTTATTACCGAAGTTGAGTCGGGCTTGCACTTAGACATTACGAATCCCGTATTTAAGATATCGAACGTCCATTAATTATTTATAGCATTACATTGCTTAAAATAATTAATATCTTTAATTCCTTAAGTAGTACCACTCAACCTTATTATTGTACTTGAGCTAACTCAACTGCGGGGTTTAGTACAATAAACCTTTGAGCTCCTTAAGGGGCGCCATCTTCCTAAACGGATACGGTGACTCGATACGATAACTAGCATGACATACAAGATCGCCACCACCCAAGATACGGAGAATATTGGGTTAGAACATATAACCTCACCCATAACAAGTCAAAGTGATGGTCAAGAACTCATACTCACCTAATACCTTATCGAGGTTTAGATCATCGTAAGTCACCGAGATCTTGGTTCTTCACGACGGTCGAAAGAAGAACACATCTCATCTGTGATCCTTCAATACGCCGAGGCGTGCCAAATAGACAAGCAACTAAGTCAAGTCACTTCTCTATCTATCTGCGGCTAAACCGACAACCTCGTCCTTAAGTTGTCTCGGTGTGAAACTTTTATATCTCATTAAGCTTGACCAATCATACGGACTTATGTGATCTTCTACACATGTATGATCTAACTTATATATGAGATAAGGGACACGATATATGCAATCAAGTATTCAATTCGGATAGGAGATTGTAATAGTGGTAACGAAACATTGTATACAAGCTCAACCAAACGCTTTCGATTATACAAATCCGACAACATGTTTGTTGGAGGACCGCCTCTCCAACAGTTAGCCTTCGCATCGAGCAAGCCTTTCACTTTTAGATCTTGCTTCTTCACGTCCGGACTCGATGCGGTTTGACGATCAAGTCTTCAAGCGTCATATCCTTTCGCGTGCTTAAGGTAAACCTCAAGTCTCTCCACCCGGTAGCTCTCAATCATCAGCGGCGACAAAGTCGTCCGAAGCGATGTGCCCTTCGACTTGAACCTCGTGTACAATGAGTTGAAACTCTTGCACTTGGTCCATGATCGGTCGAGAATCGACCATCTTGTAGTCCAAATATTTGGCTACAATGAACTTCTTTACTGCATCATCACTACGGTACTTCTTTTCTAACGCATCTCACATACATTTGGATGTCGTTACAGCAAAGATAAACACTATACAAGCTATCTTCTAAACTACCAAGTATAAAATTTTTATAAAGATAGTCGCCAATGCGCCAATTGTCATATCTTTGCTCGGACGTGAAAGTCCGTCGCTCATCCGGGCAGCGGGCTCATCTTCCACCAAGAAGTTGGCGAAGCCCAACGTCGTGAGTGAAAACATCTTTGTTGCCATCTCTTGAAGTCGGATCCTCCAAACTTGGCGGCTTCTCGGTGACATCATCCTTGCGGTATGAGCAGCGCCGAGATCGATCCATAACGGATCCACCAACACCACTGAAGTGTCTTTGGAACATGGAACTCGAATGAGAACTACCATGTTAGATCCCATGGATCCAGCGATCGACCCTCTAAAAGTGTAGTCGTCGAGCCAACGGAACCACTAAAAGTGGAACCAAACATTGAACCACTAAAAGTAGAACCAACAGTCGACCTAAAGGGTCCAATGGTTGACCCCGAAGGCATCAAACCAAACATGACCGTAGCCATTGCGCTGAATCATGCGGCAAGTGACGTGGCGGCAGCAATGACGGTGAAGCGAGATCGGTGGCGAACAATGACATCTCCAAGCAAAGGTTTAAGTTTCGAAAGTTTTTAATTTAATTTAAAGTCTCAACTCCTTAGCAAGTATATCTCGTCTTGCGATTGTTGGAAAATGTATAGAACAGTACAAAACTTGTCGGGCGTATTACAACTCGAAAACAGAAATGTAGGAGATCAAAACTAACAATGATTTGATACAGAAGTAAATACAATAGAAACTGGAAAAAACCGTAGATAGATGTCGAGTCGAGGAGGCCTCTTTCCGTAAGACGAGATACGCCCCGGTAGTGCTCTCGGTTCTGGCGTATCGTCCCCAAAGATGAAACGATGTCTAAGTAGGTGGCAAGATCGCACCAACGAGCTCCGACGAACTGGATGGAGGCGAGGACAAAGCTTGGATATAAAGTATGTATGCAAGGAGTGCTCTTAGGAATGCTGGAATGCTTTCGACAGTAGGTGGCTTTATGCTGGGGAGACATGTCCTATTTATAGGCGTCGTCCCCCTCATGGGGAGCATGCTGGAGTCAACACCCGCATTGATGTCGGGTGTTACGAAGTTATGTCCCCCATTGAGTGCAGAGGGGTTACGCGGCGGTTTCTGGAGACAACGTGCCCACGTTTCCCGCAGAGCCATCATGTCGGAACGTTACCGACAGTTACGATGAATCTGGACAACGCGTGCGTCCAGGTTCATTGGATGTATCTGGACGTCTCTTCAAGTGCACAGCAGGCCCAACGGATTGGGCCACACGAGTTGGGCCTCGGACCAACTCCATCTTTGGGCTCGATCAAACATTGATCCAAAATATACGGGCAATGGGCCACGGAACCAGGCCCACGAAGCAAGCCCACGAACAGGCCCAAAGAACAGTCCAAAGACCAATTGCCAAGATCCAAGGACCAAGGACCACGGACCACGGACCATGGAACCGGGCGAGCACGCGCACGCGCGCAAGGCAGGCGCGGCCGTGGGCGGAGGGGAGGGCGGCGCATGGGCTTTCCAGCCCATCACTTGTGCACATAATTATACTAAGTGTTCAATGAACCACTTATATAGACAATTAATGAAGGTACATTAATCAATGTGGGATAAAGATTCATTAATCCATGCTTATCCCTTAATAACATAACTCCATGTTTAAGTGACCAACTTTGATCCACTATTTCTCACTCACCGGAAATCGGACTTGAGAATGTGAATACACCACGATCATCTACTCAAACGTAGATCGATCCTATGTCGTATAATTTCACAAAATTAAACTTTCGTCACTCAAAATCTTGGTCAAAGTAGCTTCCGGAAACTTGACCACATATAATATATATATATATATATATATATATATATATAGAGAGAGAGAGAGAGTTTGGTTGAATAAGAATCATTCTTATCCTAAAACTAAGAACCAAATGAATTCGTTATGAAAGTTGATGAATCCGTTGAGAAAGTTAATGAATTCAAAATTGAATTTTTCACCCGGTTCGAATCCCATGAGAGGCGAAAATTCTATTTTTTTCGATTCAAGAATTTTCCCAATGATTCATCAACTTTCACCGTGAATTCATCGCTTTTTGTTCTCATATTCTCACAATAAAAATGATTCTCACGTTAACCCTCCCTATATATATATATATATATATATATATATATATATATATATATATATATATCACGATTTCCAACATGTTCAACAACAATGCCGTCAAGTTCACTCACGAGGGCAAGGTCACGCTGATTCAGCAAACACAAGAAAAGATTCATCTACGAGTCGAAGCACAAGAGACAATCATGGATGCTGCGAAGGAGAAGTTATTGGTGATAAAATTAACTTAAAAATGAAAAAATGGATACATCATTCAAAGTTGAAGTTTCACCAAGCCAGAATTTGTATTCGACTTAGATTCAACTGGAAAGAGAGCAAACACATTTTTGTCATTTGATTCCTTTTTTTCGAAGATCGTGTTCACATTTTGGTACTTAATTTTTTGGTATAAGGATCAATCAAGGTGATTTAGGTATACCGTGAAAGTACGGTATACTGAAATCACGTCATGGTATGTCTTATTTTCCATGTCGAACTTTCGGTATATCGGTTTCGATATCTAAGCAGTTCGATACGGTGATGATCGACAGAATTTGATCGCACGTAAATTAACGCACGATGTATATGGGTAAGTCGAGTATCGTATCCACAAGGGATTGCAATCCGAAAACACGGAAGCTAACTCTCTAATCCTTCATCATTATCCAAGCAACAAAAATATGGTTTGAAAGGTTTTGGGCTTGGATACTAAATCCAAAGCAAAGGTAACAACTTGAAAATAAACAAAGGCAATAAAAACTCAAAGATGAATATAAGAGATAAAGACTAACCTTAGGGATGCACTAATCCTATCCACAACGATGTTTATCCTGCTTATTATTAACCGTTTTAATCCAGACAAGATGGAAGATCACATATGTAGCCAACAACTTCAGTTACGACAATTGTGACAGCTTGATTACTAATTTTCCCTATTACTGTTACGTCTCTAGAGGAAAATAAGCAACTCCAAAAGGATCACAAAGAATATGCTTCCTCTGAATGTTCCTATCTCATTCGACTCGAGGCTTATCTCAGATCTTGCATTCGAGATCGATTGACAATTAAAGCATTACGTAATTAATCGCAACTATGATATGCATCAAGATTGATCAAATCAACACATATAATTAAGCTCCAAGAATCATGAATCAATGCCTGGAAGGTAAATAACAATAGCAGGAATCACAACATATAGGATAGAATCATGCAAACCCTAGGATTGAACACATATTTAGCTAGACATAATTAACGGAATAAAATACGAAACAATCATAAAAATAAGAATTAAATAGATCAAACCCGTAGGAAAACATCTGAGAACAATGATCTGAGAACAATGGTTGGGTTCGTATCCAAACCCAACGGAAAACGGGAAAACGATGGAATTTGTTCGGACAAAAGCGTTCCGAAGCGTTAACAATGCGTAGAACAATTGCAGAATGATGGAAAACTAAAGCTAGAATGAATCTAAACCAAAGCTAGAGTGAAAATAAATGAAAAACTAGAGAAAAACTGAGGAAAACGTGTAAAAATAGGTCTGGACAAGGTTGGGGGCGCAAGGGGGCGAAGCCCTATTTATAGATTTGGGTGAAAACCCTAATTTTGTAGTCTGCGCCATGCCTCGCGGCCGCGAGCTCGGTCGCGAGGGATCTCCTCGCCTCGGCCATCCTTCGGGTTCTCGGCAGGTACGCGCGCACTGGCTGGCCTCGCGGCCACACCTCGCGGTCGCTAGGTGTGGTCGCGTCGCATGAAAAATCACCGCGGGCACGTCTCGCGCCCGCTGGGAGTGCTCGCGTGCTCTGGCGTGTGCTGGTGTTTCCTCGCGGCCAACCTAGCGGTCGCTAGGACGGTCGCGAGCCTTCGTCTGTCTTGGCATATATGCCGCTTTCACTCAGCCGAGTAGCTCTTGGCATACAGCTGGCGGCCATGGCGATCGCTAAACCCTCATTCGCCTCGCTCGCTCGTCCTTCGTTCCATGCTTGGTTTCAACTTATAAGCCTACAAAACACCAAACGGAACCCAAGAGATATCTTCCAAAATATATAAAAGCATTGAGATCCAAGACATAAACGCACTTTATCGATCTAAAATCATCTTTAGGAATCAACAATAAACGTGTAAAATGCGCGTTTATCAGGTATCAGTATGAAATTTTTCATAACGCAAATTTCGATACGGTATGGCAAAAAAAATCGGTTAACCGTACCGACTCACCCCTAATTAAAACACATTTTACATTTAAAAAAAATACTTATGTTACTGAAAAGAAACAGACATTGCGCATATTTTTTTCTCCGTTCTAAATGCTAAAATTATGTTCTATTCTATCATCTTCTTCCATTTGCTCCTCAACTCCCCTAAATGGGTATTTTCAACTTTCTTTTACTTAAAATTTATAAGAGTAAATATCAATTTAAACCCTAAACTATACATGTTTATCAAAAATATTCTGAACTTTCAAAAATATCAATTTAAACCCCAAACTATCATATTTGTATAAAAAATATCTGGAAGTTGATCTGGGGCAAGTGTTCGGATTATGAATATACAAACCAAAACTCAGGTGCCATTATTCCTACTTCTGCAGCTATCGGTTTGCACTTTTATCCAATGGGAAGCGGATCCGTACGAAGATAATGTATTGGCAAGAATGTTAGACCATAAGGAAGCTATCATATCTCATTTAAGTTGGGCGACCTCTTTTGGGATTCCATACCTTGGGACTTTATGTTCATAATGATGTCGTATTCATGATAGTTTCGGGTTTAAATTGATACAAATATGATAGTTTGGGGTTTAAATTGATATTTTTGAAAGTACATGATATTTTTGATAAAACATGTATAGTTTAGGGTTTAAATTGATATTTACCCAATTTATAATGTTTATTATTTTCTACTTATTTTATTATTATTATTATTATTATTATTATTATTATTATTATTATTATTATTATTATTATTTATTTTAACCTTATTTTTAAACTTCTCTAACTTTGACACACACACACACAAGATTCGCAGAGTAAATTGTTGGATTACTATACTGTTTTGCAAGTTTTTGTTATGTTTTTCTTTTATTGTTTTTGTTCACATGATTCCTATTTTTATTATTTTGGGATATTTTTTATGGAATCAAGTTAATTTTTGGGTTTTTCAGGTTTTGAGTGTGTTTGAAAGATTTGAAGACAAAAAACGCACCCCAGCACTGAACTCGGCAAGCCGGCGCTGGGTGCACCTCTTGCGCCATCATTTGGGAAACAGAGAACACACCCCAGTGCCGGACTCGACGAAGCCAACGCGGGGTGCACCATCTTTTGGGAAACAAAGAACACACACCAACGCCGGACTCGGCGAAGCCAGCGCTGGACGTGCCTTCTTGGGCGAGTCAAGAGACCACACCCTAGCGCCGGACACGCCGAAACTGGCGCTGGCTATATCCCGCGGAATGGGACAGAGAGAGAGGCTCAGCGCCAGACACGCCGAGACCGACGCTGGGCCACGAAGAGCGTGTGCATCCAGAGATAGCACCCTAGCGTCGGACGGACCAAAACCGGCGTTGGACGTGCCATATTTTGCGAGAAATTGAGATGCGCCCGACCGTTGCTGCGCGCGAATTTTCGAAGCTATATATATAATTTTAACACGCGAGAAACCCTAGTTCTTTTTTTTTAGCCTCCACGTTTTTCTCTCTAGAAAACTTGGTTTTCATTATTTCTTTTGCTACTTTGTGATTCAAGAACACTTGGAGATTGAAGAAATTCGACATTGATAAACACGCATTTTACACGTTTATAGTTGTTATTTAAAGATGAGTTTAGATCATTTAATGTGCGTTTACGTATCGTTTCTCAATGTTTTATCTATTTTAGAAGATCTCGCTCTTGGGTGTTATTTTGGTGTTTTGTAGGTTTATATGTTGAAAATCGAAGCAAGGAACGAAGCACGAACCAAAATAGCAATCATTCGATTTCTAGCGACCGACTTTAGCGGCCGCTAGGCTGGTCGCGAGGAAAACCAATGAACGCCTGTAAGAGTAGCGACCGAGAGCTCGTGCGTGAGCGAGCCCTAGCGCCGAGAAAGCTCTTGGGCGATTTCGCGACCGGTTGAGATTGCTAGCGACCGCTAGCCGGGTCATGAGTACCATGCGAAATTGAGGAGGAGGCGAGCAAGAAGAGCGCGAGACATGCCTAGCGATCGCCTCTAGCGATCGCGAAGGGTGGTCGCGAGTCGTAGCGGCAGAGGCGCAAATTAGGGTTTCCACCCTTTTCTATAAATAGGGCAAAGCCCCTTGCGCCCCCATCACCCCCATACGACCCCAAAGTGCTTTTCATTCAGTTTTTCCTCAGTTTTTGTCTTTCTTTAGCTTCCGTTTAGTTCTAGATTTAATTCGTGCATTGTTCTAGTTTAGTTCTTCAATTCGTTATCGATCGGAACGTTTTGTCCGATCGCTTTCCGTTGTTTTCCGTTCTTTCGCTTGGGATTGGATTCGAGACCTACCATTGTTCATCCAACGCTTCATCACGGGTTTTATATATTTAATTTCCGTTTTTATGGTTAAATCGTATTTTATTCCGTTTATTATGTCTGGCTAGATTTCCGTTCTAATCCTAGGGTTTGCATGATTCGATCCTATATGTTGTGATTCCTCGCTATTGTTATTTACCTTCCGCATCGATTCATGATTCATGGTGCTTATTTATATGTGTTGATTTACGATCAATCTTGATGCATATCTAGTTGCCGATTAATGACGTAATCGCATTAATTGTCAATCGATCTTGAATGCATGATACGAATAAGCCTCGAGTCGTGAATCGAGATAGGACATTCGTAGGAAGCATATTCTTAGTGATCCATTTGAGTTGCTTATTTTCCTCTAGACGTAATCGTGATAGGGAAAATTAGTAATCAATCGCCGCAATTGTCGTGAATCAAGTTGTTGGTTATATATGTGATCTTCCGTCTTATCGGATTAAAACGGTTAATAATAAGCGTGATAAACATCGTTGTGGATAGGATTGGTGCATCCTTGGGTTAGTCTTTCTTCATAGTTATCTTTTGAGATTTTATTGCTTTATTTTATTTCGCATGTTTATCTTTGCTTTGGATTAAATTCCGAAGCCCCAAAACCTTTCACCCTTATTCTGTGTTTGGATAATGATGAATTATTGTTGAATTAGCTTCTGTGTTTTCGGATTGCAATCCTTGTGGATACGATACTTCGCTTACCCTATACTTACACCTTTTCGTGTTAGAAAAGTGAGCGATCAGACATCAACCTTGAAATTGTAAGAATTATTATATTTATTCCATTGGAGTTTTGATTTGATAATGATTATGAAATTTCTTTGTTTGATCCGTGAGATGAACATGAACTAAATTCTTCATCTAAGGTTTGGTGATTCAAATTGATTAATTAATTATTTGGAAGTTTATGTGTTCCAATTGAATTATATTGTTTTCTTTTGAGTTATTGACCATCATTTAATTGTTTATGCTTCGGGTGAGATCGAGAGATTAACACGTTGCATCTTTATAGATCGAATTGATTAGACTTTACCGGAAACGAGTTGTCTAATAATTTAATTTTTTTGTGGAATTTAATAGTTTAGAGGGGATGAGAGTCAAGTGTTTGAATTGAACATTAGAGAATTTCATGAGTAGGTAGATGTCGTAAACGGCGCGTTAATTGATTAATCAAAGCGAATAATCTAATATCCTGGTCTTCCTCAAATACTTGAATTAATCTTTTACAATTGTCAGTGGATCCTAAATTCTAGAGCTTGAAATCATTTTATTGTTTCCCTATTAATTATTTACTTTCGAGCATGATCTTTAAAACCAAAGTTTAGGATTTAGATTTATTGTTTTCTTCATAACACAACATAGTCCATGTTAAGTCTTCCTTGAAAGATACGAATTTGGTTAACTTAGAGGTGCAAATTAGGTTGAACAAATTTTGGCGCCGTTGTCGTGGAAGGCTCTAAGCATTGTGTTTGTGTTATTTTCTCCCTAATTTTTTTTCTTTATTTTTATTTGATTGTTTCTCCCTCTGGTGCGTCTAATTTGTGTTTCTTGTCTGGTGATTGTTTCTACTAGGTCAACGAAGTCTCAAGAGAAAATTGATATCGGTATTAGATAACATTCACATGGTGAGAGATTTGAATCTTTCGAACTCGAAAGAGGAAAGCTCGTCGAAAAGTGAGACGAGTACAATTGCGTCTATGCACAAGAAATTTCGAGTCGTCTTAGTATATATATATAGATCTTGGTATGGTGAGACTCATTTGTTAATTAGAGTTGTAGGACGTTATTAGAAAGCTGTTGATTATGCAATATATGTTGATAGCAGATTGGTTGAGCTTGTATACAATATTTCATGTTACCACTATTTTGATCTCCTGCCTGGATTGTTTACTGATTGCATATGTAGTTCATTTATCTCATACAATAGGTAGATCATATAATGTGTATAATATCATAGAAGTTTGTATGATTAGTTGAACTACTTGAGATATAAAACTGAATCACATTTGAGACAATTTTAAAACGACTATAGTATAGATAAGAAGTAACTTGACTTGATTATTTGTTTATGCTAGTACATCTTGATGTGTTGATGGATCATATAGAGACTGATTATTTATCTGACCGTCATGAAGAACCTAAGTCTTGGTGACTTTACGTTGATCTAAACCTCTTTAAGGTTTCAAATTAGTGTGAGTTATTGACCACTTTGACTTTTTACGGGTGAGGGTTACATGGGATAATCCAATATTCTCTGCATCTTGAGTACTGGCAGTGTTTGTATGTCATACTAGTTATCTGTATCGAGTAACTGTATTTGTTTAGGATGATGACATCCCCTTAAGGAGCTCAAAATGTTTATCGTACTAAACTCTGTAGGTTGAGTTAACTCAGGTATAATAATAAGATTGAGTGGTATTACTTGAGAAACTATTTAAGAGATTAATTATTTTAAGCAGTCAAATTATTTTAAGCAGTTAGAGTGCAACATATAAGGTTGAGTGTTATTACTTAATAGTTGACTATAGCTTTGATCTTCTAGACTATGTGTTGTAATTAATTATATAGGAGCATACTATGAATATAATTAATATATAGTGAATTAAATATTCAAGATAGATCATCGAAAGCATGAAAATAATATATCCCTACATGAATGAGTCTGAACCTATGTTAACCAAGCTAGTATGATCAGTGGCGCAGCCAAAAATATAGTTCGGATAGAGCTAAAGTTGAAAAAAAAGATGACCATAAGAATACTAATACAAAAAAAGAATTGAATCATAGTGTTAAAAAGAACTTTTTTTTTTTTTTTTTGCTAAGGGATGCTGGAGCTCACCCTAGAACCATCCTTGAGTATGATAATGTCAAGTGTGAACACACATCAACATCCTAACATTCCAAAACATCGATATCCAACATTTTAAACCTCCAACAACATTTGTCATACATCTACATAGACAGCGGCGGAACTAGTGAGGGTCCACTACTAGTCATTTTTTTCTTTACAATTTGTGTAATATAAAATCATCAAATTTTTAATATTTATGTAAATTATAGTTTAAAATCCCTCAGAATCATAATTTCGATTTCAAAACTTACAAAATGTAGTATTTATTGATAATTTTTTCTAGTTTCATCACTGTATGTAGATCGAACCTTCACTCCGAAAAACTAATCGTAGATCTATTAGTACCAACCCTAGACTTGAGCATATACAACTGTTTCCAACTTCAATAGTTTGCACTATAATGTCACAGTAAAGAATATATCTATTTCAATTATCTTATTGTAACAGTATTATTATTCTTCATGGTTTTAACTATTAGAATACACTTTTCGTTCATCTCTATCATTTGTCAACCTAATTTATAGGACAACATCATTTACTCACATAAAGTTGTTTAAAATCCCCATAACGGGTTTGATTGTTAAATCCTGTTTTTTTTTTAAATCTAAATCTATTAAGTCTTAATTACTAAGATTTATATTTCTTTTTCTTTTTTCTTCTTTTTTGACGAAAGCAAGAATGCAATGTATCTCTTAAATTTATTTCAGAATATGAACATCTATTAAAGTAAATAAAAAGCCCAGTATTATTTCAGTGTTCATTGTGGCACAGAATCTGAAATAATTGTAAGATACCAAATGAACAAGACAAAATTACATGGAAAACTAAAGATGCTTAACAACTTTCCACGACATCAAAAGCGTGCGACGTTTTTTTATACTCGCTGTCACACTCTCAGAGTAGTTGATCATTTTTATAAGAATCTCAAGTAGATAGATTACTGCCAAAGCTATGCAGTAGGGACCAGAAAGTTGCACATTTTCTCAACTAATTTTAAATATTTCGGGAAGGGCAAACACCAATTTTTGGCCTACCAAATTCGACTTGATGAGTACACGAAACTACATAAATAGAATTTCTATATACCACTCAAGATTCAAGCACCAACAACATCACAGAAAGCTATGAACTTGCAAAGAAGAAAATAGCAACCAGATGCAGCCATATACGAGTAAGCAGAAAAACTCGTAAATCCAGAAAAAATCAACTATATATGAGCCCAAGGATCATAGGTTATACAGAAAACTCATGAATCTCATGTAAAGATGTGTGACAAGGAAATGGAATTTTATGGTTTTTCAGTGAGCCAAGATACATATATTCTTGTGCAATTGGATGAAATAAAACGTTGTTGTTTCCATTTAAGACAAGAGACAAGTAGACTGCAATTATGTACACTTCACTATAAGCCTATGCGAACAACCTTCTTATATGTCAACATCAAGAAAGGTTACATTACCTACCAATACTTGAAGCGCACGTGCCGTTGCTGCGCCACTTTGTCGTTTTCCAGCCAGAAACCACCCCGTAGATTACGAGCTCCGGATAGAATAAGGCATTATAAACAAATCAGCTGAAGAAGCATCAAACAATCATTAAATAAATACCTCTATAAAATGTTGAATTCAT
The DNA here is from genome assembly GCA_036937905.1 of Salvia rosmarinus. Taxonomy (NCBI): domain Eukaryota; kingdom Viridiplantae; phylum Streptophyta; class Magnoliopsida; order Lamiales; family Lamiaceae; genus Salvia; species Salvia rosmarinus. The sequence continues at coordinate 40,225,914 of CM072820.1, forward strand.
AAACTTGTATAGGTGATTAATAAGTGCAATCACAGGTTACACGAAACATATGGATTCATACCTTGCTACTAAACAAGTTGATGTTCGATATCTAATGCAGAAGACTGCACAAATTTCTGCACCCAGTAACGAGTCTGAGTTCAATAAGCAGGCCTCCAAGAAGATAGCGCGTATATGATACGCCCTTTCCACCCTTGCAACAACCACCCGCCGTCTTCATCGACCACAAAATCCTTGTGGTAGGACGTCTTAACTCGGTTTCTCGCCATTTTCACTATCTCCCTGTCGAGAGGAAGCTGCGTGAATCCAGCTCTCGTGTTCCGAACCTGCCATTGTTTGTAAGTCTCCGGTCTCTCGATCCTCTCAGCCGCTTCACAAGAAATCACGTTCACGGCTTCTTGTCCAAACACTGTCCTCTCAAGAAGCATCCTCTCATGAATCTCGCGGGGAATAATGGTGTCGAGCATGTCAAAAAGCGACGAATAATGAAACAGCGCCTCCCGGAATCTCGTAATAAAAAAGGGGGCGTTGTATGCACCATTCACGACACCAAGGACAAAAACAGCCGGATTCATCTTCCTAATAAGGTTCAGAACGATATTTCTCGGACTATTCACTATCACAGTCTCATCGAGAAGATTCCGGAATCTAAAAAGACAGCTCACCACGAGCAACTCGTCTTTCTCTATAATAATATCTTCGAGTTTGATTGTTTCCCATTTCTGAGCAATAGCATTGAACTCAAATGGAACTCCAAAAGTCTCGGCATAACCAGCCAAACGCCTCCCAGTCTCCTCAACCCTAGCCGATGGCCGGAAACCCGGACATGGAAGATCAATTCCGGTGATACGAAGTTTCGGGGGGCCTCCGGGTCTAGTAGACAGACGTTGCATAAAGCTAGGCCATTGGAAACCGTAGAAAATGCCGAAATCGACAATGTGGAGCCTCCTGACATTCTCAGAAACATTCATGAAGGTCTTATTAGCAAAGAAATTCGATATCTTCCGAAACGGACATGTAGCAACCAAAATATGATAGGCTCTCAAGATGTCAGCAGCCGAGGTAGGCAACGTAGGAGCACGAGCATATGCCGGATCTCCATATCCAGCCATACGTGCCTCGAGACCATCAGCAAAGTACCAGGCGAGTCGTTGCATCCCGTCTCCGGTCGGAGAAGCATGCTGGCGAATTTGCTTCAGAAACTCATTTGCCGTCCTACGGTCATCGGCTGCCACGGCTTGTGCACAAAGGCTCAATATGGTTCTCAAATCGACTACACTCCGCCTTCCTCCTTTCCTCTTACCCCGAGTTTTCCCACCGTTAACCCCCTCCGGATGATCTTCCTGCGGAGTGCTTTTAGTTACTTCACTCAATTCTTTACGCAGGGCAGATTCGTTTTTTCCTCCGCTACACAGAAGAACCATATCGAACATGTCATCACTCACGGTCGTGTTGGAGTAAACGGCCAACTGCTTGCTGCTCCTTTCCTCTTGCAACCCCGAGCTCTCATGATGAGGATTCTTCTTCCCCCTTGGTATATCGAGGGGCTCCTCGTCGGATCTCTTTTCTAACTTAACAGACACATTCGTGGAGCCCACCTTCTTCGTCCTTTCCCCCAATTCATCATTGTTCACACCCGTAATTAGGTTGCTGCCACTAGGAAGAAATCTACTTGCTTCTTCAGCTCCCTTCATAAACTGCATAGCCGACTCTTGATCCCCGAACACATCAGCGATTTTAAGAGTACTAATGGGTGAATCAACCGGCCCGTCAGTTAAGGTACCGTTGCTACATGATGAGCTGTATGATGACTGGCAAGTCGAGCTTGTAACATTGACGCTAATATGATGTTTGTTATATCCATTGAAGTCGGGATCATAAAACCAATCCGGAGAAAACGACTCTACATCACTAGGATCATAAAAACTACTTCTTGATTCTTCAAGGAGATTTTCGTCCGGGCTTCCGACACCCTGATCCAAATTTGGCACCAGCTGATTATCGCTTGAAGCAGGATACTGCTCTCCAAGAACTTCGTAGAACGACTTCTCTGCAGCTTGAAGAGCTGCAGACTCTTGAAACATGCAGGTTTTATCTTCCACTTCCTCTTCCATGAGGATGTGGTTTATGAACTGGAGCACATCGTCACTGAAATCAAAATCCTCGGGAGAGTCGTCTTCCGGTGACTGGCCCCCGGTGTCGAAACTGAACTGGCCAGAAATATGCCTAGAGTTATCAGTTGTATTATTCCCATTTAAGAACCTATCACTAATTCTGAGATCATTGATCAAATTAGGGTTATGAAACATATGAAGGGCTTCGTTGTTCGATGTCATTCTGGAAATTGGTCCTCTAATACTGCTGAAGTTCTTATCCATAGAATTCAAGATGGAAAATAAACTACAACAGTATAATCCTCCAATAAAAAATCAGTCTCCTTTTGTCTTACCACTGCCTGTAACAAAAAGTCAAGAAATTTTCAACACTACATACTTCAAAGCATCAAAGTTCAACCCAGAAAAGAAGATCCTGAAACGATATTAACCCACCACTAAAAATGAAGTCTTGAATTCAAATTAAAATGGAAGACTTTTGATTCAACTACATCAAAGTAAAAATGGAATCTTGAATTAGAGTATACTAAAGAAAACCTAGAAAGATACAAACTCATTCTAGATATGCACATACTGCATAACATCAAAGTCCAACCCAGAAAAGAAGTTCATAAACGATATGAATAACATTCATAAATCGAGAAAACGCGCCAATAAAAATGGAGTCTTCAATTCAACTACGTCAAGTTAAAAATGAAATCATCTGATTCAACTACATCAAAGTAAAAATGAAATCTTGAATTAAAGTATACCAAAGAAAACCTAGCTTAATACGAACTTGTGATAGATATTTACATACTCCACATATAAAGAATAGATAAACTCAAAAGAATATTGCATAAATTGAGTTATATAGATCATAACAAGAAATTCAAAATCTTAAACCTCAAAAGGACCAATTTGACATTAAAATATAAGCACATATATATACACATATGATCTCTCCAAGATGTTAGAAATAGCTATGCTGAAGAAGTAACAACAAATAAGTCAAGAAATACCTTCCAAGAACGAGAGAGAAAGAGACGGACTATGGTCTATGAGAGAGAATGAGTTGAAATGCAGAAAATGGGTCTGCCCTTTTTGACATATTCTTAGCATTAAAGAGTGGAAAGGTCGCTGAGGATAAACCACCGAGTAATTTGAGGGTATGAATATTCCATAATTAAAAGGACTCTCGTTGAAACTGCGGGTTTTTACATAATATATTACTGTACTGTAGATATCATCATATTACTGGTTGAAATGCGGGTTTGTATTGTATGTCGAATTATTTTTATTTCTGAGAGGAAGAATGACTGTGGCAGTGGATCATTTTTTTTAACCTGCGGTGATGACCTGTCATTTTGCTCTGTATCTTGAATGTGATGTCCTATTTTATTACTATTTTCATCCCATTTAAGACGATCGATTTCTTTTTGACACGATTATATAGGAGAAGAGTATAAAGTGATTAAATTGATAAAAAATTAGTAGGTGCCACAATTTTTGAAGGAATAATTATTTCATAAAAATAAAAAAGACTATCTTGGATGGAACGGCTTAAAAATGAAAACATATCATTTTGAATGAGACGGATGGAGTATCTTTGTGTATTGGCGTACTATTTTCATTTATATATTTCTAGTGACTACTAAGTATTTTTTTTATTGTAAAGAAAGGAAATATGATAGCACATAGTCGAAGATGGTTGATGCTGAGAAGGAAAATTAGTATTTAATCTTTCACATTTGTCTGTTTACATATAAAATGGCTAAAAATTATGTTTTTGAATTTATGGACTACAAATTCAAAAAATATACTTTTTATCTGGTTTATGATTCAACCAAACCGTTAGCACCCTTATTTGTGGTTAACAATCGCTTTCAATTAGGAAAGGGAAAAAAAAAATCAAGATCTAAGTTTTTTTTATACTCATTTTTCAATTTTGGATTCCCTCATTTGAGGATTTTTAGCTCCCAACAGTTTACTTGAAATTTGAATTCTCACATATCCCTCCCTCTTCAGCCACCATCTCTCTACCACCATCCCATTCTCCGCCATTGTATAAGACAAGTTCACCATCTGAATATAACAATATTCCAAAAAAGGAAAGTAATAGATTTTACTTCTTAAACTTTCTTGATCCCTTCTTTGTTATCAAAAAAAGAAATGATAACTTGTCCAAAAGGGATGGTTTCTTCATTTATGGCAAATTCTTTGATTTTATAAGTATTGATAAATCACGGTATCATAGATTCATATGGAAGGAATTTACAATACTTGCTCCTTTTCTATTACAAAAAATTAAACATAACTTTGAATTTGACAAGAATCATATAATTGTACATTGTTATTCTCTCAAAAATGGGCTTTGCCATACCCATAGAGAACCGGAGGCTGACACGTTGTCTCTCACAATGTCCCTTCAATCCTTTTCATAAGGACAAGAATACCCTTTGATAGCGCCCACGGACGTAGCTCAGTTGGTTAAGAGTTACCAGATTTGGAACAAGGATCAAAGATCGAATCCTAGCAGCCGTAGTGTAGGAGTTTCATCCTCTTTAGGGTGGCTCCTTGATGACACTAAGTCCTCCTAGCTTCTTAACAGCTGAGTTACCGTGATTTACTCTCTCACATTCTCATGGAGTTGGGGTGTGGGCTCTCCCGGGGGGAGAGCTTTGTTGAAATCAAAGGTTATATATATATTTATTATCTATGTGGTCAAGTTGCCGTGAAGCTACTTTGACCAAGTTTTGAGTGACGAACGTTTAATTTTATGAAATTAAATGGCATAGGATCGATCTCGTTCGAGTAGATGATCGTGGTATATTCACGTTCTCAAATCCGATTTTGGTGAGTGAGAAATAATGGATCAAAGTTGGTCACTTAAACATGAAGTTATGTGCTAAGGGATAAGCATGGATTAATTAATCATTATCCCACATTGATTAATGTACATACATTAATTGTCTATATAAGTGGTTCATTGAACACTTAGTATAATTATGTGCACATGTGATGGGATGAAAAAGCCCACACGCCGCCGCCGCCCCTGGTCCAGCTCACCCGGCGGTCGGTCCGGTCGGTCCGGTTGAGTTCGGGTTCGGGTTCGCCCGCCCGCCCGCCCGATTCGGTTCCGTGGATCGTGGTTTTGGGCTTGTTCGGGGCTTGTTTCGTGGGCTGGTTTGGTGGCCCGTTGCGCGTATTTTGGATCGATGTTTGATCGAGCCCAAAGATGGAGTTGGTCCGAGGCCCAACTCGTGTGGCCAATCCGTTGGGCTGCTTGTGCTTGAAGAGCGTCCGGATCGTCGAATGAACACGACGCACGCTGTTGTCGATTCATCGTGCTATCGCTAACGTTCGACATGATGACTCTGCGGAAGCGTGGGGCGTTGTCTCCGAAACCGCCAGAACCCTCTGCGCACTCAATGGGGGACATAACCCGTAACACCCGACATCAACGCGGTGTTGACTCCGCAGATGCTCCCACGAGGGGCGACGCCTATAAATAGGACATGTCTCCGGCAGATTAGTTACCTCTTGCGATCTGCATTCCAAAGATTTCAAAGCACTCTCTACATACATAGCTAGTGTCCAAGCTCATCCTCGCCTCGTTCCAGTTCACGGAGCTCGTTGGTGCATGTGTTGCCACCTCGAGACGCTGTTTCGTCTTTGGGGACGATCGCGGTAACCGAGACACTACCGGGCGATCTCGTCTTATGAAAGAGGCCTCGACTTCGACATCTGCTACGGTTTTCAATTTTATCAGATTTACGTCTGCTTCAAATTCCTTGTTAGTTTTGATCTCCTACCTTTACTTTCGAGTTATGTACGCCCGCAAGTTACGTACTATTTTGTACCTTTTTCCAACAATCGCAAGACGAGATAACACTGCCAAGGAGTTCGGACTCTTAATTAACTTAAAACGTTCAAACCTAAACCTTTGCTTGGAGATGTCATTGTTCCGACCACCGACTCGCTTGCCGCCGCCGCTTTTTGCGCCGCCGCCGCCGCCGCTATTTGCTACGCCACTCGGCACTATAGGCTACGCCATGTTTGGTTTGATGCCTTGAGGTCAACCATTGGACCCATTGGTCGATTGTTAGTTCCACTCTTAGTGGTTCAACGTTTGGTTCCACTTTAGTGGTTCCTTTGGTTCGACATTGCACTTTTCGATTGGTCGACCGTTGGATCCATGGGATCTAACATGCTGGTGGTTCTCATTCGAGTTCCATGTTCCAAAGACACTTCAGTGGTGTTGGTGGATCCGGTTTGGGATCGATCTCGGCCACTGTTCATACCGCGAGGATGATGCCGCCACGAGAAGTCGCCAAAGTTTGGAGGATCCGACTTGAGATGGCGGCAAAGATGTTGTTCTACCTCACGACGTTGGGCCGCCAACTTCTTGGTGGAAGATGAGCCCGCCGTCTTAGGGTCAAGTAATGGACTTTCACGTCCGAACGAGATATACAATCAAGCACTAGCAACTACCTTTGTAAAATTTTATACTGGTAGCTTAGAAGATAGCTTGTATAGTGTATATCTTGTTGTAACAACATCGAAATGTATGTGGGATGCGCTAGAAAAGAAGCACCGTAGTGATGATGCAGTAAAAGAAATTCATTGTAGCGAATATTTGGACTACAAGATGGTCGATTCTCGACCAATCATGGACCAATACAAGAGTTTCAACTCATTGTACACGAGGTTCAAGAAGGGCTGCTTGTTTCGCACGGCTTGTCGTCGCTACGATGATTGAAAGCTACCCCGGTGGAGACTTGAGGTCTACCTTAAGCACAAGCGAAGGATATGGCGCTTGAAGACTTGATCGTCAAACCGCGCATCGAGTCGACGTGAAGAAGCAGATATAAAAGCAAAAGGCTTGCTCGATGCGAAGGCCAACCTGTTGGAGAGAGCGGTCCTCCAACAAGCGTGTTCATCGATGTCCATGACAAAGCAAAGGAAGGTGGTTGCCGTAAGTTTGACGGGATCATACAATTGTGGCAAGTATGGCCACACAGTAAGGACCGCCGTCGACTAAGAAGAAGAAGGTAAGAAAGTTGCCAACATTGTCGAGAAGGACTTGACAAATGGGACAAGGATGACTTGGCTGCTGTGGTGACCAAGAAGTCGACCACGTCGAGAATCAAGGTGGATGGTTCATCGACACTTGGCGCGACCGCGCACGCGTCTACGCCGAAAGATCGTTTTCTCCACCTACAAGGCTGTTGAGGAGGAAGCTCAACATGGGAACCAAGCTTCGTCCGAGGTTGCGGAGTTGGTGATGTGGTGCTCAAGATGTCGTCCGCATTGAGATCACGTTGAAGGATGTCTTGCATGTCCCAACATTCGTAAGAATTTAGTGTCGGGCTCGATTCTAGTTAACAAGGGTTTAGACTAGTTTTGAGTCGGACAAGTTTATCTTGACTAAGTTTGGGAAGTTCCTTGGTAGGGGTTATCTCACCGGGTATTTTCAAATTGAATGTAATGGTATGCTAGTGTACCCAAGATTGTTATGAATGAAAATGCATCTACTTCCTCTTACTTGATCGAGTGCTTTCGATTTGTGGCATTGTAGATTAGGACATGTTAATCTAAATGCAATAAAAGATTAGTAAATTTAGATTTACTAAAGTTAAATGAAGTTAATACACAAACGAAATGTGAGGTTTGTGTGGAAGCCAAATAAGCTAAGTTACCGTTTCATTCGGTGAACGCAGACACTAAGCCCCTAGAACTTATTCACACCGATGTGTGTGATTTAAAGTTTGTACAAACTAGAGGTGGTAAAAAGTACTTCATCACGTTTATTGATGATCGTACAAGATATTGTTATCTTTACCTTCTCTAAGTAAAGACGGGCTATTGAAGCTTTTAAAACTTCAAGAACGAGCCGAGAATCAACTAAGTCGTCAATTAAGGCATTGAGTGATAGAGGGAGAATATGTAGCTCCGTTTGAGGCATTATGCAACGAAAGTGGTATAATACATCAAACGACGACTCATATTCACCTCGCCTAATAAGCGTTCTTGAGCGTAAAATCGAACACTTAAGGAGATGATGAATGCTTTGTTGATTAGTTCGAGGTTGCCCAGAACATGTGGGGAAGTCGTTTTAACGACCAACTACATACCGAACAAGATTCGATTAAAGAGTAAGGATGTCACTCCTTACGAGTTGTGGAAAGGAAGAAAGCCATTGTACAAATATCTCAAAGTATGGGGGTGCTTGGCGAAGGTTGAGGTGCCTCTTCCTAAACAAGTTACAATTGGACCTAAAACAGTCGATTGTATCTTTATTGGGTATGCACTGAACAGCAGCGCCTATCATTTTCTGATCCACAAGTCAAAGGTACCGGATATGACTGTGGGGACGACGATTGAATCAAGGAATGTTATATTCTTTGAAAATGTTTATCCTGTAAGACAAGGATAAAAGTGAAGCCGCCTTCTAGCAATAGGCGATGGTGAAGCTTCGAGTTCTAAATCTTTGGAGGAAGAACCGATATCGCATAGCGATCGAGGTCCGATCGGAGGGTCGGAACAAGGACGAGGCGATGAAGTCGAGCGCCAAAGGATTTTGGTCACGACTATATTGCGTTCATGTTGGACGAAGAACCAACTTCGATCAAAGTAGCCTATGCTCGGCGGACGGAATGCTTTGGCGAGAGGTTCAAAGCGAGATTGATTCCATTCGCAAAACCACACTTGGGTCTTGGTTGATTTTGGGAAGGTTGTAAGCCATAGGATGCAAATGGATCCTTAAAAGAAAGTGCAAGCGGATGGATCAATTGAAAAGTATAAGGCCCGTTTGGTTGTCGAAGGGTTTAAACAAAGAGAGGGTACGATTTCTTGATACCTATTCACCGTGATTTAGGATTACGTCTATTCGGTGCTTCGCAATTGCTTGCTGCGCAATCTTGAGATTCATCAAATGGACGTTAAGGCTGCGTTTTGAACAGTGACCTCGGGGATGAGGTATATATAGAGCAACCCGGCGGTTTGTAGTACCGGTCGAGAGGCGAGTATGCAAACTCGTGAAGTCTCTATATGGTTTGAAACAAGCGCCATTGCAATGGCACTGAAATTTGACAATATAATGTTGGCAAATGGTTTCAAGATCAGAGTGTGACAAATGTGTCTACGTTAAGAACAACGATAATGGTTATGTTATAGTGTGTGCGTATGTAGATGACATGTTGATCATGGGTAGCAATACTCAAGTCGTTAATGACCAAAGCGCATGTTAAAAGAAATTTTGACATGAAAGACATGGGATTAGCTGATGTGATTCTTGGAATCAAGATTCTAAGAAGATCGACGAATTATCTTGACACAATCTCACTACGTCGAGAAAGTGCTTAAGAAATTCAACGCGTTTGACGGTTTACACCGCTAAGACCCATTAGACTCAATGTTCACTTGAGTAAAACAGCGTGAACTTTGTTGGACAAGAAGACTATGCTAAGGTCATCGGTGTTTGATGTATCTTACAAATTGCACCCGACCGACATAGCTTGCGTGAACAAATTGAGTCGTTACACGAGCAATCCAGCAAGGAGCATTGGAAGGCTCTAGTAAGAGTTTTGAGGTACTTGAAGTATACTCAAAATCATGGGCTGCATTCACGAGATATCCCCGTGCTTGAAGAATGCTTGTGATGCCAGTGGATATCGACACGAAAGATTCACTTTCTACAAGTGGAGTGCGTGTTCACGATTGGGAGTGCTGTTTCTTGGAGATCCACGAAGCAGACGTGTATAGCCCGATCCACCATGGAATCGTAATTCATAGCTTTGGATAAAGTCGGTGAGGAAGCCGAGTGGCTCGTAATTTTTGGAAGATATTCCATGTTGGTCTAAACACGTGCCACCGGTGATGATTCACCGTGATAGCCGCGGCTATTGGAAGAAGCGAAAAGTGGTTTGTATAATGGTAAGTCTCGACATATCGTCGGCGACATAATCCGTGAGGCATTTGATCTCAGTGGGGTTATATCGATTGACTATGTCAAGTCGATAGATAATCTGGCGCATCCGATTAACCAAAGGGTTGAGCAGGATCAAATGATCAAGTTCTTAGAGGAATGGGATTAAAATCCACATCTTAAGAACAATCATAGTGGTAACCCAACCATGATGACCTGAGATCCCAAGAACTTGGTTGATGGGAGAACTAAGCTATAGGAGTTCGTGTGTAAACACTCGAGTTAGTCTGTTCCTAGAAAGCAAGCGAGTGTTGAAAAAACTTGCTTAGTGGTGAGGTTGAGTCATTGACTCTTAATGATTCCTAGGATACCTCGAGGAGGTTGAGTATGGCAAGATACTGGTAAAGAATCACCTATGTAAGTGCGAAGTGGGGCCGCTTCAAACGAAACACTTATGAATCCAAAGTGGATGTCCATGGCCAAATGGAATCAAGCGTGAGAACGGTGAGGTTGAGGTGTTAAAGTGTTAATACCATTGTCTCGGTGCACGTTGTGGGGAATAGTTGGCATCGTGTCCACTAATCCGCTGTGTACTCGATGGTACTAACTATGGAAGGTTGAGGCCATAAACCACCGTCCCAAATATTTTAACATCTCTTGAGGATCGAGTTGTGTCTCGCATACATGCATATGGCTATTTCCACTCATGTGGGGTTGTTGAAATCAAGGTTATATATATATTTATTATATATGTGGTGAGTTGCCGAGAAGCTACTTTGACCAAGTTTTTGAGAGACGTAACGTTTAATTTTATGAAATTAAGCGGCATAGGATCGATCAACGTTTCAGTAGATGATCGTAGTATATTCACATTATCAAATTCGATTTTCGGTGAAGTGAAATAATGGATCAAAGTTGATCACTTAAACATGAAGTTATGTGCTTAAGGGATAAGCATGGATTAATTAATCCTTATCCCACATTGATTAATGTACATACATTAATTGTCATATAAGTGGTTCATTGAACACTTAGTATAATTGTGCACAAGTGATGGGATGAAAAAAGCCCACACGCCCGCCGCCCGAGTCCAGTTCAGCCCGCCCGCCCACGGTCCGGTCCGGTTCGGGTTCGGGTTCGGTTGAGTTCGCCCGCCCGACCGATTCGGTTCCGTGGATCGTGGTTTTGGGCTTGTTCGTGGGCTTGTTTCGTGGGCCGGTTTCGTGGCCCGTTGCCCGCATATTTTGGATCAATGTTTGATCGAGCTCAAAGATGGAGTTGGTCAGAGGCCCAACTCGTGTGGCCAATCCGTTGGGCTGCTTTGTACTTAAAGAGACGTCCGGATCGTCGAATGAACACACGCACGCGTTGTCCGTTTCATCGTGGCGCTCGATAACGTTCCGACATGATGACTCTGCGGAAGCGTGGGACGTTGTCTCCGAAACCGCGTAACCCTCGCACTCAATGGGGACATAACCCGTAACACCCGACATCAATGCGGTGTTGACTCGACATGCTTTCCATGAGGGGGGCGCCTATAAATAGGACATGTCTCCCAATTATTAGTTACCTCACGCCAATCGCATTCCGGCATTTCAAAGCACTCTACATACATAGCTAGTGTCCAGCTCGCCCCGCCTCGTTCGATTCGCGGGGCTCGTTGGTGCTCGCGGTGCGCCACCTACGACGCACGCGTGCGTTTCATCTTTGGGGACGATCGCGAGCAGAGAGCACTACCGGGCGTATCTCGTCTTCGGAAAGAGGCCTCCTCGACTCGGCATCTGCTTATGGTTTTTTCAATTTTATTGTATTTACGTCTGCTTCAAATTCCTTGTTAGTTTTGATCTCCTACCTTCTCATTTCGAGTTATGTCGCCCGAAGTTCGTCTTATTTTGTACCTTTTTCCAACAAGCTTTCCCTTTTTGGAACAAGAATACCCTTTGATAGTGTGCACGTGTTGGCCTAATGGTAGAATGTTTAATATCCGATGTTAAAGATATCGGATTTCAGTCAACCGTAATGCGATCTTTAAATTTATGTATTTAATTGGAAAAAAAATACCCATTGATATGTGCTCCATATTTCACATTTTCACTTTGCTCGTCATTTTCCAGAATCAACAATACCGTCTTTTAGCAAAAACAGCAAAGTCCAGTCCAGTTTGCAACACAGCACATTTTACACCGTTTTCATTTGTCTTTTGCCTTTACATTGTTGATTGTTCCTCGAAAAAACACAATGTCGTGGCAACTAATTTACCCAATTATCATAATTTAGTTTCATTAGCCAATGAAAACTATTTTGAAAAAAAAAATTAATTCATAAATATAACAGAAAATCAATCAAGACTCGAGTGCTTGAAAGTTGAAAGGAGACTTTCTTGTTATTGAATGAAGGGTAAATATCACTTAATGTCCCAATGTTTCACGATTTTTCATTTAATGTCCTAACGTAAGCATATTGTTATTTTGGTCCATAATGTTTCAGAAAATTTCACTTAATGTCTCGTCGATCTATTTTAGGTGTACAAACGCTTACGTAGCTATCGGAATTTCATAGTGGACTTTACGTTAATATAAAAATGAAATAAAAACATGAAAAAACTCATCCAAAACTACGTCGCTCTATTTCTTCCTTTATATTGGTGTGGAAAAGAAATGGAACGACGTAGTTTTGGATGAGTTTTTTCATATTTTTATTTCATTTTTATATTGACTGGAGTCCAGCATGGAATTCTGGCAGCCATGTAAGTGTTTGTACGTCGGGAATTGATCGACGGGATATTAAGTGAAATTTTTTGAAACGTTAAGGACCAAAATAACAATATACTTACGTTGAGACATTAAGTGAAAAATCGCGAAACATTGAGACATTAACTGATATTTACCCTTGAAAGAATCCTTGAAAGGTATAGAAACAAATCTGAACAAACACAGTCTTACATATGATATTAATTATTATTGAAAAAAATATAAATGAATATATTAATTCAAGTAATATATTAGATATATATTGACACTATGAATTGGATATATATCATTTTTACTCTATTATAATTAACGTAGTGTCATACTACCATTATCTTTTTGAATATACCCTACAATTTTATTTTATTTTATTTTAGACTCGGAGAGCTAAGTGGACACACTGAAATCTACATGGATAACAAAATGAAAAATTTAAATAAAAAATTTATACCTTTAAATTATTAAAAATTTGTGGAAGGTATACGTGTGTAGAGGATTATAATATTATGGAATCATTATTAAAATATTTCAAAATAAATTAAAAACTAAAAATCTGATCATATATAGTGATATAAATGACAATATTTCGTGTAAATTATGAAGAGAGGTTGGAGGCTATACATATGTAGAGGGTTGTGATAATTTTATATATATATATATATATTGAGAAAGTGGACGCTATAAATATGTAGAGGATTGTTATAATGTTTTTGTTATGTATATATATTAATTAATAAAATTATTTATGAAATGAAAAATGCAAAAATGTATTATACGAGGTTCGAACCACTTCAAGTGTTAGTGGACCCGTGGATGAAGACTCAACCTAGCCCATGAACAAAATTTAGTATTCGTCTGTGTGACATTCTCTATTGTATAAATATACGATGGACATGTGGCAATGTTAAGGGTCTAGAATTGTCAAATATTATGGTATATATTTTTTTTATAAAAATCTTAGAATTTTTAATTCCTTAATATCGATACATATCAATCATTTATAAATATAATAGAAGATGTCACATTAAAATACAATAAATGATTCAAACTCACCATTAGGAGGGGTCACCATCACAATTCACATGCCTTTCCATATATACATTAATTCAACTAGTTTTATTTTATTTTACTTAGACAAACGTCTCCCGGCATAATCATGAGTTTAGTAATACCGATCATACACCAAACTATTGTGCGTTCTTAGATCATTATTCAAGTCAATCATTGGAAGAAATTGGCCAAATGTCAATAAGTGGCCTGAAATCGACAATTATAAGAGAATACCAATAAAAATACTTACATGTGATTGACTATCATTATTAAAACTCTAGAATATTTGGTTGGAGATTTTTTTTATTTTTTTTGTTAGTTCTTAATAGCCAAATAACAGGTGCTTGAGGGATACACTTGATTGAAGATTTGCGTAAGTTTTCAGTAATTTTTTTTAAAAGAGTGACTAAATCTTCTAATGGGTCAGCCGACTGATATAAATTACTAGACCGTTGGCTTACAGAACTAGGGTTTTCTAAATAGTATTCGATTCTCGATTAGAACTTAACCGAAATGATTTTGGTTAACCGAAAACTAAAAATTCGGTTCCAATTCCAGAGTTGATTTTTTTTTCGATTAATCGATAATCGATTGGTTGAGAATCAAAAAACTAGTTTTATTTTTAATTATTATATAATTAATTTAAAAAATTAGAATTTCATATTTTAATTATTAAATTAATTATTTGTATTAATTATTTAATTATTAATTAGTTTTATTTTGGTTTTTGATTAACTAAAAATTAAACCGTAATAATAGTTCGGTTAACAAAAAATCTGTTGGAAATTTTTTATCTCAACTTAATGTTTTGATTAAATCTCAAAACTTTACTGATGATTGCGTTGCTGATGTAACATGTTAGGAAGTCAACATTTTTGTTATATGTTTCAGCAAAAGAACTACTAGTTTGGAAATGCTCAATACTGAAGGAGTTCAAGATCATTAAAGTCGGTAGGACTGAAAGAAGTTTCAATACCGTATTCTTCAAGATCACTGATCGAGCAATCAAGATCAAAGATCAAGACCAGTGCTACCGAAACAAAAAGTTAAGAATATGATTAAGTGTCATACCAATAGCTGAGAAGTCGAAACTATTGAGATCTATGTCAAGCTGAAGCATCAAACTAACTCAATGTCACAAAACTGATATAAGATGGAGTCCATCCCAACTGAAGAAACACAAAGTTATTTAAACCTTGAGTGTTTGGACTTGTCACGTGCCGTAGCATATCTGAAGAGGATCCTCGAAGGGAAATATGATTTTTTTCGTGCTCCCGATGATCTATCTTGGATGTTTAATTCAACATACATTAATTATATTCCTAACATGCTCCTATATAATTCATTACAACACATATGGAATTTCTCGTGTTTACATGTGAAATTCGGACACAACTAATCAATGACTGACTCTAGTTCTGATCTTCTGGACAGTGTCCCGGATGCCTGATCTTCAATATTGAGTGAGAGCAATCTATGGAGAACACCAAAATTTTGCCTCCTACATTGCGATTTTCGAAAATCACTGTGTTTCTTAGGATGTTACTTATTTTCTCCTACCTTATATTTATAGGGTTCTCTTTAATCATAATGTGATAGGACTCTAACACATCTAATAAATACAGTAGTTATCTTATATCCTGAATATAATTCATTTTTATAATAATTATCTTTTAATATATTTTGATATCAGATAATATCTATCTAGATTAAGAGATGTATTAAATAAATAATACAATAATCAGAACACAATCCCAGTTAGGGATGTGCATCAATCGAACGAATGAAAAAATCGATCGAACCGATAATTTTTGATCAGTTTGGTTCAGTTTTTTTAAGAAGTCGATTTTCGGTTCAGTTCAAAATTTTAATTAAAATCAGTTTCAATTCGATTCTCGTTTTTACATTTTAGGTCTGATCGAAAATGATCGGATTTTTGATTCGATTTTCGATCGGTCTGAAATTATAAATCGGTTTGATTTGGTTCAAAAAAATAAGTTCAGCACGATTTTCGATTTGAAGAATTTCGATCGGTCGATCCAACCGACTGACCGATGTACAACCCTAGTCCCAGTGGGACTGTATGGGGTGACCAAAAATATCATGGTCATTAGGTTTTGGTGGACCAACCTAGGGATCATATACAAGGAATAAAAATGGGCATAGAATAAATTAGTTATCTTATGTTAAGCATCTTATGTTAAGCCCAGAACATAAATTAATTCATAAATATTTACTCATTACACTAGAGAATAAATATTGACTTACCCCTTTATTATCGAAGTTGAGTCAGACTTGTACTTAGACTTATGAATCCCTGTATTTAAGACATCGCACGTCCATTAATTATTTATCGCATTCTGACTGCTTAAAATAATTATTCTCTTTAATAATTCCTTAAGTAGTGCCACTCAACCTTATTATTGTACTTGAGCTAATTCAACGTGCATGATTTAGTATAATAAACTTTTTGAGCACCTTAAGGGATGTCATCATCCTAAACAGATATAATAACTCGACACAGATAACCAACATAACATACAAGCACTGTTACCACCCAAGGTACCGAGAATATTGGGTTATCTCATGTAATCCTCACTCATAAATAGTCAAAGTGATGGTCAGTAACTAATACTCATTTGAAGTCTTATTGAGATTTAGATCAACGTAAAGTCACCAAGATCTAGGTTCTTCACGACGGTCAGATAGAAAAACTCATATCACTGTTATCCATCAATACGTCAAGACGTACCAGCATAGACAAACAACAAAGTCAAGTTACTTCCCATCTATACTGCAACTTATACCAACAACTCGTCCTCAAGTTGTCTCAACTATAATCATTTTTATATCTCAACGAGCTTGACCAATAATACAGACTTATGTGATCTTCTACACACTGTATGATCTAACTTTTGTATGAGATAATGGGACAACATATGCAATCAAGTAAACAATTCAGATAGGATATTGAAATATTGGTAACATGAAATATTGTATACAAGTTCAACCAATCTGCTTTCTGTATACAAATCCAACAATTCTGACAAGTCGAACCACTTTTCAGAGTTGTAGAGCTACGATGTATGATGATACAGATATCGAAAATGACATACGAGGATACAAACGGATAGATTTTAAATGATAAATGAAAAATAAAATGGATGTGATTGGTATTCCCTCCAACGACACTATCCATCATCCGCTCTATAAATACCCGTAGAATCCTATAGGGAAATTTGATTTTTTCCTCTTCCCGATGATCTATCTTGGATTGTTTAATTCACTATACATTGATTATATACCTAGCATGCATCTATGTAATTAATTGCAACGCATAGGTGTTTTACTCATGTTTACCTGTGAATTTCTGGGATATGAGATCAATGGCAGACTTCAACTTTGATATTCTGGACTGCATCCCGGATCTCTATTCTCCAATACTGAGTGAGAGCAATCTATGGAGAACACCGTAAAATTTTACCTCCTAATTGTGTCTATGAGATTTTCGAAAATCTCAAACAAATGTATATAATTGTTTCTTATGTTCTCTCACCTTGTATATATAATGCATTCCTAGAATCATGTCTAGATATGATCCTTGCATATCCAATAAATACAATAATATCTTTGCAAATAAAATATATCTAGAATAATTATCTCTCGATATCTAATAATATCAGATAATATCTCTTGATATCTAATAATATAAGATAATATATATCTAGATATTCAAGATGTTTAAATATAATACATAAATCAGAACACAGTCTCAGTGGAACTCATATATGTAGTGGGCGAAATTCTCAGCAGCTACAGGTCTTGATGGGCTAACCCAGAGATAAAATGCAAGGAATACATATAGGCCTAAAATGAATGAATTATCTTATGTTCAGCCCAGAACATAAATTAATTCATATTCATTCCACTAGAGAATAAATGATGACTTACTCTTTTATTATTGAAGTTGAGTCGGGCTTGCACTTAGACTTACGAATTCCTTTGTATTTAAGATATCACACGTCCATTAATTATTAATATCATTCTAATTGCTTAAAATAATTGATCTCTTTAATTCCTTAAGTAGTACCATTCAACTTTATTATTGTACTTGAGCTAACTCAACCTGATGGGTTTAGTACAATAAACCTTTTGAGCCCCTTAAGGGGACGTCATCATCATAAACGAATACAATGACTTGATACATATTACTAGCATGACATACAAACACTGTCACCACCCAAGATGAGGAGAATCTTGGGTTATCTCATGTAACCCTCACCCATAATAAGTCAAAGTGATGGTCAGTAACTCATACTCACCTAAAACCTTATCGAAGTTTAGATCAACGTAAAGTCACTGAGATCTAGGTTCTTCACGATGATCATATAGAAGAACTCATCTCATAGTGATCCATCAATACGTCAAGACGTACCAGCATACACAAACAACCAAGTCAAGTCACTTCTTATCTATACTGCAGCCTATACCGATAACTCGTCCTTAAGTTATCTCAGTTGTAATCCTTTTTATATCTTAACTAGCTTAACCAATCATACAGACTTATGTGATCTTCTACACACTGTATGGTCTAACTTTTGTATGAGATAATGAGACAAACATATGTAATCAAGTAAACAATTCAGATAGTAGATTGTAATAGTGGTAACATGAAACATTGTATACAAGCTCAACCATTTTGCTTTCAGTATACAAAACAATTAAATCCTACATTTGAAGGTTACCGAAAACGCTACACATTCAAACGTTCAAAAGCACTCAAAGCGTAATTCTTAAGAACAATCACTCAGCGTTTTTTGAATAAGGAAGTAACAAAGCGTTATCAGTAAATCCTCATAGCTCAAATACATTTATTAGCTCAGGATTTCAGTGCACATTTCCTTAGTTTCTAGGTTACCATCTTATAATATCTCAAGCCTAAAAATATTAAGTTGTCTTCTATGATAGCTCAAACCCTAGTTGGAAAATCCTCTACTCAAAAACCTCAAGTTTAAGTAAAAGTTGGACAAGTAAGCAATGAAGTGTTCGTTGCTGAAAGCTTGGTTATCTTGCACATGTAAGAAAAATGTTAGGTCGACTGCACCCATAAGTAGTCAGAGGTTTCCTATCACCCGTAAGCGTAGGAGGAATGCCAAGTTAAGCGGAATACAGAAAAGGTTAAAATCTGTATCTAGGTTTACTCTTGTACCCGTAAACATGACCAAATCCAAAGTATTGGATTGACTGTGTTATCAATCCGTAGATGTAGGAGTTGATATCTCCGAACCACATAAAAAACTAAGTGTTTTTTACTTTCAGTATCGTCTTTACCTTATATATTATTCAACTGAACATCATCAACACAGTCAGACAACATTCTTCTTTGAAACACTCTATTAGTATCGATTTTATTTTGATGAGATAAATTGAAAACTAACTAAGCCAATATTTAACTAAGTATTTTTGTTAGTCTTGATTTTCAGTAAAGGCAAAAACATAACCACCTTATTCCGCACCCACAACAGTTATCAGTCCAACTGCCCCAACAGTTAGTAGGTTTGCTAACTGATATCACTATGTATAAGAATTTCCATACTTAAATGATTAGTAGTACTAAAACCAACACTGAACTGACTTCAGGTATCAAACATCTACCAATCATTTGTAGGTAAAGTCTTGTGTTATCTAAAAAAGTTTTAAATTTTCTTAGCTGGTGTATTCTCCTTCCTTCCCCCACTCCTTCCCCATACACTAGTGCGTACCCCTGTGGTCTATCAAAATCTAAATCAGTTCGATTTCGATTCTATTTTTCAGATAAATTCGGTTCGATTAATGAAAATCGAACTATTTTCCACCTCTATGCAGCACTGGCTCAGCGTGTGTGTGTGGAAGATAATGGAATGAAGGCTGAACTTAGTCCACTCAAAAAGCTTATTCGGAAAGCATCAAATCAAAAGTAAACCATGCAAGGAAGAGTGAAAAATACCAGATCCAACTCTGAGAACTGTAGATTTTGAAAGTAAAGCTATGCTAAACAGTAAATGACACAAAGATTTTCACGTAGTTCAGAGAAACTCCACCTACATCCACAACTTGATGAACGGGTGAATCTCTTAGTCCTTTAAAATGATTCTTTGTTTTATACTTCCAAGTGAAGTGACTTTAAATCCCATGCAACTTGAGATCTTCCATCTCTAGGTTATCGCTTCAGGACCTCTGTCTTTTTTCTCTCATCCAGTTCACTTTATGGCTACTCGCCATCATTGCTTTCAACCGATACACTTTGTTGTCTACTCATGATTTCATTCTAACTTTCGTCCTCACCCGGACTTGGTTCAAACTACATTTCTAACTGTCTCGAGTGTGTCCTTATAATGAAGAACAAGTCTAATGATAAACACACTCAGTCTAAGTTCTATTATAGATTTTACAAAGTAAAAGAACCTAGACAAAGAATGACTAGATCTATGTGACTTCACCATAGACAAAGTGGTGAAGACCTTTTACATTCAAGAGTAAATTTATCTAAGTCTCTTCGAGTTGGAACAAGAGATGGAGTTGTCAGGTGTGTCTTCTTTATTAAGACAACAGACATAGCTCATATTCCAGAGAGCACATAAGTGCTAGCTTTCGATTTTCACTACCATAGAGATTTTCTTTCCAAGAACGCTCTCTCTCTTTCTCTCATGAGTTTCTTGCGAATCTCACTTATTTGTTCCTTGAGAAAATAATGTTTTATAGACGATTTGACACAAACTAGCCATTGGAAAAAGCCCATTTGAAATTCATATTCAAATCTAACAAATATTTCCATTAAATTTGTCGTCTTGTGCTTTGTCACTTTGTGAGTCAGATCAGATTATTTGTCAATCTTCAACGTATCTAACTCATATTCATCAACTTCTTTCTTTGGTCTTCAGCTATGTCCACTTCTGATCCCGTGATCGCTTAATTTTCTACGAATTAAATGATAGTAAAAATAGCAAGTATATATATATCGTATCCACAGGGACTGAAACTCGAAAACACAGCGAATAATCAACACATAATCTTTATATTATTCAGGAAACAATATTAAGAAGGTGATTATAAAACTAGACTTAAAATAAATAAGGAAAAAACTCAAGAATGAAAGACTGACCCTAGGGATGTACTTAACCTACCAGATTCACACAATTAGTCTATTAATTTGTTTACCAATTTAATCCACATCCATATGAAGGATCACTAATGTAACTACAGTCTTCCGCCAGAAAACCTATAATAGTAGGTTATCCTAAACTCTATTTCCATCGGGTCTCAAGAGAAGTAAGCTAATTACCAAAAGCACACAAAGAATAACCTCCTACAGTTCACCAATCTCTGTCAGGTCTCAAGGTAAAATCTGTATTATGTATTCAAGATATCGACTATGCAATTAATTCCGTCAGGACATCAATCACATAACTAGCATGCATCAGTATTGATTAGGTACCAACACATGAGGATTAAAGCCAAAAATCATACATCATGAATGGGACGGCAAAACAGTATCAACAGATAAATCATACGAATCTAGTCAGACATACAAACCATATGATCAATACAGGATTTAACTACTCATAATTAAAATACTAAAGCAACAATTAAATAAATATAACATGAACTGAATTGAATAAATAAAACCGTAGGAATCCTCGGCGAATAATGCAACAACTTCGATCAACAATAAATCTAAACTCTCAAAATTAATCTAAAGACAAAACTGAAATCAAAATAAACTAAAACTAAAAGAAGTGTTTGCTCTTGGTAATAATGTAAAAACTCTATGTAAAGGGTTTTCAGGCCTCCAAAAGTCTGTCTTTCCTCTGTTCTGATTGCGCGGCTATATGGAACCCTAGGCTGCATTGGCTCGCGAGGTTAGCTCGCGAACATGGGTCGCGAGTGAAAGTCGCGAGCCAAAGCCCATCCTTCATCGCGAGATTCTCTCGAGACAATTGGTCGCGAATTAAGGTCGCGACGCATGTCCTGTTTAATTTGTATACTGGAAGCAGTTTTGGTTGAGCTTGTATACAATGATTTCTGTTACCACTATTACAATCTCCTATCTAAATTATTTACTTGATTGCATACGTATGTCCTTTTATCTCGTATATAAGTTAGATCATACAGTGTGTAAGATCACAGAAGTCTGTATGATTAGTTAAGCTTAATGAGATATAAAAAGGATCACAGCTGAGACAACTTTAGGACGCGTTGTCGGTATAGGCTGCGGTATAGATAAGAAGTGACTTGACTTGGTTGCATGTCTATACTGGTACGTCTCCGACGTATTGATGGATCACAGTGAGATGAGTTCTTCTATCTGACCGTCGTGAAGAACCTAGATCTCGGTGACTTTACGTTGATCTAAATCTCGATAAGGTATTAGGTAAGTATAAGTTACTGACCATCACTTTGACTTATCATGGGTGAGGGTTACATGAAATAACCCAATATTCTCCTCATCTTGGGTTGTGGCAGTGCTTGTATGTCATGCTAGTTGCCTGTATCGAGTCAATGTATCCGTTTAGGATGATGACGTCCCCTTAAGGAGCTCAAAATGTTTATTGTACTAAACCCTGCAGGTTGAGTTATCTCAAGTATAATAATATGGTTGAGTGGTACTACTTAAGGAATTAAAGAGATTAATTATTTTAAGCAGTCAGAACACTATAAATAATTAATGGACGTGAGATATCTTAAATACGGGGGTTCGTGAAGTCTAAGTGCAAGCCCGACTCAACTTCGAAAATAAAGGGGTAAGTCAGCATTTATTCTCTAGTGGCATGAATGAATGTTTATGAATTAATTTATATTCTAGGCTGAACATAAGATACTTAATTTATTTGAGGCTCATCTTTATTCCTTGCATTTGATCCTGGTCGGCCCATCAGGCCCGGAGTCGCCAAGAAAATCGTCTCTATGAGAGTCCTCCGAGACTGCTCGATCATCTCTATCTGAAAATATATTATTATATTTATTGGATATGCAGAGATCCTATCCTAATATGATCTAGAGTTGCATTATAAATATAAGGTGAGAGAAAATCAGGTAATCCTAATGCTAGTGTGATTTTCGAAAATTACAAGAAGCAATATTGTGATTCTCAAAAATTCCAAGTGTGAGGAAGAAGGCGAATTTCTGCAATACTCTCCATAGATTGCTCTCACTCGGCATTGGAGTTTTGACAAACGGGATATAGTCCAGAAGATCAAAGCAAGAGTCTTGATCCAATTCCTTGTCAGACAAATTCGCAGGTGAACACGAGAAAACACCTATGTGTTGCAAATAATTATATAGATGCATGCTAGGTAAATAATTAATGTATGGTGAATTAAACATCCAAGATAGATCATCGGGAGAGGGTTAAAATCAGATTTCCCTACATGTCCGTGTCACCTCACGAGTTTAGCTTGCGAGACTCCCTCGCGAAGAAATGTCGCGAGATGTGTCTTGCTGAATTCTATATTTACTCGCGAGCTTTGCTCACGAGTTTTATTCGTGCGCCTATGTCGCGATCTCTCACGACCCAAGAATACCTTTATTTCGTGATCCACCTTTTTGACATCCAAACTTGTGCAAAAACGACACGAATATACACGGCATAATATCTTTCAAGGTAAACATAAATATATCAAATGACAACTTAAATGATCACTTATCAACTATAAAATGAACAGAAATGATGTTATCAACTCCCCCAAACTTAACCTTTTGTTTGTCTCCAAACAAAGCAGAAAAAGAGAGAGACGACCAAAAGAACAGGCGATGAGTCGAACGACAAAAGCAATAAGTCTCAGAGCAATGAGCAACAAAAGATTCACATCAAATGAATCAAATCACAACATCTTTCGTTAAACTCCACATATCATAATAACCATAAGCACGAGCCTTTTCAAACTTTAATCCTCACAACATGGATATATATATATAAGAAATCTCAACCACTCAAGTGTATCAAAGAGGACGTGTATATTCTCAATGTTTGAAAACACACGGAATCTACCATAGGGTTTGCAAATCGTCTAATTCTCCATTGTTCAAATACGTGCTCAAAAACTAAGATAAAAAGGTCTTATAAAAGGTTATAATGTAGGCTCTTTGGTAAGGTATGATATATTTAGGCTAAGTGACTCATAATCCCATAATGAAAAACACAATAAGTATCACAAGACACAAATACCAAACTTTGATAATTCATTTTAATTATCCATACCAAAAAGTTATTTTTTTTCTCTAAGAACTTCACAATAATCATCTAAGCGATATATTCATCCCAAGCTCTAGCTACTTACCCATTTATGTTCTTTTCTCATTCTTGTGTCAACTTTTTTTTTTATTTGAACTTATATGGGTAAGCAACTATTTTTAATTATCACTTTCTCATCATTTATTTTCTTTTTCTTTTCTTTCTTTTTCTCAACCCTCAATTCTCTCAACCAAACCTCGCACTAACTATATAACCCAAACCACGGCTACATGAAAGAATAAGGTAGGCTCAAACGGGCTCATCAAATGATAACATGATTAACAGGTTAGTGTTTGGATAGTATATAGGCTAAGAAAAGAATGCCTAATACCATCTCCCAATTCTAAAGCACATCAATGCAACCTCGAAAAAGATCCAGAGCAAGTTCTAGATAAACACGTGCTATTTCAAATCATTCAACACAGAAAGAAACAAGACTGAAAAGATATGACAGTCAAAAGTTCAAGTCTCATAGGTTTCAAACATGTGATCAAGTTCTCAAAGGCTCAATACTCATAATAATCATAACATGCTTCGTTTCACAAAATCAATTGCAATCAAATTTTCTAATAAAAACAATTCTCATCATCGGCTGCTCGTCATTCAACTCAACCCTAAACAGACATAAAACAAAACAAGAAAAACAAAACAAAAAAGAAAAATCCAAAAAAAAAAAACGAAAAAAAAAAAAAAAATTGGGTTACCTCCCAACAAATGCTTAATTTAATGTATTTAGTTAGACCATTACTTACCTCGATCAATCTGGCGTTTTTGCAACTGACTTCTTCCCAAACTTGTGTTTACCATTATATTTAGCGTTTACTGCAGACCACCATTGATTGTGGAAGTGGCTCCCCCCAAACTTGAACAAAACCTTCGGGGGTTCTATACCGAGTCCAACTCTTCTTTGTAGACTTCCCATCAACTGGTCGGTTGATATCCAAGTGCAAGATTTGGCTAACTGTGGAGGTGGTGATGGAACAACAATCCTCATCATCTGAACTCTCGTGTCTCTTAATGGCATCATAGATCGAAATTTTCAGCTCCTCTTTGTTCACACAGAAAGTTAGATTATTATCCTGCACATCAATTAAAGCTCGACCAGTAGCTAGAAAAGGTTGACCAAGATTCGCGGTTGATTTTTATCATCATGTATATCTAATATAACAAAATCAGCAGGAAAAATAAAATCTTGAATTTTTACCAACACATCTTCGACTAACATAGGATACGACACTGACATGTCTGTCATCATCAATGAAATGGTAGTCGGTTTCATCTCCCCAATCTTCAGACGGTTGAAAACTGATAGCGGCATCATATTGATACTAGCTCCCAGATCACACAATACATTGGGGAATGTGTGTTCTCCAATCTGGCACTCCAATGTGAAATTTCCAGGATCCTTCTGCTTCAGCAGCAACTTCCTCTGTAATATAGCACTGCATTCTTCAGACATGTTGATTCTTTCAAATTCCCCAACTTCTTCTTGCTTGCCACTGCATCTCTCAGAAATTTGATGTATCCGGGCATGTCTCTGAGCACATCATGGAGTGGTATGTGATGTTTACTTTCTGAACATCTCCATGAAACGGGTGGACTTCTCGTTAGATTTCTGCTTCCCGAGACACTGAGGAATGGAGCTGCAGGAATTGGAGGCGTCTGAGGGCTCGCGTTTTTTTGCTCGCGAGGTTGAGTTGCGAGATTCCCTCGCGAGGTCCTCTCGGTGCCTCTTCGCGAGACTAGCTCATGACACTTCCTCACGAAGGAAGGTCGCGAGGTTATGTTCTGTGTCAGAGAAGACTTTTCTCGCGAGGCTACCTCGCAACGACGTGTCGCGAGGACTACTCGCGAGACGGGATATCTCCTCATCTTCGTACTCGTCCTCCTTAGCTCTTTCCACGTGTTCTTTCTCTACATAATCCGGGTGATTTACATAAGATGATCCGCTTCTCAAATATATTGCATTGCACTGATTCGAGAGAATATTTTTTGAATTCTGCTCAGTGTTGCTTGGGAATTGACCTTGCCTGCGCATCCCAACTCTCTCATTGGTCATCTGCCCTACTTGATTTTCCACCATCTTCAGTTGTTTGCCAAGAGATATGACAGTATTATTGATGGCATTGACTGTGCTCTCCAGAGTGTTCAGTCTGTTCCCCATCTGTTGTATCTGAATGTTTTGCTGAGCCACAATTTGTTGGTGGCTCGCTGCAATCTGCTGATTGTAGGGAAATCTGATTTTAACCCTCTCCCGATGATCTATCTTGGATGTTTAATTCACCATACATTGATTATATACCTAGCATGCACCTATATAATTAATTGCAACACGTTGGTGTTTTCTCGTGTTTACCTGCGAATTTGACAGGAATGAATTGGATCAAGACTCGTGCTTTGATCTTCTGGACTGTGTCCCGACTGCCTAAACTCCAATGTCGAGTGAGGTTAGTCTATGGAGAGTGCTATGAAAATTCGTATTCCTTCCTCCTTGAAAAGTTTTCGAAAATCTCAATAATGAGAAGTGTGATTCTCGAAAAGTTCACTTAGGATTAGGGTTTGATTTTCTCTCACCTTATATTTATAATGTAACCCTAAATCTTATCTAGATAGAATTTCTGCATATCCAATAAATATAATAATATCTCATAAGATAGATGTTGGATTTGTATCTCGAAAGCGCTTTGGTTGAGCTTGTATACAATGTTTCTCGTTACCACTATTACAATCTCCTATCCGAATCAATACTTGATTGCATATATCCGTGTCCCTTATCTCATATATAAGTTAGATCATACGATGTGTAGAAGATCACGAAGTCCGTATGATTGGTCGCTTAATGAGATATAAAACTTTTCACACCGAGACAACTTGAGGACGAGTTGTCGATATAGCTGCAGATAGATAAGAAGTGACTTGACTTAGTTACTTGTCTATGCCGGTACGCCTCGACGTATTGAAGGATCACAGTGAGATGTGTTCTTCTATCGACCGTCGTGAAGAACCAAGATCTCGGTGACTTACGATGATCTAAACCTCGATAAGGTATTAGGTGAGTATGAGTTCTCGACCATCACTTTGACTTGTTATGGGTGAGGTTATATGTTCTAACCCAAGATTCTCCGCATCTTGGGTGGTGGCGATCAGATGTCACGCTAGTTATCTCAGACGAGTCACCGTATCCGCTTAGGATGATGACGCCCCTTAAGGAGCTCAAAAGGTTTATTGTACTAAACCCCGCAGTTGAGTTAGCTCAAGTACAATAATAAGGTTGAGTGGTACCGCTTAAGGAATTAAAGATATTAATTATTTTAAGCGATCGTAATGCTATAAATAATTAATGGACGCTCGATATCTTAAATACGGGATTCGTAATGTCTAAGTGCAAGCCCGACTCAACTTCGGTAATAAAGGGTAAGTCAAGATTTATTCTCTAGTGGCATGAATAAATGTTTATAAATTAATTTATGTTACAGGTCAACATAAGATAATTAATTTATTTGAGGTCCATCTTTATTCCTTGCATTTGATCCCCAGGTGGCCCATCCAGCCCGCTGGCTCATGAAAATCGGCCCCATAGGTCTCTAAGGATAGATTTTATTCTCTTTATCCTATAAGGATATTATTATATTTATGGGATATGCATGGATCCTTTCCTTATGGGATTATGGTAATGCATTATAAATATAAGGTAAGAGATAAAGTCTAGGTTAATCCTCATTATTACACAAGCATATTTTCGAGAATCTCATAGTTCTCTTGAGAGGATTTCTCGAAAATTGTGTGGAGAGCATTGTGATTTTCCAAGCATTCTCCATAGATCGTCCTCACTCGACGCTGGAGATTGGGCAACCGGATACGATCCGTAAGGTCAAAGCACGAGTCCGATCCGCTCGATCCATTCATCTCGCTCCATCGACCTCTTGGATCCAAAGGTAAACACGAAAACCACGTGTTGCAATTAATTACATAGACGCATGCTAGGAATATAATCAATGTATGGTGAATTAAATATCCAAGATAGATCCTGGGGCAAGGGCTAGACATATGTCATCCCTACAATAGAGAGGATCAAGACAGAGTCCAGAGGGACTCTAAGGATGGAGGGAGGA
Organism: Salvia rosmarinus; assembly: GCA_036937905.1. Classification (NCBI taxonomy): domain Eukaryota; kingdom Viridiplantae; phylum Streptophyta; class Magnoliopsida; order Lamiales; family Lamiaceae; genus Salvia; species Salvia rosmarinus. Next base: position 40,254,116 of record CM072820.1, read on the forward strand.
AAATCTCAAGCCACAGGCCTTGATGGGCCAGCCCAGGGATCAAATGCAAGGAATAAAGATGGGCCTCAAATAAATTAATTATCTTATGTTCAGCTCAGAACATAAATTAATTCATAAGTATTTATGCACGCCACTAGAGAATAAATGCTGACTTATCCCTTTATTTCCGCAAGTTGAGTCGGACTCGCATTTAGACTTAACGAATCCCCGTATTTAAGATACCGCATATCCATTAATTATTTATAGCATTCTGACTGCTTAAAATAATTAATTACTTTAATTCCTTAAGTAGTACACTCAACCTTATTATTTTACTTGAGATAACTCAACCTGCAGGGTTTAGTACAATAAACATTTTGAGCTCCTTAAGGGACGCCATCATCCTAAACGGATACGGTGACTCGACACAAGTAACTAGCATGACATACAAGACCGCCACCACCCAAGATGCGAGAATCTGGTTATCTCATGTAACCTCACCCATAACAAGTCAAAGTGATGGTCAAGAACTCATACTCACCTAATATCTTATCGAGGTTTAGATCAACGTAAAGTCACCGAGATCTAGGTTCTTCATGACGGTCAGATAGAAGAACTCATCTCACTGTGATCCATCAATACGTCGAGACGCATCAAAGATAGACAAGCAACCAAGTCAAGTCACTTCTTATCTATACCGCACTATATACCGATAACTCATCCTCAAGTTGTCTCAGTTGTGATTCTTTTTATATCTCATTAAGCTTGACCAATCATACAGACTTCTGTGATCTACAACACATTGTATGATCTAGCGTATATATGAGATAAATGGACATACATATGAAATCAAGTAAACAATTCAGATAAGAGATTGTAATAGTGGTAACAGGAAACATTGTATACAAGCTCAACCAAAACTGCTTCCAGTATACAAATCCAACATTGATTACTCATTAATACCGTTGCATAATTTCTTCTAGACTAGGCTTCTTTGGCTCCACAATTATCTCATTATTAACAGCAAAACCAAGTGGTGGTTGCTGAGCATTCTGAGCATTGACATAGGAAAAATGAGGTGATTCCTATTGTTAGGATGATATGCTGGATTCCCTTGGAAATGATTTCTCTGATTCACATAACTGGCCTCCTCAATATTCTGTGTCATGGCAACAGTCATCTGCCCTTTCCTATCGGCTTCATACTCTTTCTGCAATGATATGAATTTCTCTAACAGATCATCATATTTGTTATCAAGCTCGGCAGAGGTAACTTTTCTGATCGGCTGTCTCTCCATCGGCCACTGATAACTATTAGATGTCATCTCCACTATAATCCTCAACGCTTCATCTATCCCTCTGCTGAGCAAACATCCTCCGGCTGACGCATCTACAATACTACGAGTGTTAGCGTTAAGACCACTGTAGAATTGAGTCACTTGTTGCTTAGGTGAAAAACCATGTTGCGGACATTTTCGGAGGAGGCTTTTGAACCTCTCCCAGGCTTCAAATAAGGATTTATCTCCCAATTGTGAAAAATGAGAGATCTCGACAATAATATTCTGAGCCTTGGCAGGTGAGAAATATTTAGATAAAAATTTCTCACATATTTGCTCCCATGTATTTATTCTTGAGCGGTCTAGACTCTTGAACCATTCTTTCGCCTGACTCTTCAGCGAGAAAATGAACATCCGTATCCGGATAGCATCAGCTGACACTCCATTCTGCTTGATTGTGTCACAAATATCCAGGAACGCCTCCAGGTGTGCATTAGGGTCTCGATAACCCTCCTCCAAACTGCTCGCCAGATTATCATCTTGATGAGGGAAGACTTTAACTCAAAGTTGTTAGCATTTATGTTCGGCCCCCATCCTCCACCTTGAAACTGATCCGTCGATGGTCTGTACATATGGTTGAGCGGTATGGGTTGTGCTCGTCCTCCAATTTGGCCCATCTGATTCTGTAACGCCAGTTAGCGTTGCACAACATCTAACATTTTCTCCATCTCGGCCATCCGATCATGTCCTTGAGGGTTTCTATCTGTCATTGTTTGTCTTCTTTCTTTGCGCTCCCTTTTATGTGATTTTTCAATCTCAATATCTAAGGGAATAATTTCTTTCCTCTGAGACCTTGTAATCATGCACTGCGCAAAATGACAAAAATCAGATTAGATCCAAGTAAACACACAGAAATTTATTTTTTTATTTTCTATTTTTTTAATTATAAAAGCTTGAAATAATAACTACAATCCAGAAAATTATCACAATGAAATCTAAACAGTCCACGGCAACGGCACCAAAATTTAATCGCTTAATTTTCTACCAATTAAATGATAGTAAAAACAGCAAGTATATATATCGTATCCACATGGACTGAAACTCGAAAAACACAGCGACTAATCAACACAAAATCTTTATTATTATTCAGACAACAATATTAAGAAGGTGATTATAAAACTAGACTCAAAATAAATAAGGAATAAACTCAAGAATGAAAGACTGACCCTAGGGATGTACTTAACCAAACCAGATTCACACAATTAGTCTATTAATCTATTTACCAATATAATCCACATTCATATGAAGGATCACTAATGTAACTACAGTCTTCCACCGGGACAGCCTATAGTAGTAGGTTAGCCTAAATTCTATCTCCGTCGGGTCTCAAGATAAGTAAGCTAATTACCAAAAGCACACAAAGAATAACCTTCTACAGTTCACCTATCTCCGCCAGGTCTCAAGGTAAAATCTATATTATGTATTCAAGATATCGACTATGCAATTAATTCTGTCAGGACATCAATCACATAACTAGCATGCATTAATATTGATCAGGTACCAACATATGAGAATTAAAGCCAAGAATCATAAATCATGAATGGGACCGCAAAACAGTATCAACAGATAAATCATACGAATCTAGTCAGACATACAAACCCTAGGATCAATATAGGATTTAGCTACTCATAATTAAAATACTAAAGCAAGAATTAAATAAATATAACATAAACTGAATTGAATAAATAAAACCGTAGGAATCATTGGCGAATAATGTAATAACTTCGATCAACAATAAATCTAAACTCTCAAAAGTAATCTAAAGACAAAATTGAAATCAAAATAAACTAAAACTAAAAGAAGTGTTTGCTCTCGGTAATAATGTAAAAACTCTCTGTAAAGGGTTGTCAGGCCTCCAAAAGTTTGTCTTTCCCCTGTTCTGACTGTGCGGCTATATGGAACCCTAGGCCGCATTGGCTCGCGAGTGAAAGTCGCGAGTCAACGCCCGTCCTTCAACGTGAGATTCTCTCGCGACAATTGGTCGTGAATTAAGGTCGCGACGCATGTCCGTGTCACCTCGTGAGTTTAGCTCGCGAGACTCCCTCGCGAAGAAATATCGCGAGGTGTGTCTTGCTTAATTTTGTATTTACTCGTGAGCTTTGCTCACGAGTTTTCTTCACGTGCCTATGTCGCGATCTCTCACGGACCAATAATACCTTTATTTCGTGATCCACCTTTTTGACATCCAAACATGTGCAAAAACGACACGAAATACACACGACATAATATCTTTCAAGGTAAACATAAATATATCAAATGACAGCTTAAATAATCACTTATCAACTATAAAAGGAACAGAAATGGCCTTATAAATTAGGCAGAAATAAGGTTTATCATCTCGTGCCGACTTTCATCTACTTCTTCTGACTTCATCTTCTGGTAGTTTGTTCTGCGACTGACTATGAGTGCGGATGAGCTTTTTCCGCTGAGTCTTCATGTTCTTTGAACTTCATGTATCCATCTATGCAAGACTTAGGAGCTCTCTGATCCTCAGTTTTCCTGACAATCAGATTTATTGAATCCTATCAGATGCTAAATCTTTAGATGATAGATCTTTATCATTGGCTTTAGTCTAATGCTTTTTAGTTGTTGAAACTTTAAATACTTGGTCAACTCGTTCGTCAAACGTGAGGTTAATTTCCTCTGACGAGTTAACTAACTCTTCATCTGAGATGAATCTTGATTGGACGTCATCAGCTTTCAGTTCCTCTTCAAATGAAGGGTCTAACAAGTTGGATACAACTTCTTGAAAGGATTATCTCTCAAACTTAACATCAAATAGTTTGTCTTCAAAAAATATATATTTCCATATATTTTTTCAAATAAAATTATGAAATCTAATCCAAACCAGTTTCAAATCCAAATTCCCAACATTTTCTATTTCACACGTCAATAGTAGTCGTAGCATATTTATTTTTATGAAAAAATAAATTTTAGTGCGTGAGAAAAATTAGGTGCTCGTGTGAGAATGAATGCATTGCATTTATCATGTTTGTTTAATTTATTATTGTATTTGTGTGTAGGCACACCTAAATGAACGTAAAGAGCGAGTCTGGGTGTCTATTTCAAATAAACATCGACAAGGATCATGATACTTAGCCTATCGTTGTGACTATTAAGTGATATGATTATTGGCGCAACTGTTATATTTTTAGGGAGCATTTATTTTGAATGTTGTGATGGAAAAAAAATTAAGTTAATTTATCGTTTATTTTGATGAATTAATTAATTTTAAACTTATTTAGTTATCTTATTCTTCAAATACTTAATCATATATTATATCAATTTATTATATTATGAAAAATAAACATAAAAATATCAGGTTATAACATCGGTATTGATGCATGCACTTAATGTTAGGTTGTAACTCCCGTGGTGATGAATGTCCTTAATGCTTAATTCGAAATGTCGAATTCTTTTTTATTCTAAATCTACTAGCTCTTAACTAGTTGAACTAAATCTATATGAACAGTCAATTTTTTTCCTTATATGAGCATAATATGTAAGTAGTAAAGGAATTATTATATTTATGTTAAATCAAAACTTTCTGATTATATTTGCCAAGTAAGTGAAGATACGCGGATTGAGAGTTTCAATAAATGGTAGACTTGTAAAGAAAATAAACTCATGTGACAATTTAATTGATTCCGTCGAGATTATTTTTTTATGATAAATATGTAGTAATCGCTACATACTCACCCGTTTAAATAGGGTCCAACTTTCTTACTAGATTTTTAAAATTTCTTGTGTTATCACCATCACAACAGATTATGGTTGTTTAGTTGTCTTGTAGTGAGCAAATGAGTAAGCAAAGAAATAATTTGAAAATATGGGGATGAACTAATATGTTTATTAATATTTTTATTTATTTATTAAATAACAGACGATGAAGAGGAAAAAGTGCTATACATCAAATCATCTTATTTGAGTTTTTATTATAAAAAATAAATGGCCACAGGCCACGAACAAGCCTAACCCAAAACTTAAATGGCCACAGTCCCATCGCCTCTTTATTTGGACCAAAATAATACTATCTTTTTTTTTTCTTTTAAAATGTTCCTCGTGAAAATAGATAAAATCTTTCTAATTTCTTAATTATTCAATTATCGTGATTTACTCTTTCATATTCTTATGAGATTGATGTGTGGACTCCCAAAAAAGCTTCCTCTTTTGGAACACATTATACTATCAGTTATTGAATTCTGATAGGATCGAGCTGAAACAAGTAATTTATTATTTCATGAAACTAAAATAACATCTCAGATTAAACCTCTGACAGATAATGACAAGATTATATTGGGAGAACAAAGTGTACCATCTGGTAGAGAATGAATATTCCGTGAATTGTTAAATCTTTAGTTTGATTCTTCTCAAATATTAACGCAAGAGAGGTTTTAAAACATTGATAAACTTAAATTCAGAACAGCTCCATCCTGAGATTAATTTTTTCTTAATACAAGTCAAATCACTAAATACTGAATTTTCTCGTAGAATTTAGTAAACTAAGTTTCTCGTTTTAAAAAGTAAAAAATAAAAAATAAAATTCTTGAGAGGAACTCTCGCACAAGTATTTTTCTCAAATACAAGTAGAATAAATGAACAGTTTTGGTGTATTATTTCTTTTACTAAATTTACTTGTCAATTTGATTTAATTTAATATAGTTTCTTTTGTCTCGACTTTAAGAATGACTTTTAATGAGAGTTATTCTACGAACCTCCTAAAATTCATAATCATGCAATTGGATATCATCATCAATAGCACATTGTTTATCTAAAATTTGAAATTTCTACTAACTAGTAAAACATTGCATTACAAATATAACATCCCAGCATGATAAAAAATAATAATAAATATGAATTTTGCGTAATGTAAATATGAAGCCAACCTCCAATAAAAGATTTTCTTGGGCGGTTATTATGTTTCGATTTCTTGTCAGAGAAGGAAAATCATATTCCTCCTCACTTTTATAAAAATGTTTTCAAACAAAATGCTTACTTTTGCAATAATTAAGACATGTTATAATATGGTGTTACATAAGACCCATAATGCTAATGTAAAAGTAAAAAATGGCTCTTATCAATACCCAAAAAGAAATGCATTTTTCCACAGAGAAATTAAAATGTATCAAAACTGCAATGCAACTAATAATAGACAAAATAAAACCCCTGCAATCATTTTATTTGGATCAAATTATTATCGTATCCAATGGACAAATAAATGCAACACAATTCCTACCTGACAGTAGTAAACTATCTACCACATCACATAAACTATCTTCCACAGTATTCCAGAAATTGAACACATTACAAGAATTATTTACAAAATACCAGTCTAACGACTAATCAGAGTCAGTGAAATACTGGACAACAAATCAGTTTGTTATTATACAGAATACAACACATTTTTACATATTCATTATTACTGCTAATCCCAAAAGAAACAACATTTTAAAATCAACAATCCTCATTCTTGGATCCTTCAAGCTCCAAGGATCCCATCACGAGAACCGACATTCAAAGGGTCTGCTGGGTTCTTACGGTGTTGTCTCGACTGATGCTGCGACCAATAAGAGTGCGCAGATAAAACACGGTCCAACAGCTCGTGTGGCACAGGCTCTCCCCGTCTTTGCTGAGGGGAGATGCTGGCTGTATGGACCAGGGTCTTCCATTTATCCTGCAATAAGCAAACAAAAACCAAAAATCTAATTATTTCAATTGCTTGATTAAAGTAGTTATATGAATCTAGGCAGCATAAATGAGACAACATCATCCCATGTGAAAGATTGCGCATAAGATTCATTTGCAACAGTATTATGCCTAAACCATGTGACACACTATGTAATGCAAATCATCATAACTTCCAAAAGAAAGTGTCTTGCTAGATACCAGATTCTTCTTTTTTTAATAAAAAAGCTCACAAATCATAGAAGCCAAAAAAGTAAGAAAAGTGTTATAGATGGATTTGGCACCTTCAAGTCGACATATGTTCTATGATCAGCATCCTCGAAAGCACGCATTTTAACATCCCGCCACCTGCACACAAAATAGGAAGTCGACGAGCATTACTGGACTGATGTCGAAGGACAAGATCTGCAAGCAGAATCCACGAGTAATCTGAGAACCAAGATCCTTTACCTTCCAGTTCCCAGCATTTCAACAGCTTCAACTAGTGCTTCGACTTCTGCCACAGAGAACGGTCTCCTAGTTCTACGCTGTGACATCTCACTGCGTTTGGGTTTCAAATTTGCAGGAACTACAGCAAGGGCCTCCACAATCATTGGAGGGACTGGAATCAATGCCTTGGAGTTGAGAACGTTTTCATCTGTTAGTATATTGTCAAGGGTCGTTGGAGAGGATATATATTCATTATTGTCCACATTGTCCGACTTTGTAACAAGCACAGGGTCCATCGAGGCGTTTGATACCCCTGAATGAGTCATTGGCGAGATAGGAGATCTGCAAATATAAAGCATTTCAAATACCTCATTTTCCATCTGAAATATTGTTTCTTTGATATATGTTGTATTTCAAACTAACAATCAAGAGACCAAGAAACCCAAGCAAAACCCCTGTGTTGAAGTAGCAATTTATCCAAAGTCACATTTATCAGCTCCAACAATAACATTAAAATAGTATATAACAATACCTCGGCAAGGGTCGAACTGCATCACATTGTGATAACACTGGAAGTTTCTTTGGAGACTCAGATCGGGAAACATGAGTGAAACTCGGCTCTAATATAAAACCCAGGTTATCAGGGTTGGCACACTGAGAGATACCAGCTTGCTGCAAAGTTCTTTGGTCGTCTCTGACCTTCTTCCCTTGAAAAACTACTCCAACTCGTATTCCACCACCGAGTACAGCAGCAACTGCATCCACGACAGTCCTCTGAAAAGTAGATATGTACAAATGTTAACTAAATTCACCATAAACCTCAAATCACTGAAATAAGATTGCATGCCCATGATAGGGGTAATGAAGTTTCAGTCCCACATATGACTATCATGTCTCAAGATAAGAAAACACGAACCTTTAGAGAACCAACAGTTGCAGTTTCAGGGACATCTATGTACAGCTCTGGTACCTTGAAGGATTTAATGCTAAATGTCACTGAAGGAAAATACAAAAATGTCTATGATAAATTTGTGCACAATAATATTTTAAAGCTAAAAGCACAGCATACTTCACATAAAAGAAAAAAAATATACCATGAGGATCCTTTGCTTCTGTGTGACCTTTAATTGAAGCTCCAGTAGCTGCATAATATTACAACACCATAAGAAATCTGGTGATACAGAAAATGTCAAATAGTACATAGGACGAAGGACCTCTATCAAGTCATACCCGAAGTATTCATTTCTCCCCTCATCCCTTTCTCAGGCAAATTGAAGATAATATCGCTGCTCTGCTCCTGATCAATTGCAACACCAAAGCTGCGATCATACAATTTTCTTTTCTTGAGAGGTGCTTGTTGGCATCTTTCTCGTGCATACATGCTCTTTCTATACCGGTAAAATGACTTCATTCCTTCAGCTGCAAATAAAAAACCAAATTAGCATAAGAACTAAGAAGGATATCGTATATAAATAAACTCTAATATGTGTTGGTTTCGCCATCAAGTTACTTACTGGTGTTATAAAGGTCGTAATCCATTTGCTTGGGAGTCGCTTTACGGTATTTGGACGCCATCATCTTCCTCATTCTGTGGCGTACACTACGAGGTTGTGACCTCAAGTGCCTACTCTTGGTGCTAGACTTATTGCACCTAAAAGAATTTTCGTCATCATCTCTAGTCCTTAACTTTACATTGTCGTAGCACTTCTTCTTCAATAAAGCATCAGATTTCGAGTCTCTGTACAAGGGAAACTTTACACTACTCTCTGGGTTAGACAGAACATTAGTATTCACATATTCACCGATTGGATCATTTACAGTCGATGTGTTAGCCATTGATAGGTTACCTATCTGATTTTTGTCATCCTGCGATTGCACTTCCAATCCACTCTCTACTTTGCTGTTAAGACTCTCACCGACACAATTGGAGCTTTCTATTTTACATGTAGCATTTTCATCCAGACCCTTCTCCTCACAAATCCCTAGCTTTATATCACAATCAACTTTCTGTTGGAAATCGGAACTTGCATGTACAGTAGTCTGCTCGACAACCTGATCATTTTCTGCTTGAGGAATACGCTTACAGTCGAATAAGAGATTATGCTCCTCAACATAAATTTTTGGAACAAATGCACTCTCAGCACAACTCCCACGGTCAAAGCTTTCTGATTTCATAGCTTTTTCATCTTTAGGCTGCACTTTCTCATTTCTATCTCTGGAACTGCCGAGCTGGGACTTCCCTTCTGCTACATTGCTAGAAGCAGAACTTTCACTCTCCAGTAACAACTTGCCGGCTACATCTGCAAGCAATTCGAAGGCACAAAGCTGTCTGTCCTCTACCGGTTTCTTGCGTGGGCCCCTCTTCTGAGAAGACATAAATATGAGGTTCTTGGTTAGATGGTGAATTACACGCGTGGCAGAAAATACATAATACAGAAAGTTGGTTACCCTAATAGATCTAGGAGCTCTGGGAATAACAGGGCCTCGGTAGCCATTGAATCCATAATCCAGCCTTTTTTTCGACACCATAACTCAGGCAGCAGTGCAATATGGAATTTCAAATGAAATAAAGCTACACTGTAAAATCAACCACAATCTACAGAACATCCATCAGATATATGATCAGTGAACAGTCAGAGGAAGTGAGATACAACCAAAACAACAACAATGATAAAAAAGAGAAAAGAACAAAATTCTAAATGAAGATGATATGATCTCTGAAATTCAGAAGAGCCAATAAATGTAAATGATATAAAACCCAATTCCAAAACCCTTGCTGCAAAATCATTTCCAAGTCAAATAGTCAATGAAGCAACAAAACGACTAAAGATTGCCAATAAGAGGGATCCATAATCATCAGAGCAAGAACATCAGAAGTTGCATATGAAAGAGTTCCTGATCCAACAAAAGATCAGGCAACATTCAACCGAACGTTCTATTTTTTCGAGAATCGAGTTTTCAGCTGAAGAATACCATAGCTATAAAACTGATCACTCGTATCATAATACCAAACTATGAAAAAAATAAACGGTTTCTAGAAAAGTCAATCAAAACTAAAAAGGCCTGAATTCTTATGATCCTTGTTCTTCTTCACAGATTTCAATTCACAAAGTTTCCATAGCACAAAAATGTTCAAAATTTGAAATTCATCAGATCCTAATTGTCCGATCCCGGAGTCTGATCAAATGATCAGACCACTCCAAGCACCGAACACACGAAACAATATTTTCTTGTCTTAAGAAACAAAATGCAGAATCATCAAATTACACGAATCAAATTCCACAAATAACAGCTGGTTTCAGAATGAAAAGTCTCAACTTTCTTTTATACTTCAGACCAAAGCAACAAATTTACAAAATACGATCAGATCTCCGCATGATCAACTCAACAAACCAAAATATGTCACTTCAAACAAACTTAAACCCACAATAGAAGACCCACCTAATTCCAAACCAACCCACACCAGAATTACAATCCCCAACAGAAACAACAAGAGGAAGAAATATACAAAGCACAATTACCTGAAAAGAAAATCTTGATCTGATCAGGCAAAGAAATCTAGGCGTGTTTTTCTGTTTTCCACATAAAAGAATCCAATCCAACAAGAAGTTCGAATTTACGTCACGCAAATAAACTACTAGTGGAACATTAATTCAAACTATATACAAAGAAGGAAAAGGAAAATAAGAAATTAGTTGTTCGTCGACAAGAAATGAAAAGAAAAAAGAAACATGAGAAAGTGGGTTTTAATAAAACCTCCGTGGGTTTGGGAAGAAAACGAAACGAAACAACCAAAGACCAACTCCCAGATGGCAACCAAACAGCGCCTAAAACCTCTCCTTCAGAAACCGGCTGAGCCGGTCGCAGGGGTAGAATTGTCCGGTAATATTATCTCCAATCTCGTAGAGGGTTTTTTTGTGGGTAGGAACGAGGGATTGGGAGTGGATCGGCTTCGGTGGGCCCCACCTTCCCATCACATAATTCAGCACCACATGTCCCTCTAAGATAGAATGTGCCACTTCCTTGGGTTCAACCATCATACCTCCAAATTTTAAAAAGCCACATTTATGTACTTTATATTGTCTAATAAGAAAGTGAGTTTCTCTTGATAAAATTTCACAAATTCAAATTTAATAATATTTTTATAGATTTGCATCTGTCATATTTTATTTTTTAAATGTAGTTTATCCATCCTATATTCTATATTGTGATGTGTTCGAATAGATCTTGATTCTAAAATGATTTTCATATAATATTAAACTTGGATAATTTTATAAAATAATATATAGAAAAATTATCACTGTGAGTATCATTTGATGTGTTGATATATTGGACAATCAGACATCAAATTTTTGTATTCGTTCTTTTATAGGATCCAACAATCATTATTTTTGGTGTACATTGAGTAATATATATATATATATATATATATATAAACGATAGTTCTGCAAACCACACAAAACATAAAAATCATACTTGAAAACAAATATGATAGATTTATACTTATAAAAGCAACAAAAAAGCATAAATACTATTAACCAAATAAATAAATTATTCGAGATGTTTCTAAACATAATAATCATGTTCATGAAATTGATATTTTTGTTTGATCAAATAATGAATGTTTTTAATTAATTAAGATTTAATCTTGTAATTTTATAAGAATTGATTAGAGGAGAATATGGTCCTCCCAAATAGTAGTCGGCCAATGGGATTGGTTACCCAAAAAAAGAAAAGATAGAATATGCCACGTGGTGGTGTTTAACTGCGTTATGTCATTTAGTGGCTGAATTTGAGATGTACTTCAATTTGTCTTAAATTTTACTTGTGTATTTACGTACTTTGATTTTATGTCTAAAGGTCAAACATACTAAATGTGATGGGTCACTTTTATCTTTTATTTTAACAATGACGTATGATTAGGATAAGTTACTATTTTCCATCGAGGTATTGAAAGTTTGAATTCACATGTTTATCTGTTTGACAACAATATTTTCTCTTTTTTTTTGGGGTTTCCGAGTAATTGGATTATAAAATATTTTGAGTTCTATCCAAGTTTTCTAAATGTGTGGTTTCTAATAATCTTAATTAACGGCAATAAAGTGATTAATCAGCTAGACGAATTGAATGCTTTATGTTATACATATTTGATATTTGAATATTATAATATATTTGTTTAATTTGTTATGTATATTTTAATACACTATATTATGTATATATTCTTAATTATTTTGCACCCTACTTCATTTTTGTTCTTTTAGTTCAGGTCAAGCCCATTCATGTTATAGAAAGTAAAAATTAACAATATAATAGACATAATTTACATTTATTCATAAGTATTTTTATACATCATAATAGTCGACTATTAAATAAAAATAAATACCAAAAATTAATTATAAATTATAATTGAGTACAATGAGTCGTAATTAAATAAAATAATTTTAAACTACGAGCAATTAAAATTGAAGAGAAATTTTTAAAAATTAATGGTGTTACATAAGTTATAGATCAAAAGTTGTGACAAATTAATCATGATTAGATGAATACATATCATTATCAATTAATGATAACTCACTTTGCAAATTTGAAACATTGTCATTCCTAGTTGGCCAATAAAATCCACACATAAATATCAACAATTATTAATTCAATTTAAGATTTCTATCTAATTAAATAAATCTCTAAAATTTAAACTATAACTACAATACATGGTTTCTAATTATTATTTATAAGGGTCGTGATTTAATATGTCATACATTTAATTTGCCACCAAATTATTTATACGAGACTTTGACTAGAAACTTGACGTTTGATGAAACTTAGCCACATCCATATTTTATCAAATTAATTTGTCAAATTTGACTTTCCAAAGTATTTGATTATAACATATATTTAATATATAAAAAATACTTGGGTAGGATCGACCCTACCTACATTGAGCTTGTTGTTTGTTGCATCTAACTTCATCGACTCAATCTTGCTTTTTTAGAGCTTGAGGTGTTGGATTTGTATCTTGGCGATTTAGCTACCGAACAGATACAATGTTTCGTTACCACTATTACAATCTCCTATCTGAATTGTTTACTTGATTGCATATGAATGTCCTCTTACCTCATATATAAGTTAGATCATACAGTGTGTTGTAGATCACGTAAGTATGTATGATTGGTCAAACTTAATGAGATATAAAAGTATCATACCGAGATAACTTGAGGACGAGTTGTCGGTATAGTCATGCAGTATAGATAAGAAGTGACTTGACTTAGTTGCTTGTCTTTGCCGCGTCTCGACGTATTGATGGATCACGATGAGATGAGTTCTTCTATCCGACAATCGTGAAGAACCTAGATCTCGGAGACTATACGTTGATCTAAACCTCGATAAGGTATTAGGTGAGTATGAGTTCTCGACCATCACTTGACTTGTTATGGGTAAGGGTTACATGAGATAACCCAAGATTCTCTGCATCTTGGGTGGTGGCGGTCTTTATGTCATGCTAGTAACCTATGTCGAGTCACCGTATCCGCTAGGATGATGATGTCCCCAAGGAGCTCAAAGGTTTATTGTACTAAACTCCTGCAGTTGAGTTATCTCAAGTAGAATAATAAGGTTGAGTGGTACTACTTAAGGAATTAAAGATATTAATTATTTTAAGCGAACAAATGATCAGAAATAATTGATGGACGTCGATATCTTAAATACGGGATTCGTTAAGTCTAAGTGCGAGCCGACTCAACTTCGAAATAAAGGGTAAGTCAAGATTTATTCTCTAGTGGCATGAATAAATGTTTATGAATTAATTTATGTTCCAATGAACATAAGATAATTAATTTATTTGAAGCCCATCTTTATTCTTTGCATTTGATCCCTGGGCTGGCCCATCCAGGCCTATGGCTTGGAGATTTTCATCCCCCTCCCTTTAGTGTCCCATTGAGACTCTGTTTTGATCCTCTCTATCTTAAGAGATATTATTATATTTATTGGATATGCAGAAATTCTATCTATATAAGATTTAGGGTTGCATTATAAATATAAGGTGAGAGAAAATCAAACCTTAATCTAAGAAAAGAAATTTTCGAGAATTACTATTCCAAATAGTGAGATTTTCGAAAAACTCTAGGGTAAGGAAGAAGGCGAATTTATGTAGCACTCTCCATAGACTGTCCTCACTCGACATTGGAGTTTAGGCAATCGGACACAGTCCGAAGATCAAAGCACGAGTCTTGATCCAATCCTTACCTGGCAAATTCGCAGGTAAACACGAGAAAACACCAACGTGATGCAATTAATTATATAGGTGCATGCTAGGTATATAATCAATGTATGGTGAATTAAACATCCAAGATATATCATCGGGAGAGGGTTAAATCAGATTTCCTACAATTGGTATCGAGCCCGAGATCGAATCTTGGCTCTGCTGGATTAATTCACGCTTGATTATTACGCGCGATTAATTAATTATGGATCCGCTGCTCATCGTGGCTCGTTTTATTTTTTGTTGGATTTTGTTTTTCACCACGAGAAAATCCGTAGTTAGATTAGAATTTTTCTTGTAAATCTAATATGTAAAAGAGAACGAAGACGAAGAATACGAAGAACGAGACGACGGGAGGTTGGCGAAAACAACAAGCCGCGGCGGTGGGAGGCGTGCAACGGCATCACTGGCGTGCTCGACGCCGCAGGACGCGCCGCCGGCGATCGTGCGTGGTTTCTCGACAGCACTCGACGGACAGGGTCGCGGACTCTCGGCAAGGCTGGGCGGATTCGGCGGCGGCTCAAGCACGGGCATGCGGGGCGCGCGGTTTCCGCCACGAACACCTCGGCACGCCTCGGCGCGGCGTGCACGCCGGCGGCTCGGCAGACTTTGGTGGCGCGCGCCGGACACACCTCGGCGGAGCCTCGGCATCGCTGGACACGCCTCGACGGGTCGCACGGGCTCGGCGAGACCTCGGCGCAGCGCGCGGGCGGCCTCGCGGAAATTCCTCGGCGCGCGCAGACATCCTCGGTGGCATCGGGCGACACTCGGCCGACATCGCACGATATCAGCGCGCGGGTGCTCGACGCGCGAAGCGCGCGGGCAGGCCCAGCGCGCGAGTCGTGCACGGTTTTCTCGGTGCCTCGACAGCCCTCGGCCAGAATCCGCGGCACGCCTCGACAGCGCGATTCTCGATAGGCTGGGCGGCATGGCTCGGCAGATGGCGCTCGGTTTTCTCAACAGGCTGTGCGAGACGTTTCCCGGTAGCTCCGGTAGAAAGGACGACAACGAGGATGGGCAGCTGGGCGGCGGATGTGTGGTCAAGCGCGTGGGTCAGTGCCCAGCATGCGCCCGATCCACATTGGGCCGACCGCCCGCCGCCCAGACCGATTTTTCGATCCAGACCCGATTTTTCGATCTGATTCCAGATTTTCGACCCGACCCAGTCCAATCCACTTTTGGGCTCATTTTTATTTTTTCGACCCAAATCCAGTTTTTACGAATCCGGTCCGTGCCCGTGCACGCGAGACCCGTTTCGAGATTTTTGAAGATATGTACTTTGCAAATTTATGTAATAAATTAGGCAGGGAAGTACAGGATCCACGAGTGGGCCGCGATGAACGATTTTTTATTTTATTTTTATCGTTCAAGCATGTCGTGGATGTTTAAATAATGCAGAAGCATGCTATTTATGTTTAATTAAGTAGATAAACATGTTGTATGTTTTCGTGATTGATGCGCATAGTAAGCATGCTAGGTTTATCGCGTTTTCAAGTATATTTTAGAATTTCATGAGCATGTTTTACATGTTGAGTTCTATAGAAAGCATGCTAGATTACGTGATCTACATGGACAAACCTTTTGAAACAAAAGACTAAGCAAGAAATTCGACATATTAATTTCTAAAATTAAAATGTCAAGACCTCCACCTTTTGATCTCTAAACAAAGTGATATGCACTGTGAGTAAACGTCCACACGCATGGCTTGCTTGCACTGTTTGTCATAAGTTTGTTAGATAAGATTTCTAAATAAAACATTTTAATCTATTGAGAAGTGGGAGTTTCATGTGTAAACGTCCACACGCGTGGTTTGCATATGCGATTTTCATAAGTTCTCTAGAGATAGTTTTAAAATGAGATAACAAAAAATTTGGATTGGAAGCGGTATGGTCCTAGTGAGTATGCCAATTCTAAGAATTCATTTTCTGCTGTTAAAATTATGGTCATTGCTTAGACATCACCTCAAGTACAACTTCCTGCGAAGTCCCTTCTTGTGATAGTGATGTGGTCTAGTAAGGTTCAATCATTAATTTCATTTATTATAAGGAGAAGTTGACATGGATTGAATTTAAACGACTAAAAGGTATATTTTAGTCTGGTCGAGGGATTCATGTGTAAACATCCACACGCGTGGCTTGCATGTGGATTTCTTGGGCGATTGGAGGTTTCAATTAATATTGTTTTATCAAAATGTTACAATATTATTGTTACGAATTATGTGCGATCGTATGTTATATGTTTACATTACTTTTCAGATATGTCTCTTACACCGATTATCAATATGCTCGCACAAAATCCTCTATCCGGTCCAAATTTTATCGAGTGAAAACGAAACATGGAATATGTTCTTATCGTTGAAGAATACATGTTTGTTCTCGTTACTCCCAAACCCGATGCCCTTACTGACGCATCGACTAATGAGCAGCGAGAGTCAAGCAGACTTTGACATAAGTCAAACAATATGGCCAAATGCTATATGATGACTACGATGTCCAAATAGTGAGATTTTCGAAAAACTCTAGGGTAAGGAAGAAGGCGAATTTGTGTAGCACTCTCCATAGACCATCCTCACTCGACATTGGAGTTTAGGCAATCGGGACATAGTCCAGAAGATCAAAGCACGAGTTTGATTCAATCCTTGCCTGACAAATTCGCAAGTAAACACAAGAAAACACCAACGTGATGCAATTAATTATATAGGTGCATGCTAGGTATATAATCAATGTATGGTGAATTAAACATCCAAGATAGATCCTCGGGAGAGGGTTAAAATCAGATTTTCCTACATGAGGCACGTCATCTGATGAGTAAACTAGGCTTCATCTGAATTGGTTCCTCCATCAACGTGTTCAATTTCATTTCTTTTTCATACTAGACCCATCTAAATAAAAATTCATCTCCCTAAACAGTTGAGTTGATTGCAAACAAAACATTAGTGACTATCATCAGGTGAATAAGACTTTGAATATCTTCTCAATTAATTATGGGATATAAACAAATATAGTTTCGGGTATATACATGCATTCAAGACGGGTATGTAAATTTATCGACATGCCTATGTGATTTTTTTTTCTATTTTTGAATCTTTTGTTATTTATATTATGTATTTTACCAATCAATCATTCAATCAGACATTGGAAATAGAAGGATTCCTAGACGAGATTTAATGTTTATTCTGTAATGTTTGGATCTTTATTGAGACAAATAATCAATTAACATAACAACTTATATTTATAAATTTAAACATATTTGGATAGTTAGCGGGTATTACTATACGGATTCATGACCTGAATGAGCAGCAAAATAATTTCTTAATCGAGTTTGGGATATGTACACTCATATAAATTATAAAAGAGTCCGAAAATTAATCGACATGCTTATGTGAAATCTTTTCAATTTTTCAATGCATGTACTTTTTTCCTCTGTCAGATTTTTTCCATTTAATTTTTTTAGAAATTTTTAACGAGGCATGAAAATCAAAATAATAATGTCCAAGGGGGTGTTTTCAAGAAGTCGTGTGGATTGACTTCACCAAAGGACAATCCAATTGTATTGAGAATGTTGTTTTTGTACCTAGCAACTCAAATGAGGATACATAAATGATTCGCTCAAATGATAATTTGACGTACTTATTCACAAAAGTATTACCGACATAAACATTCAGAAAGTTAGTATACAAAGTCGGCATATGCCGACTTAAAGATATACAACGATTATTTTTAGGGAGGGCATCTCTACTCTTTTTCCTTTGGCTAGGTTTTATTTCATTGGGTTTTCCTGACAAGATATCAATGGGGTATCTATTAAATTTGTTTACTAAAAGCAGATTGATTGAGCTTGTATACAATATTTTATGTTATCATTGTTTCAATTTTGTATATGAATTGTTTACTTGATGACATATCTTGTCTCATTATCTCATACAAAAGTTAGATCATACGGTGTGTAGAAGAACACAAAATTATGTATGATTGGTTAAGCTAATTGAGATATAAAATGGATCGCAGCTGAGACAACTTGAGAATGGGTTGTTGTTATAAGTTATAGTATAGATAAGAAGTAACTTGACTTGGTTGTTTGTCTATGCTGACATATTGATGGATCACAGTGAGATGAGTTATTCTATCTGATCATTATGAAGAACTTAGATCTCGGTAATTTTACATTGATCTAAATCTCGATTAGGTTTCAGATGAGTATGAGTTACTGATCATCACTTTGACTTGTTATGGGTGGGGTTATATGATATAACCCAATATTCTCCATAACTTGGATGATGGCAGTGCTTGTATGTAATATTAGTTATCTGTTTTGAGTAATCGAATCCGTTTAGGATGATGACATCCCCTTAAGAAGCTCAAAAGATTTATCATACTAAACCATGCATGTTGAGTTAGCTCAGATACGGTAATAAAGTTAAGTGGTAGTACTCAAGGAATTAATAAAAGATCAATTATTTTAAGTAGTCAGAGTGCTATAAATAATTAATAGACGTGCGATATCTTAAATACGGGGATTCGTAAGTCTAAATACAAGTCCGACTCAACTTTGGTAATAAAGGGGTAAATCAACATTTATTATCTAGTGGAATGAATAAATATTTATGAATTAATTTATGTTTTGGACTGAATGTAAGATAATTAATTCATTTTAGGTCAATCATTATTTCTTAGATTTGATCACTGGGCTGACCCACAAAGATCTTTTAACCTGGTAATTTTCATCCCTCATCTAAAGTCTTAATGAGACTGGACTTTGTTAATTGTATTATTAATTTAATATATATCATAGTATAGATAGAAATTATCTTATATTTAAAGATATCAATAAATAATTATTCTAGAAAGAAATCATCTTCAGGATAAAAGATAAGTATTGTATCTATTAGATGTGTCATAATCTTGATCAAATTAAGATTCTAATGAGAGCACTATAAATACAAGGTAGGAGAAAACAAGTAATTTTGTTCCTACCAAATTGTTCTTCAAAGTTGCTCGCAAATTGTACGAGGTTCTTATAGAGTGGTAAGGTCGACCCAAGTCGAATCTCTCGAGGAAAGCTTAACAGGGCTACGATTCTATGTCACACACAAAAATAGAAAAGAAATACTAACGTCCTAAAATAAGGGGATTGTCATTGAATGGACGAAAGCAGGAAAGAAAATAAAGCAGGAAAAATGTTTGCACTTGGACAACAAGATGAATTAGCAGATATACGGAATTAGAGACAGTGTTCTAGGGTTCAAAATCTATCATCGCTATTAATGAGCCAAGGATCAGTGCACAAAGCATAAACCACCCATGCCTCTCACCTAGCGTTCAACATAATCTAGTCTCCTGAACCCGTCAATGTTAAACTCGAAATTAATGGCAACTAGCCTCTTAACCCTGCTGCCATTAACTACGAAGGATAATCAACACAAATGCACACGATAGCAAACACTTATCCACATATATTAATTACTCAACAACAAATTAATCTCTCGACCCTGCTCGTTGTCAAATTTATATCTATCATAAAACTGCTCTTGCATTACTTCATAATCAAGCATATACACATAATCAGCCCACACAATTCTTTCAAGCTCGTGTATGAAGATCATGAAATAATCAATTTATATGGATGAGAAATTACAAATCATCAATCCAATAAGCACGATTCAAGACAAGAACAAATCCAACATTTACTTCCTTACAAATCAATAATTTATCTCATGGTATAAATTATCCACATAGCAATTATATAGACATAATGGAACGAGAAAAGCTTACAAACCATTCATAGATAAATTCATCTTCTAAAAATTCGGAATCGTTCAATCTCAATTATTAATCCAAATGCAAGAATTAAAATGGAAAGAAAAATGAAAAGAAAAGAGAGAAAAGGATGAAAATCGCGTGCAGAAGGTCTATGTGTTCAAGAGGCGACTACTTCTCATAACCCTCGAAAAATCCCACGAAAATCGTTGAATTTGGACCCAAAAAGCACGCCCAACGCCGAACGGGATGAAACCGGCACTGGGTATGGCTCTCTGGAAAGGTCAGAGAGGGGTGCCTAGCGCCGGATGGGGACAAAGCATCGGACGCGTGGGGCGACGGTTAGGACACAGCTCTAGACAGAGTTGGCGCTAGTGGAGGCACACACTACAGAGACTCGGCGGGTGCTGCACCTGATGAAGCCGTGGCCGGGCTAGAGTGTGCACGAAGGTGTGGCGCGTAGTGCGCGATCGAGCTAGGCGGATGTTGGGAAAAGCCCAGCGACGAACGGGCTGGAGCTTGCAAGGAGGTGTGGCGTGCGGACAGGGGTACGTGTGCGGGCGTTGGGTGAGGCAGCACCGAACGCTGCTGGAGTGGATGCTGGCGAGGGCAAGGCACGAGCATCGGGCGATAGGGCACAAGCGCTGGAAGCTCAGACGGGACGTGTGGCGTTGGCGCTGAAACGGCCAGCACCGGACGGACATGGCCCGATGAGCGTTGGGACACGACGGGCGACGGGCGCTGGCGCTGGGCTGGAGGTATGGTGCGGCGGTGTTGGGGTGCACGTGCGTGACTTTGACGATTTGCTCCGTTCTCCCTCGTCTAAACTCCGAATTACGACCCGTTTACACCTACAGGCTATTATCAAGATTCTCTTCAATATAATTCAAACCTTGGTAGATCCATTTTGTCCTATTTAATGCTTGTTTTCTACAAAACATCGAAATAAACCAAATAAGTCTTAATCGATAAATACTAATCAAAACAACTACATTAATAGGACAATCCACGGAAATGGTATGCATAAAAATACCCAGAATAAGCACAAAATCATACTAACCAATTCCTCCACACTTAAACCTTTTTTGTCCTCAAGCAAACATTATCACCACGACACGAGAAAATAAATCGAGAAAAAATTGCATTCAAGTGGATCATACCACGATATCACGTTATCCTAGAATTTTTAAACCGATACACTTCTCAACATGGTAATGAATCAACAATTGATTGAGCATGCGGCTTAATCCAAACAAATCACAAATCTGATATACATACACTTAATAATCGAAAAGTCAACTCATATAGAACCCTTGCATAACACATCTCATTTTCAACATAACACACAACCATAAATACCACATGTGATAACTCAAAGAGGATTATAGGACGATATTCATTAAGTCAAACCTTCGAGATGAAAACCCGAGTATCCTAATGTGGTTTTTCATACTCATTACTTTTGAGCTTCCATTCGGGAAGCAACATAAAGGGAGAGGAGTAGAGCCCCTTTATTCCAACCTTAAGGTCACTTATTCAACTATCAACAAATTATTCCAACTCTTTTATTTTTATTTTTATAACAACTTTTTATATTTTTATAATTTTTTTTCCAAGATAAGATACGCAAGAAGACCATACAAGTAGCAATGACAATCAACCATACATATCACTTCATCACAATTTACTTTAACGTGCCCCACGGCTAGACCAATCATCAACAGTTATCAAGTCAGTCATGCATCGACAAGAATTATTAGAAATCAGTTCGGGCGTGCATACCCAATCAAATCATGTTTACTCAACTCTACTCGTATACTAGCGATAAAACATACTCAAATCCAAACAAAAGGTATAAAGGGAGGACGATACACCCAAACAAACACAAGTCACATGCAAACACACAAACACGGCAAGCACACCTCCACACTTTAGACAAAAACCAAAAAGGTAAAATGTAGAAGTGAACTTCCCTGAAATTGGGAGAGCATGTCAAAGATGTACGACGGTGATGACGTCCAGTGGCTTGAGTATTCATGCTATGCAGCTCGCAACAATTCTCATCTCACTTATCTAAAACCTGAAAAGAAAAAAAAGAAACAAAACAGATAAACAAATAAACTCATGGCACGAGCTCCACCAGTAACAAATGGACTATCCATAGTCCTTTATCTGCAGGAATACCATCTCAGCCAGCGCATCAGTAGTAACAATATAAGCACAAAGGATAGTCAAAGTAGCAAATAATAAATATATTAAGCTCAAATCGAACATCATATTATTCAAAGAAAAATAAATAACTTCAACTCCTAGAGCACAATACTTTTGGTGAATTAGGATGTTGAAAAATTACAGATACTACCTCAACGTTTGTCCTCTCCTCATCCTCCAACTGGTTCGGGAAGATATCAGGTTTTCCATATTTAGTCTCGCCTTGATGAAACCTTGACTCTTTAGTTTCATCATCTTCCCTGATTCTTCCCGCAACTTCATCCTCTTCAAGAAATATGACAGAAGAAGTCTGCTCCAGTTGACTCGGCATCTCCTCCACACTTTGGTTGTGAACTACTTATTCCACTATCCCGGCTAATTGACTGACTTGAGTCACTAAACGCTCGATAGATGCGTCCACCATCTCGAACCTTTGTTGATTCATCTTTATGAAAGACGTCAGTGTGTCTTCCAATGTTGGCTTCATCGGCTGACTCGCCTGAATGAAAGCCTGCAATGTATCCTCCAATATCGGCTGAACAGAATGTTGCTGGAATAAGAGGTCCTCACTACATGAAGAACTTGGAAGATGCATCCAGTAGGGATCATATGCTTGATACTCACAGCATGACGAGTATCCCTCAAAATAGTCGAACTGGGCTCCTTCTTCGTAAGAAGAATTTGCCCAATACGATGAGCTTTCCTCCTCTAGGTCTATCTGACCATACTCGTGTCGCTGGTAGCCCTGCATAAACAGACACCAACTACAAAAACAAGATCACACGTACATGTGGGAGAAAATATTAACAAAGAAAAAAGAAAAAGAAAAAGAAAAAGAAAGAATAAAAATAAGCACGGGGGAAACATAAAAATAAAAGGAAACACGGAAAACAAAGCAACACAAAACCAAAAGCCTAAAGCCTGTCGCGGCAACGGCGCCAGAATTTTGTTCCGACCAAATTGTTCTTCAAAGTCTCTCGCAAATTGTACGAGGTCCTTATAAAGCGGTAAGGTCGACCCAAGTCGAATATCTCAAGGAAGGCTTAACATGGCTCCAGTTCTATGTCACACACAAAAATAGAAAAGAAATACTAACGTCCTAAAATAAGGGGATTGTCACTGAACGGACGAAAGAAGAAAAGAAAATAAAGCAGGAAAAATGGTTGCACTTGGACAACAAGAGGAATTGGCAGATACACAGAATTGGAGACAATGTTCTAGGTTCAAAATCTATCATCGCCATTAATGAGCCAAGAATCGGTGCACAGAGCATAAACCACCCACGCCTCTTACCTAGCGTTCAACGTAATCTAGTCTCCCGACCCAGTCAATGTTAAACTCGAAATTAATGACAACTAACCTCTTAACCCTACCGCCAACAACTACGAAGGATAATAACCACAAATACACACGATAGCAAACACTTATCCACATATATTAATTATTCAATAACAAATTAATCTCTCGACCCTGCTCGTTGTCAAACTTATATCTATCATAAAACTGCTCTCGCATTACTTCAACACACATAATTATTTCGAGCCTGTGTATGAAAATCATGAAATAATCAATTTATATGGATGAGAAATTACAAATCATCAACCCAACAATCACGATTCAAGACAAGAATAAATCCAATATTTATTTTCCTACAAATCAATAATTTATCTCACGGTAGAAATTATCCCCATAGAGATTACATAGACATAATGGAACGAGAAAGCTTACAAACCATTCATAGATAAATTCGTCTTCCAAAATCCGAATCGTTCAATCCCAATTGTTAATCCAAGTGCAAGAATTAAAATGGAAAGAAAAGAAAAGAAAAGAAAAGAGAGAAAAAGATGAAAATCGTGTGCAGAAGGTTTGTGTGTTCAAGAGACGATTGCTTCTCATTTTAAATAACCCTCGAAAAAGCCCACAAAACCACAGAATTTGGGCCAAAAATCACGCCCAGCATCGGACGGGATGAAACCGACGTTGGGTGTGGTACTATAGAAAGGTCAAAGAGGGGTGCCCAGCGCCGGACGCTCGGAGCGATGATGAGGACGCAACATCGGACGGAGTTGGCGCACGCTGGAGAGATACGACGGGCGCTGCGCCTGATGAAGCGTCGATCGGGCTGGAGCGTGCGCGGAGGTGTGGCGCACGGGGCGCGATCGAGTTGGGTGGGCATTGGGGAAAGCCCAGCGCCGGACGAGTTGGAGCGTACACAGAAGGGTGGCACGCAGATGGGGGTACATCTGCGGGCACTGGCGAGGGCGAGGCGTGAGTGCCGAACGATGGGGCCTGGGCATTGGAAGCTCAGACGGGACATGCGGCGCTAGGGCACGGGCGTTGGCGCTGGAGCGGCTAGCATCGGGCGGACATGGCACGACGAGCACTGGGCGCTGGGGCACGGCGAGTGATGGGCACGGGCGCTAGGCTGGAGGTGAGTGCTGGGCGTCAAGGAGGCGTCGGGCACACGTCTTGCGACTTTGACGATTCACTCCGTTCTCCATCGTTTGAACTCTGAATTGCGATCCGTTTGCGCCTACGGATTCTTATCGAGATTCTCTTCAATATACTTCAACTCTTGGTAGATCTATGTTTAATCCTGGTTTTCTAAAAAACATCGAAACAAGCCAAATAAGACTGAATCGATAAATACTAATCAAAACAACTGCATAAATAGGACAAACCACGGGAAACGGTATGCATAAAAATACCAAGAATAAACACAAAATCATACTAAACAAATACCTTTCTACAAGCAGTAGAATTTGAAACCTATATAGTGGGAAAAAAAATTGGCCTTCTCCAAAGATTGCTCTCAGTCAATATTGGAGATCATGTATCCGGGACACAGAGAAGATCAAAGCTGAAGTCAGTCATTGATCAGATCTGCTAGAAATTCGTAGGTAAACATGAGAAAACTCATATGTTATGCAATTAATTATCTAGGAACATGCAAGAAATATAATCAATGTATGGTGAATTTAATATCCAAGATAGATCATCGGGAGAATGAAAAATTATATTTCCCTGCAACATCATCTTTTTAGGGTTGACTATTCAATGATGAATGGTATAGATATATACTCTTTTCATCATTGATATTTGTTCTTTGATTTTGATAGCACGAGTTTTAATAAATGTAATGAATGTAAAATGAGTGAAAAAAGAGACCCACATTATGCGAATGGAAAAGGTGAACCATGAGTGTTTTTTTTATATAAATAAGTGGGTTAATTGTGAGTAATAATTATGAGATTTACGTGGAGGTCATGTATATAAAAGGAAAGTGAATGTTTTTTCTCGACGGACCAAAACGAAATTAAATAAATATTTTTCAAGAATGGAGGAAATATTTATGTAGATATACATCATGTATTGCATGATGATCAAGTAAACTATAATATTTCTAACTCTGTAGTTTTTATAAATAAAAACCTTTGATATTAACAACAATGCACACTGAATATTAATCTTTCTATATCTTTTTGTTCTTCTATTTTCTTTAATTTATAACATGTCTAATAATATAGATGAGGCCTAAAAAAAGACATACGACTGAGACTGAAAAATAATGAACTTGAGGATGTGAATGAAAAATAAGCAGAAGAAATGTGCAAACCCTAGACAGCGTATGTTGAGTGAGAGGGTAAAATAATTAATAGAGAATGACCATTGCATTGGAGCCCAATGTCGGGCAGCATATAGGGATGTCAATCGGGCAGCACATAGGGATGTCGGGCAGCATATAGGGATGTAAATTATATAGGGGCCCAATGTCGGATAGCGTAATTTTTTTTAAAATCTTATTATACTAACTCAAGAGCATATAATGAAATTTGAAAATAGTGCTCATGACTAATTTTTTTTTTAATATGCTTTAATATTCATATTTCATATAACTAATTGATCTTTAATAATATAACACAATTATAACGGAGTTAAAACTTATATCTTGAAAAAATTTAATAAGTTAATTCAATATAATAAATGGTTCTTATGGATGGTTTAGCAAAAAATGTAAAACGTTTTTTTAGGTACACTTTCTCTTTGTGGTATTCCACATCTTGCTTGTTTTTTGTCAAAAGATGAAATTCTTAATGATGGTTGTATTAGCCAATTTTGTTAAATTATATACAATATTTAAAATATAAAATATATTCACAACTAAATACTTTTTTAAATATGTATGAATATTCATATTCCATAATAGCTAATTCATTATTTAATAAATGTTTAATAAGTTAATTCACTATAATACCAATTAAAATTTGTAACTTGAAAAAAAATTAATAAGTTAATTCATTATAAATAACTAAATAAAAAAATCAATAATAGCTATAAAAATTAAAATAATTGAACACGAAAAGTAAATTGTCTCAATCTAAATAATATTAACATACATATCTAAAAAAAAGAATATCAACCTATAAAAGTCAAATATTGATTCTCAATACAAATCCATCATAAACTTCATATCTAAATTCAACTTTAATCGAGAAATATATACATAATCTCAAATAAGAGTAATAACAAGATTTAAATTTTTGAAATGAAGAATTTTGAATTTCTAACTATTAGATAAAGGAAAAACAAAGAAAAAATGGTACATGGTTTTCAAATTTCATTATTTGCTCTTGAAAGTTAGTATAATAATTTTTTAAAAGCAAATACTTGTAGAATGTATTATGGTTTAATATTCAAAAGTTATACTTAATTTTCACTTCTTTGTCTTTTTAATAACTAATTCACTATTTAATAAATATTTAATAAGTTAATTCACTATAATATCAATTAAAATTTACTACTTGAAAAAAATAAGTTAATTCACTATAAATAGCTAAATAAATAATCTATAATAGCTACAAAAATCAAAATAATTCAACATGAAAAGTAAATTATGTCAATATAAATAATATTAACATATATATATATATATAAAGAATATGAGCATATAAAAGTCAAATGTTTATTCTCAATATAAATCCATCATGAACTTCAAATCCAAATTCAACCTAACTTGAGAAATAAATATACAATCTCAAACAAGATTAACAATAAGACTTAAATTTTTGAAATGAAGAATTTTGAATTTTGAATTATTAGATAAAGAAAAAAAAGAAAAAAAAAAGAAAATGAGTGTCAATCCATTTGGATGACCTGCAACCCGATTGGGCTTGCCCAATTAATCCATCAACCCGGATGAACTGACTCGAATAGTCCAATTTTATATTTAAGTTACGATTTTATAACTCAATCCTATATTTTTATCGAATTATTCAGATCAACCCATATATTTCGACCCATATTGGCATTCTAGCAGCATATGAGATATCGAAACGAGTGGTTGACGAACTTATCATTATCAGAAAACAAAATTAAAAAGTACAAATGCAACCGGCGCTTCCGGTCAAAACAACGGACCCTTTCTTTTATTCCATTATTATGGGCTTCGATTTGGCTTTTTAGGCCCATCTATATCAACACTTTTCCAGCTTTGTTTTTTAATTTTGTTTCCAATCTTCCTAATTTACCAAGTTATCATTTTTCTGTTTTTATTATTCACAACGACATATAGAATAAATAACAGTATATGCTAATTAATCCGCATATTCATAGGCCGAACTCAAACTGAGACAGAACTAAACAGACCAACATATATATGAGCTAAATCCACAACGTATTCATCCATTTTCTTGCAAAATTTTCTTTTGGAATTTTAGATTTTATTCATCCACCCATATGCATAATTACAGTAATATGAATATAATTTGAATGATGGGAGTTATAGACGATAGTATGCATGAAGTAGAATTATTTATATGTTTTGGCATGCATGTTCCTCATTATGATACAAACAAGGCAACGATTAGTGCTAGTAGTTGGTCCAATAGGATGATCATACATTTTTGAGAATAATATGTATATGAAAAAATTTAGGGAGTCTTGTTTCATGGTTTGATTGTAGTTCTCTTACGAAGACATTGTTTTTAACATTTACTTGCAAAGTAATTTCTGCATTTAAAAGAATTTTTCTTCTTATAAAGAGGGAAAAAAGAAAAAAAGATAACGAAAATCTACTTCCAAAAGGTCATCTTTTTGTCTTTAAATTGTTGATGAATACAGTCGCGTCAAAACAACAAGTAACATCCATCAAGCTACATTTTAATTAATTTGAATTGAATCCGAGAGATCGATTGATTCATTAAACTATAGAGTATAGATCAACTTAAAAAAAAAAAATTATAGCTTAATTCTATAATACATACTTAGTTGATAATATATATATATATACACAAATTATACAAATAATACTATATATATATATATATATATATATATAAATTCTTGTTATATTTATTTGTTTTTTTAATTTTTCATTATAAATTAATATTAAAGTTAATTAGTTATATGTATTATATATGACTTGGAAAATATTAGGTTTAAATTAAAAGTGCTATTAAATTTAAAATACTGCACATATTAAAGGTTACATAGATTACATAAAATGCTGAAATATAAAATTACATCAACGACAAATCACATAAACTTACCAAAATCCAACAAGATTGCATAAGATAATTAATTAAACATAAAAAAGCTGAAATGAACTACAGCATATTATTATGTAACTTTTGGTTCTTTTCACATTATTATTATGTTTTTTCATTTTTATTTTTCATTAATTCAGATATATTTTACGTATTATTTAAAATTAAACAAACAAAAAATTCTGAAACATTTATTTTTCTGTGCAGATTGCCTGAGATGCTCTAAATCAAGCTTTGTGAATGATTTGATTTTTCTTAGGAGTTATGAGCTTACATGTTAGAATTGATTTAAAAATTAATCCTGCTGTTGATATGAAGAAATCTATGTTTGTGTTTAACTGCGATCAATATAAATCCAGCTAAACCCTACATCTGTAAGCTAGAGAGAATATTGTTATGTTTGTTAAGGTGGCACCTAACTAAAACTGTTTGGTGCATAAAGTTAATTACAAGATTCAAGAAACCAATAATAGTTAAACTGTTAATCAAGTGGATTAATTTTGTATGATACGTACACAAGCAAATTTTCAGTAACAAATAATAAAATCATTTATAGGTTGTGATCGATCTTAATTTCGTTAGGGAATTAAATACGCGAAGAACACAAGGAATTTACGTGGTTCGATCTGTTAAAAAGATCTACGTCCACGGGGCGAGAGAGTATGTGTGTATTTGATAAAATGAGGAGCGATTACAAAGAGTGTAGCTGATCATTTTCTGCCTAATCTAGCCTCTATTTATACACAATTATATTGACCTAGATCTTAGATCCGAGATCTCCTCTAAAATCGGATCTTAATCCTAGATTTTCTCTGAATATGATTCTTTTAGATACATCCGAATCTTCTGCGTCAGGACTTGCGATTTGAGTTGTAACGGGCTTAGTATTCTTCTTGGACCGAACTCACCTAGGCCGAGCTTAATATTGGGGTCCATTTATACCGGGCCGATGCTTGGGCCTCAGTAGTTGGTGTAGGAAAACATATGTTAAGTCGTGCTTTGACCTTCCTCGGACCGTATCCCGGTTGCCCAATCTCCAACGCCGAGTGAGGACGATCTATGGAGAATGCTTCGAAAAATCATCCTCGCTCTCTACACAATTTTCGAGAACTACACTCGAGAATGAGATGGCCGAAAATTTGCTTGTGTAATAATGAGCATTAACCTGACTTTATCTCATACCTTATATTTATAATGCACTACCTTAATCCCATATGGAAATTACCATAATCCTATATGGAAATTACCATAATCCCATATGGAAATTACCATAATTCTTTATGGAAATTACCATACTCCCATGATTATTACCATACTCGTGATTATTACCATAATCTTATATGGAAAGGATCTATGCATATACCATAAGTATAATAATATCCTTGTGGGATAAAGAGAATAAAATCTTGCCATAGAGAGCTGCAGGGCATCACGATTTTCCTCGATGCTACACGGGCCCTGGATGGGCCAAATTGTGGATCAAATGCAAGGAATAAAGATGGGCCTCAAATAAATTAATTATCTTATGTTCAGCCCGTAACATAAATTAATTTATAAACATTCGATCATGCCACTAGAGAAAGAATGTCGACTTACCCTTTATTACCGATGGTGAGTCGGGCTTGCACTTAGACATTACGAATCCCGTATTTAAGATATCGAACGTCCATTAATTATTTATAGCATTCTCGATCGCTTAAAATAATTAATAACTTCATTTCATAAGTAGTACCACTCAACCTTATTATTGTACTTGAGCTAACTCAACTGCGCAGGTTTAGTACAATAAACCTTTGAGCTCCTTATGGGAAGTCATCATCCTAAACGGATACTTGACTCGACATGATAACTAGCGTGACATACAAGCACCGCCACCACCCAAAATGCGAGAATCTGGTTAGAACATATAACCTCACCCATGACAAGTCAAAGTGATGGTCGAACTCATACTCACCTAATACCTTATCGAGGTTTAGATCATCGAAGTCACCGAGATCTTGGTTCTTCACGACGGTCGATAAGAAGAACACATCTCACCGTGATCCTTCAATATGTCGTAGACGCATCAACATAGACAAGCAACCAAGTCAAGTCACTTATCTATACCGCAGCCTATACCGACAACTCGTCCTCAAGTCGCCTCAATCAGGAAACTTTTATATCTCATTAAGCTCGACCAATCATACGCACTCGTGATCTTCTACACATCGTATGATCTAACTTATATATGAGATAAGGGGACACGATATATGCAATCAAGTATTCAAATCGATAGGAGATTGTAATAGTGGTAATATAAGCATTGTATACAAGCTCAACCGCATCGCTTTCAAAGATACAAATCCAACAATGGGCCATATCCTATCACATCCCCCAAAAAGACGCAGGTTGAGGTTGTGATGGGTTAGGAGCCATGATTCGCCGTTGTTTCGTGTTTGACGGTGGAGCGCGCTTAATCTTAATGACCATATTCTCTCGGTTGTACGTCGCTTGCTTCGCTTTGTCGAGGTCGCATATGCCGCTCACCTTACCGAGGCGTTATGCGTCGCATGTCGCCGCTCACCTTACCGAGGCGTTATGCCGGTTGTATGTCGCCGCTCATTCGCTTCACCGCCGGGCGCTATGCCGAGGTCGCATGTCGCCGCACGGCTTTCGCATCACCTACCGAGGCGCTGTATCAAGTCGCTTGTTTTCGCTTCAACCCGACGAGGTGTTATACCGAGGTTGGTTAGGTAGTCCATTGTCGAGGTCGGATACACGACGCCTGCTCAATGCGTAACGCCGCGCCGAGGTCGAACACGGGATTTTCTGCCAATGTCGAACACGAGATACGTGATCTGTATTTAATGCGCATTTAATGCGGTAGCGGTTGGGTTCCCGATAAAGTGCATATTGGAGGAATAACTTCCATGATACGCCATTTCTCGTATCACTTTATCCATTTCAATTTTCAAATTCTCCATTTTGCGTTCCTGAAGAAAAAAGCTTTGCTATCGCCATTGTCCTTGTCGCCGCATCTATGCCATCATCTTCTTCTAAAACCAGTAAGTTTTCATGGCATCTTCTTCTTCTTCCTCGTCCGATGGGTCTCACGGCCGTGAAGGCGCGTTAAGTCAGGTCACCACGGTGCCCCCGGTCGAGAAGTCTATACCGTTGATTCCTCTGTTCCGTATATCTGTAATATTTTTCCCCCCTTCGAGGGATTTTGGTAAAGTTTCCAACATTTCATCGTGTCTAGAGTCGTCTGAAATGATAGAAATTGCCACTAGGTTTTTCGTCTCACCATCTATGGGGTTGGTCGTCCCCTAGCCGGAGGATAGGGCTTGCTCTCCTGGGGTTTGTTATAAGGTACTGAAGACAGCCCAAGTCCGGTCTTCGTGTTCCTTTTCCTTCCATTTACGCCAATTACAACGAGTGTTTGGTATTCCTCACACCAAATAACGCCAAACTCATTTCGGCAGCTGACGGGCCCAGCGCCTATGCGCATAGCATAATTATCCTTTCACCCTAGGGCTCGTCCTTAGGTTTTTCCAATTCAAGTGTAGCTCGAGGTGGTATTATTTATCACCTCGTCGTGGCTTCAAGTTGAAAACGAAGTCAAAGATCTCTAATCGCGTAAGAGTCTTCCGTCGCTCGAGAGCTTCTTCGAGTTCGTCTCGAACATCGAGAAGTCGCCGACGTGGTCGTCGACGGCGCGCCGTGACTTCGGGAGATATCGCAGGGTCGGCCAAGTCGACGATGTTTTTACTGATGTCGAGCTCATCGACGCGGGGTTAAGCCCTTATAATCCTGCCACTGTGGTGGAGTCGGTGAGGGGTGAGGCCCCCCTTCATTCCTTTTCTTCGTCGTTCATTATCAGCTTCTCCTTTGTGCTGACAAGTTTATTTTTCTTTGTAGTGAACTTTGTCAAGGACAAGAAGAGGAAGAGGTCGGATTCTGATCCCAAAACTCCCACCTTGGCCTTGAAGAATGTTGCCGAGGCCTCTTCCGAGAAGGCTGAGGTTGGAGGGAGGTCGCCTTCGCCTATGCCTGCCCCGTCTCCTTTAGTCGCCCCACGCCCCAATAAGGGAAAGCGTGTGGCTTCTCCCGCCGGCGATGATGATTGCACAATCGCTTGTAGTCGTCGCGCGTCGATCCTTTCCCGAGGTAAAGCACTTTTTGTTCGCACGCTTTCAGCAATGTATCATGTGTTAGTTGATGTTGATTTTTACGTGCAGGGGACCGAGCACGTGAAGGCCGAGCTCAACAGCGTGTCTGCAATGTCCGCCCAAGTGGTGGACTTTTTAAATGATGCTCTGGACCAGTTCGGTTAGGTGGCTCAGTATTCCCGGGAGTTGGAGGAGAAGAACACCCTTCTTTCCCAAGACGTGGCCGAGGCCGAGGTTAAGGCTCGGGATGCGGCGAGGAGGGAAGCCGAGGCTCTGGCGGCGGCGAGGGCTGCGAAGGCAGCCGAGGCGGTGAAGGCGGCCAAGGTGGAGGCGTTGAAGGCCGAGATCGAGGCGGCCAGGGTGGTGCAAGCCGAGGCGGAGGCGGCGGGGCGTCGAGAGGCTGAGGCGGCGGGCTCGCAAGGAGAGCTTCTCCGTGCTTTCACGGTGAGGCTGTTCTTGTCTGGGAGGTTCTCCGAGTTAGCCGGCAATCTGGCCGAGATCCTCAATAAGCATGTGGTAGCGACCATGCTCGATGAAGTCGCCGAGGATTACCCGCAGTTGGATAAATCCAAGTACGGGTATGAGGTGACGGAGAACGAGGCGTTGCTGCGATCCTATGCCGAGGTCCTTGCTGCCGGCTTGGAGAGCATGCCCGTGCTGGAGAGCCTGACCTCCTCCGCAACGTTGCTGACCCCCGATTTGGTTCGGGCTTGCTCGGTGGACCGGGATGCCATTCTTGAAGCCTTAATAGCTGATATGGCCAAGAAGCCGAGGATGGCGGTGGCTGCTGAGGTCACGGAGGAAGCAAAGGTGGCGCCGCTGGAGCTCAAAGAGGCCGAGGGTTCCGGAGCCCGGGATGAGGCCGAGGCCGTTGAGCCGGACCAAGGGTTCTTTGGAGGGTCGATTGATCCTCTTTTTTTTTTTTTAAATGTATATGTACATCGTCATTTCTGCCTTGGTGGCTTTAATAAAATTTCCCGCCTAGAAAATTTATCTTTGTCTTTGTCTCCGCCTTCTCCCGAATTTTTGATGTATCCCATGGTTGGATCAAATCAAAACGCTGACTCGGCCTCGAATCTAAAGAGGTCGAGGTCGAGGTCCCGCACCGGAGGGTAAACTTGGTCATGTGCGCGAGGAGGCCGACGCCAAGTTCGTGACTTCACAAGAGAAGTTTGACGAGCTTCAAGCTCGATTCTTGGAGTTGGAGGAGAAGCACGAGATTGCGGAGGATAAGGCCAAGTCGGTCGTCGGGAACATGTCAATACGAGGCGGTTATCCGTCGAGGTGGTGGAATGACTATCTCCGATGCCGAGGCTAAAGTTTTCGAGCTCGAGTCTACCGCTCGAGGTATAGACAAGAGTACGGTCGAACTCCCGACAATTTCGTGAGCAATATGCCGACCAAGAAGATAAGTGGCTTGTACAAGACCGTAGTAGTTCGTCATCCTCTCGAAAGGTGCTTCGCTCGATGACCGGGCTTCTTCATCCGCCAAGCTCATCCTCCTGCCGAGGCTCCTTCTTATCTTTCGATGATGTGGAGTGTCGACGACACTTCTCTTGAATTCTTTATGCAAGACCGACGTCACCCATCGAGAAGCCGAGGTCATGTGTCATCGAGCGGCCGAGGTCGTTTGACGAGGCAAAGAGCTGGTCGAACTTCTGGCATCGATCGAGGACGAGGCC
This sequence comes from Salvia rosmarinus, assembly GCA_036937905.1. NCBI lineage: Eukaryota > Viridiplantae > Streptophyta > Magnoliopsida > Lamiales > Lamiaceae > Salvia > Salvia rosmarinus. The sequence goes on from CM072820.1 coordinate 40,289,142, forward strand.
GAGGTAGGGATAGGGTTAGCATAGATGATTTGTTGAACCCTGATTTTCCTAGGGATTGGCTTAGCTTTTCCCAGCCTCCTGGACCTTCATCGTCCTCGTAATGTATGCGTTGTACACTTTGGAAATAAGAATGAATTTTTTTTCTTTGCCTTGTGTTGAAAACGTTGTATACATTTCATCCTCGTGTTAAACGAAGGTAATTCATCCTCGTATTAAACGAAGGTAATTCATCCTCGAAATAAACGAAGGTATGAGTTTCTTTTTTGGCAAGAAATATCGCTAGGGGTGGTCCCTTCTTCCTCGAAATAAATGAAGGTATAGGTTCCTATTTTGGCAAGAAATATCACTAGGGATGGTCCCCTCTACCTCGAAATAAACGAAGGTATAAGTTCCTTATTTGTCGAGTTTTATCGATAGGGGTGGTCCCCTCACGCGCGTTTATAGTTCGTCCTCGTATTAAACGAAGGTAGTTCGTCCTCCTTAGAGGGTAGTTCGTCCTCGTGAGAGGGTATTGTAAAATGGGGAAGAGGTATTATGCATAAGTGACAAATAAAACATGTAAGAAAAAGATTTTATTAATAAAAGACGACGTTACAGACACGACCGAACATACTCAAAGACACGACCGAATGCACTCAACCTCGACACTTATGCGAAATATCTCTTGAGATGAATGATGTGCCACATATTGGGTATTTGCTCACCTGATATATGAGCGAGCTTATATGACCCTTTTCCGAGGACTTCTTCGACCTGGTAAGGTCCTTCCCATGTGGCTTCCAGTTTACCAAGCTTTGTGGCTTTACTGACTTCATTATTTCGAAGCACGAGGTCGCCTACTTGAATTGTCGGGATTTGACACACTGGTTGTAATACCGAACTACTTGTTGTTTATACCGAGCTTCCTTATGTAGGCGAGGTCTCTTTTCTTCAAGCGATCTAGATCGCCAGAGATTCTTCCCATTAGCTTCAGCTGAGAAGTGGATGGTGCGGGGGCTTGGCATTCCGATCTCTGCAGGGATTACTGCTTCGGTTCCATACACCAAACTGTAGGGTGTTTCTCCGTTCGATGTCCAAGGTGTTGTACGGTACGACCATAAGACCTGCGGTAAATTTTCTACCCAATCGCCCTTGACTCGGTCGAGGCGAGTTTTGAGTCATTTTACGATTGTTCTGTTGGTGACTTTGGTTTGACCATTTGCTTGAGGATGGGCCACCGAGGTGAATTTTTATTGGATCTGAAGCTCTTGATACCACTCTTTGAATACCTTATCCGTGAACTGTGTCCCGTTGTCCGAAATGAGGATATGAGGATGCCGAAGCGACACACGATGTTCTTCCAGACGAAGTTGAGGGCATTTTTGCTTGTAATCTTCACCAATGGTTCGGCTTCCATCCACTTTGTGAAGTAGTCGATCGTGACAATCATGAATTGAAACTGCCTGAGCTTTGCGAAGGGGCCTACGATATCAATCCCCATTGCATAAATGGCCAAGGGCTTTGCATGTCATGAGGTCGGTTTGAGGTAGCCTCGCACGCTTCCATGAATTTGCACTTGACATTTCTTCACGAGGTCAATTGAGTCTTGGAACATTGTTGGCCAATAATATCCCCATCGCACGACTTTCTTCGATAAGGCGGGGTCCGATGGCTTCCACATGATCCCTCGTGTACTTCTCGTAGTACATAATCACTCGGTTCGGACACAAACACCTTAGGAGAGGTCAGAGGTATGATTTTCAGAGAATTCCTTGCTCGAGTGTATATCGCAGAGATTTGCTCAAGACTCCTGACCTCGAGCTCGCCATGGGGCGCTTGTCTTCTCCAAATATGTTTGGACGGGGTCATCCAATTAGGTTCCTCGTCCGAGACTACATTGACTTCGACCTCGACATCGCCTATGCTCGCTTTAAACTTTTCATCAAGGCTCGCTGACGATTTGGCCGCTTTGCTTAAAGTGTCGGCTCGGCTATTTTGCTCCCTCGGGATACGAACCAACCGGAAGTATGAGAAAGATTGTTGCAAGCTTTGGCTTTTCAAGGTATTTCTTCACCCCGTTGCCTTTTGCTTCGTACTTTCCCAACATTTGGCTCACTATAACTTGAGAGTCGCTGTGGACTTGCACGGCTCGTATCTGGAGACTTTGAGCTAGGCGAAGTCCTGCGATTAAGGCTTCGTATTCCACTTCGTTATTTGTATTTTTTAATGTGAACCGAAGTGCGTAGGCTATCTCTTGTCCATCTGGACTTATGAGTAAGATGCCTGCCCCACTGCCCGTTTTTCCCGAAGCTCCATCCACATAGATTTGCCAACAATCTTCAAATGGTTCCTTTATGAGTTCGGCTTCGGCGTTGTCTGGAGTCGGCTCAACGTGTTTCGGCTTTTCTGCGAAGTTAGCCTCGACAAGGAAGTCTGCTAAGGCATGACCTTTGATGGCTTGACGAGGGCAGAAAGATATAGCGTGTTCGACCAATTCAATTGCCCACTTCGCAATTCTCCCTGAAGCTTCTGGCTTCGTCAATACTTGTCGAAGTGGATGATCGATGAGAACCTGTATGGGATGTGCGTGGAAGTATGGACACAGCCTCCTTGCAAAGATTTACTAATGCCAAGGCGAGCTTCTCAAAGGTTGATACTGCTTACGCCCTTTAGTGCTCGGCCGATAAAATATACAGGAGTCGACATCCGCTTTCTCGCACTGTAATCGCACTTATGGTTTCGTCCGAGGTGGCGAGGTATAGGGAAAGTACCTCTCCTTCTTTCGGGACGGATAAAGTGGGGAGTTTGGCGAGGTAGTTCTTGAGATCTTCGAAAGTCGACTTGGTTTATCATCCCGTGAGAACTCCGAGCCTTTTGAGTATTTTGAAAAGGGAGTCGCTTATCCGCTGCTTTTGAAAGAAAGCGGCTTAGTGCGGCTATGCAGCCCGTCAATCTATGTACGTCATGGATGGTCTTCGGCATTTTCATCCCCAAAATGGTTTGAACCTTGGATGGATTAGCTTTTAGCCCTTCTTGTGAGACCCAGCACCCCAAAAATTTGCCAGACCGAACTGCGAATGTACACTTCTGGGGCTTTAGCTTTAGGTTTACCTTCAAGTAAGCCGAGGACGATCCCGAGGTCGGCAACACATGTGGCTTCCTTTACTCTTGACGACGATGTCATCTACGATACTTCCACATTCGACCAATGTAGGTCAAATATCTTGTCCACCATTCTTTGATAAGTGGCCTCTGATTCTTGAGTCCAAGGGCATCTTCTTATATGCAAAGACCAAGTCCGTTATGAAGGTTGTTTTGATGCGTCCTCGCCACCCATCAACACTTGGTGATATCCTCAGATAAATCCAAAAGTCAAGACTTCAGATCCAACCGTAGCGCCAACCTTTTGTCGATATTTGGAAGATGGTAATGTCCTTTGGGCAATGTTTATTGAGATCGTGTAATCGATACACATTCGCCATCCCTCCTCCTTTCTTGACCATCATTGGGTTGGCTATCCGGTCGGATACTGACTTGAATAATATACGAGCTTTTAATAATTTATTCACCTCGTCATGGATGACCTGATTCATTTCAGCTGCAAAAATCCGTTGCTTTTGCCGAACTGGTTTTACACTCGGGTCAATATTGAGCCGATGAGTGATAATACTTGGCGAGACCCCGGTCATGTCGAGGGGTGACCAAGCAAACACGTCTCTGAATTCCTTTAGGAGTTGGATGATCTGTTTTTTTAATTGAGTTTCCTCGGTAGAACCTACTTTGACGACCTTGAGTGGCTCGTCTTCATACAGTGTGACCTCCTCTACCGGGCTGTCGGGGACATGCGACGTCTTTCCCAGTTCCAACTCACCGAGTTTCTTTAATTGCTATGCTTGTGGGTGCTGGGCCGAAGTCCCTGCGCCTCTTAGGGCGACTGCATGCATTCTTTGGCCCGTTTCTGATCTCCCCGGATCACGGCTACCCCTCCTTTTATGGGGATCTTCATTGTCAGATGGTACATTGAGCATACCGCCCTCACTGCGTTTAGCCAGTCTCGTCCCAATATGATGTTATACGGCGAGTAGGCCTTTACCACGAAGAACTGTACCACCTTGGTGGAGCTCGTCGGTGCTCTTCCTACCGTGACGGGTAGTTCGATTATTCCTTCGGGCGTGTCTCTTCCCGCACAAAGCTTGGAGTGGTAGCGGAGGCGCGCGGCGTGCCTCCTCAACTTCTAACTTGTCAAGCATTCCTCAAGATGATGCTTCTTGACGCCTCACCGCCGATGTACACGCTTTTACCGCCTTGTTGGCGACCACTACTGGATCACCATCACATCCCGGTGGGTACTATGGCTGGTACGGGTCGCCCCTCGAGAAGGTGATTGCCTCATCCCTTTAAACCTCTTGTTTGCGTGTTCACTGGTATGGGGACTTGGGCCTCACCTTAAGAGAGGACTTTGTAACTCCGCGAGGAGCCCCGTGATGGTGGAGATGATCCCGTCAGATTGGGGCTCGCCATCTCCATCTTCGCCGTTGTCGCGCCTTGTTTTATTGTGAGGGCACGCCCTCTTCCTTGCTTCCTCTTCATCCGACCCTCGGTAGGGGGCTTCAGATTGACCGCCTTGCGCCATGCCCTTGGTACTTCTTTAGACTCGTCCCTGCACTAAATTTTTGATGTCTACCATGAGGTCTCGCATTCTTCAAAGGTCGTGCCCATAATCCTCATGGAAGGAGCAAGATTTGTCCTCGATCGGCGCTGACCGCTGGATTTATATTGAAAGCGCTTTGGTCGAGCTTTTATACAATGTTTCTCGTTACCACTATTACAATCTCCTATCCGAATTGATTACTTGATCGCATATATCTATGTCCCTTATCTCATATATAATTTAGATCATACAATGTGTAGAAGATCACGTAAGTCCGTATGATTGGTCAAGCTTAATGAGATATAAAAGTATCACACCGAGACAACTTGAGGACGAGTTGTCGGTATAAGCGGTATAGATAATAAGTGACTTGACTTGGTTGTTTGTCTATACCGGCACGCCTCGACGTATTGATGGATCACAATGAGATGAGTTCTTCTATCCGACCGTCGTGAAGAACCTAGATCTCGTGACTTACGATGATCTAAACCTCGATAAGGTATTAGGTGAGTATGAGTTGTCGACCATTACTTTGACTTGTTATGGGTGAGGTTACATGATTTAACCCAAGACTCTCTCGCATCTTGGGTGGTGGCAAGGCTTATATGTCATGCTAGTTATCTCAGACGAGTCACCGTATCCGCTAGGATGATGACGCCACCTTAAGGAGCTCAAAAGGTTTATTGTACTAAACATGCAGGTTGAGTTATCTCAAGTACAATAATAAGGTTGAGTGGTACAACTTAAGGAATTAAATATATTAATTATTTTAAGCGATCGAATGTCAGAATAATTAATGGACGTGCGATATCTTAAATACGAGGATTCGTGAAGTCTAAGTGCAAGCCCGACTCAACTTCGGTAATAAAGGGGTAAGTCAACATTTATTCTCTAGTGGCATGAATGAATGTTTATAAATTAATTTATGTTCTGGGCTGAACATAAGATAATTAATTTATTTGAGGCCCATCTTTATTCCTTGCATTTGAACCCTGGGCTGGCCCATCCAGGCCTGTAGCTAAGGTGAAAATCGCCCACTCTCTCTCCTAGTCCTACTGGGACTCTGATTTGATCCTCTCTATCCTAAAGGATATTATTATATTTATTAGATAGGATTTGGGAGTGCATTATAAATATAAGGTGAGAGGGAAAATCAAGGCTAATCTTTATTCCATATTTTTCGAGAATTACTATAGTATTATAGTGAGAATTTTCGAAAATTGAGAGAGAAGAAAGAGGGTGATTTTCTATAGATTCTCCATAGACCGCCCTCACCGACATTGGAGATTAGGCAACCGGATACACCCGTAAGATCAAAGCACTAGTCTTGATCCGTTCTACCCCGACAGATTCGCAGGTAAACACGAGAAAACTCCTACGTGTTGCAATTAATTATATAGGTGCATGCTAGGCATATAATCAATGTTTGGTGAATTAAACATCCAAGATAGATCATCGGGGAAGGGTTAAAATCAGATTTCCCTACATTGACCCCTCTGTCATTGGTCGAGGCTTCTCGAACATGTTCGTGTGGAGCTCAGATCTCCGCCTTAACTTCGCTGGGGTGTATACTTGGGTCGCCCGGTTATTCTTGCGCCCAAGCCTAGACTCTATTGGGCAACGATCCTTTCCAAGGCATTTCGTCGGCCTTGGTTTGGTCTCCTCGCCATCTTCTTTCTTCCTTTGTCAGAGGGCTCCACCTTTTCTTCTTCGCGCTTTTTTCTATCAGCGTCGTCCGCTTTGGCGAACCGGTCCGCTATGCGCCACGCTCCGACGATCGGGGTTCGTATTGACAATCTCTTTGTATAGGGCCCCGACAAGATGCCATTTGGAAGGCCGAGATGATGAGGAGATCGTTTACGCTTCTACTTTCGCTCTTCAACACCAAACAAGGCCGAGATGATGAGGGAGATCGTTCGTGCTTCTTTCGAGCTCTCTTGTTGATATATATCTAATTCACTATTACCTTGATGCCATTTTGGAAGGCCGAGATGATGAGAAGATCTTGAAAAGATTTCTTACGTTCATATTTGATTTGATCTTCGACTTTCGTGCTAAACTCCTTGTTGAACCCGGGTCATAAAGTCACTAATGGACTCTCCCGATAATTGTTTCTTCGCCTTGCCTCACCGTGAGGAGATGTGCCGATGTCGTTTGACTCGCCTTTTGGAAGAACCTTCAATGAAAGGCTTCCATTAGGTCGCGGTATGATCCGATACTCCCCATATAAGAAGGTAAATTGTCGAACCACCGCGCGCGCATTGTCGACCATAAGTAACTCTATCGAAATTCCATAGAGAAGAGTTTGCACATAGCTGGATGGTGTCTGAGACGTTGGTTGATCATATTATACCGGAATTGTGAGAGGAAGTTTTATGGATCCTCGATTTTGGTGGTTGTGGCGACATCGTGTTATAAAATCGAGCATCTTCGCTTGTAACCTTCGCAAATTGCCTGAGGGCTGAGTTAATCTCCTCCCTCACTTTGAGTTGGAGCTCCTTCATCGACGACGGCCTGCTCGCACGCCCAGCACTTGTTCGGGAGGTTGAACGAACCGAGCGAGTATTTCGCTTGAGAACGGGTAATTATTTTCCGCATCCATCGAACCCGCCTTGAGAACCCGGGATCAAACCCGCCTTCCGAGGCGGAGTTCGCCGACCGAACTCGTTTTGATGACGGGGCCGACCTCGCGGCGATCACGACGCCCCGTCCCGCTTGTTAAATCCTCGCACGGTTGGTTTGGGCCCCAACCCGTGTAGAGGTATGAGCGACTATCATCCGGAGGTGAGGATTCACCTCATTGTCTGCCTCGTGCCTCGACGAGGCTTCGCGCCCCTATCTTCGTGATGGTGCCGACCTTGCTCTACCGAGGTACTAGAGAAGCTTTCCTTGTTCTTTTCAAGAATCCTTTAACCTCATCAAGCGCTTATCTGCTGAGCCGAGGAGGTTCCTCCCGGTTCTTTATGGCCTCCTCGCTATTATACCGCTTCTTCATGCGATGAGATGGCTTTGCTCGTCGAGGCTTTGGACATGCCTTCGGGGTTGGTTCTCGACCGGCTTTTCCCAAGCCTAGCTCGGCGCGCCCCGCCGTTGTTGTTGCCGATAGCGGCTCGACGTGAGACTTCGGTATTCATCGTCGTGATTGATTCCCTGTAAACAAAGGTTGATCGAAAACACAAAATTTCGTTTCCCACGATCGGCGCCAAAGATCGATCTTAATTTCGTTAGGGAATTAAATACGCGAAGAACACAAGGAATTTACGTGGTTCAATCTGTTAAAAAGATCTACGTCCACGGGGCGAGAGAGTATGTGTGTATTTGATAAAATGAGGAGCGATTACAAAGAGTGTAGGTGATCCTTTTCTGCCTAATCTAGCCTCTATTTATACACAATTATATTGACCTAGATCTTAGATCCGAGATCTCCTCTAAAATCGGATCTTAATCCTAGATCTTCTCTGAATAGGATTCTTTTAGATACATCCGAATCTTCTGCGTCAGGACTTGCGATTTGAGTTGTAACTGGCTTAGGATTCTTCTTGGACCGAACTCACCTAGGCCGAGCTTAATATTGGGGCCTATTTATACTGGGCCGATGCTTGGGCCTGGTAGTTGAGCCATATCCTATCAGGTTCCTTGGAGTTTGGAAGAACTTAGCTGTTAGAAGAAAATGGATGTGTGAAAGCTTAGTAAAATGATAATTAATAAAGGTATATCCATTGGGAATTAATGGAATTAAATTGTAGATTTGGAATATACTTTTCATGTGTATTAATTTGATATAGTTATTTGTTCAAATTCGAGTTGAGTTGAGATGAATGAGCAATCAATGCAAAACATTAGCTACTTAAATAGTTGAGAAATAAAGTATTTTGCATTGAAAAAAAAATAAGGAAATACTAAGTTATTAATAAATGCATCCACAGCAGTAAGGATCAATCAAGTATGTTTTACCATGCTGCACCACAATGAGTTTTTAGTTAGCAATTTTATGGCTAACCCAAAATGCCTAAAAGGATGTCACTATCCGAGCATGTGCACCTGCATTTATTGCATTGGGCACTTTAAATGCGCATTTTGCATGTGCGCATCGTCACCAGGTACGAGTGAGGAGCCTTAAATTTTTCCAGGAACCTTTGGGCTCCAAACACGTGCATTTCGCACTACTTGTCGTATTGAGTGCTTTAGAGGCGGACTTTGCACGTGCACATAGTCGCGCATTTTAAAGGAGCATTTTACACATGTTCATGTCGCAAAAAGCTATGAGGAGCCTAGTTTTTTGAGGCACCTTTGGACTATAACTAGGGCCTTGACCTTGACGATATAATCACTTAAATTCCATATTAATAATCATGTCATCATATATTAGTATACTATATATACTTACTCGGTTTCAGGTGTCGAGTATGGAGTAGTTCGATCATAATAACGATTTTCCATGCAACCTTTTGTATTCATTGTTATCGTTTTATCTTGGAGATGTAGGTTGTAGAATTATGTGCACTGTGAAATATTTTGTCTTGCCTCAATTCTAGTTGAAACTTTTGTGCCGCCGTTAAGGGTGAGCATTTGGTCGATTCGGTTAAAAACCGAACCGAAAATCCAAAACCGAAAATATCGAACCGTTCAAAAATTTAAACGAACCAAACCGAATTTTTACTCAAACCGAACCGAATTTTAAACTTCGGTTTCGGTTCGGTTTTTGGTTAACCTAACTTTTAATAATTTAATTTAATAGGGTTTAATTTATATAGGGGTTGGATCCAGTGAGAACTCATCTTTTTTGAGAACTTGAGAACCATGCATAAGACGTTGAAGATAATGCACAAAACAGAATAAAGTTGTGCATAACGAAAACTTTCTAAAATTGTTGCACAACAAAATAATTTTAGAAAGTTTTCGTTATGCACAACTTTATACCGTCTTGTGCATCATCTTCAATGTCTTATGCATGGTTCGCAGAGTTCGCAAAAAAGATGTGGTTCTCATTTGATCCACTCCATATATATATATATATAAAATTTAATTTAATATTTTAATAATTTAGTTTAATATATACATATATATAAACTTCGGTTCGGTTCGGACCGAACCGAAATTTCGGATTACTAAACCGAAAAAAGTTCGGTTTTCATTTTTTGCATCCAAACCGAACCAAAGTTTTTAAAAACCGATCCAAACCGACCAAATTGCTACGGTTCGGTTCGATTATTCGGTTTGGATTCGGTTTTGCTCACCCCTAGCTGCCGTATTTTCCACACCCATATTGACACTATTTAGTACATGATTTACGACATTCATATTACAAATATACATACTAGTTGAAGTTTGGAAAATGCCCTAATCTAAGTGGGAAAATATATGAATTTAATTTCTTCCTATTTAATCAATAGATCGATCACCGACGGTTTTGCTTGGACATGAAAATATAAACTAGAGCATTCAAGAATTGAAGAACAATAGGAAAGGTCAATTGATACTTCAAAAAGAAATTGAATTAAATCAAATGAGATTAATATTAAACGGGGTCAGATTGTGTCGCACTGCGCCTGCTATCACTCAATCTGTTTCCAAACAATAGCATTTTATGTGGAGGAGATGGGGCTGATTAGGTAAATACCCCAATATGGTGTTTACTTTGCATGATTAGGTTGGATAGATAAAATTAATCCAATATAATCAAGTGTTTACTTTTAAGGATTAATATTTGAGGATATCCCAAAGCCCGAGATTATTTTAATCATTTGAATTATTCTTCATTAATTTTAATCCAACCAATATATGTAGGATTGAATAATCATCCAAATAAAGGGAGAATTATTTATCTCAATTTTAATCCTTCACTAATCATTTATAGTAAACAAATAATTGATGGATAAAAATTATCTTATCATACATTTAATCCAACAAATAATCAATCATTCAAAATGTTAATCAAGAAAAGTAAACACTCCCAAAAGAAATGAAACTGCGTCGGCTCAGATAGTAAGGGAGATGGCATTTGAACGCTAAAATCTTAGCAATAAATTATTCCAACTAAACAGTACTGTTATCGATTAGCAAACAAAATATTGTATAGAAATAACCAAGACAAAACAAGTAATAAGCACAGACACGTCACTATTATCCAACAAAATTGTAGTGTAGAAATTTTTAGACTATAAAATAGACAACTAAATAATGAAGACACAAATAAAAACACTCTGAGAAAAATCAAGAATAAAAGATTGATCATAGGAATGCATCAATTTAAGCAAACTCATGTAATTAATTATTAATCCAATTACCAATATTTAATTCAATTCACATGAAGGATCATATAGATAACCACAATCTCTCTCTTGATAAATCTTGTGATAGTTGATTAACATAAATTCTATAGATCTCAAGAAAAATATACTAACTCCTAAAAGCTTACTAACCTCCTACGAATATCTCTACATGTATTATGTGTCCATGAACTCGATTTCAAAATTAAACTCACTAGGTATTTAATCGAACAACGAACATTCATCGATATGGGCCAGCTATTTAAACATGAAATCAAACATCAAGAACAAAAACCATGAATTGAAAGACAAATTAAACTCAATAGATCAACCATATCATTTCAATCAAATCATACAAACTCTAGGTCCACTAGAAAATCAGCTACTTATAACTGAAATTAAACAAGACAAAGATAAATAAAATATAACTAAAATTGATAAATAAATAAAATTTGTATTGGAATTCACAACAAACAAAGCCAAAAAATCATGTTGTGGGCGCAGCAGGCTATGCGACTTTTTTGTTTTAACTCGTTTGAACTTCGGTTCGTGCACTATTTTCGCTTATGAACACCTATCAAGTTGTAATTTCATCTTATGAAGTTCAATCTCCTCAATTTCTACTCCATTTTTCTATAATTTCACCTAAATATGCTAACGAGTACCAATTTTCAAAATATGAACAAACCAAACTATAAACTTGTTTCAAACAAAATCTTCTCAAGTTAAATCATAAGAAATACACCTGTAAAGAAAGTCCATATTTATCGAAGGGCCGAAAAAGAAGAAGCTTCGAAGAAGGGGGCCCCTTGTCCGAATAGTTGGGTCAACATCCAAATACAGTTGGTAGAAATAAAACCGAAGTTTTCCAAATGCTTGTGATAGAACGCGGAAAAGAACAAAGATTGGAAAATAATTTTTTTCTCAGGGGCGGGGAAGGTTGTGAGACAATTCACTCCAGGCTACATTATGAGTAGCTTCCAAGTCTCTGCTTTCTGCTGGGGGCAAAAATAAATGAAAGAAATATACATTGGAAGAGTTAGAAGAAACTGTATTGTCAGAAGGAAGATATGGGCCTTGGTTTTAGGGACATTAGCTTGTTCAACCAGCTAAGAAAGCGTGGAGACACTTGAATAACGACGAGAATACTTTGCTTGAAAGAGTTACACCCGACGCACCAATTAGATTGGTTGTTTTTACTTTTTAATGAATTTGTAAATTCAATCTTATTGGAATTTATATTAATAAATGCATTTATTTATCTATTGTATTTGTTATTAATCATTTATATACTTTAGATAAAGTCTTTAGACCATGATAAGTTATAAGATATGGTCACGCATATGATGGTGATTATGAAATATGTCTTTGAAGCTTTGGTCTTAAAATTAGTTTCGAGTGAAATGGCTATTCAAGATGCGACATCAATTATTGGAAATAACTCGCACGTATGATACACACTCATAAGATGAGAATATTATGTTTCATCAATATTAACGTAGTTAACGTGAAGTGTATATATCGTGGGTGCTTGTCGAGAACAAGACATCGAATCAATTCGCTAGAAATTTTATATGGAATTTATTTTATCGAAATAAGAATTTCTAATATATGATAGTACATGATTAGTCCTTTGACTTGAAACACCATAGTAATCTTATATGAGTTATATTTCATTTTGATATATTCTCTGATTGCTAGACAATCATTCAAGAGTTTATGTTGGATGCGATATGAATAAATATGAAGATTAATGCGTGATCGATAAAGAATATATTACTTGTTTAAGACGAGAGAATCTCCTACGCTTTCATTGTTCATAACTCAAGACCTCGCCGAGGCACGATGAATAATGATTCATTAAAGAGTTATTGAATTTGAATGAAAATGTAACTATTGGATTGTTTTGAGTTTTGATTTAATTCCATACTCAATATCCAATTTGGAGATTAGATAATGAAGGACCGTACGTGTATGACGATTCATATTTAAAATAGGTTTACTCGCTATTTCACCTAGTGCTAGGTAGCCATGCTACTTGCTAGATGTTCCCATTGATTGTAGGTTCTTGAAATTACGGAGTTAATTTCAAGCGAATTAATTTATTGGATAAATTAATTGAATAAATATTATTTGTTTAAGTTGTAATTTGTTACAAGCCTATTATCGGTACTAGTTGTGAACCTAAGAGGGTCACACACAAAAACCTTGAACGATCAATCGAATTGATTCAATAGTTGAATCGATTAATTAATTATGATTAAATAATTGAGACTTGTTCTAATTTAATATGTTAAATTAGATATTCAATTAAATTTATTTAGTTGAATATAATTGGATTAACAAGTCTAATTCTATATTAAATTAATTAGATTAATTTAATTAGATATAAAATTAATTTGATTAATTTTAAAATCTAGAAAATCAGATTATATATATATATAGATATATATAATTGTTGGATTAAAAAAAAGAATGCAGACGTTTGTAAAAAAGAAACGTGTGTAACTGTAATCATGTTAATGATGAATATTATTATTATTAAATGAGGGAAAAACGTTTTCCTTAATGATTGATATTCCATTATTCTTTAAGAAAGAATGCAGACGTTTTCTTCTTCGTTTTTTTTTTGAGAGTCCAGTTTGTCTTCTGATTTTTTAAAATACAAAAAGAGGTGTTTGGTTTTGCTAGCGAAAAATCATTCACTCGACGCGTTCTACAAAGTGTGGACTTGATAGAGGGGAGACATTTGGATCCCTGCGAGTTTGGATAACGAGCAACTGATTGCTTCTAATCTCTACATCAAACGGAGTGCGAAAAGATATGCAATGATTCGATCATTCTTGCCTTACATTGTGTTAACGTGAAGTCGTTAAAATCATAGGAATGAAATAATCGTTATTTCATTTATTAGTTTGAAAAATTTTAATTTCCGCTGCGTTTTTTCGACACGATCCTAACAGTTACCCGATCCTAGTTAGGGACTGAGTATTGGGTAACCAGTTACCCGAGAATCGGGTAATTAATCAGGTCGATTTTTATTCTTAAAGCAAGAGTTGAAGAGATTTAAGAAGTTTGTTGGGAAAGTCAAGTATAGCAAAGCCAAGATTGCAGCCAGTGCATTACTCCGTCACCAGATAATTGCTTCTTTGATTGAAGTAGGGGAGTTGCATGGAAGAGAATTTGCCAAGATTGGGAAATTGAGCAATATGTGATGTTTTTGGGAGTATGGATGGGACTCCGCTGGAGGTCTGAGGAGCCACGGAAGGGGATTCTCATCACTTTCAACCAAAACCCCCAGCTTAACCAACAATATCCTTCTTTTGCTTGGAAAAGCTTACTAGCTGGCGCAGATTTGCTTCGTCAAGGATTGCTTGGAGAGTGGGAAGGGGAGATAGAATTCAAATCGGCAATGATTGTTATCCATGACGCCAATGTTGAAGAGAAAAATGCGGACAAGCAACTAGGCGATTTCAGTCATATCGACACAAGAAGAAGAGATAATCCTATCAGTAGAGTTGAGAGTAAGGATCAAGCTATCATTTTTCGAAAGAGATGGGTAATAAACATGAAGCTTTTATTTCAAGAAACATTTCGGTTTGGAAAATGGAGACCACTTCCCACAAAAAATGCATGCTCTGATGAAGCGGTCCATCAGACATGTGTTCCAAGAAACTTGCTTCTTTCCAAAAACAAAGAGGTAAGTCATATAGAGAGATGTCTGTAGCAGGCGAGGAGCGAAAATAGTGGAAGCAGGAGGATTCTGGAAACTCAGTATTGATAGAGCTGTGGTGGCTACGGAATGAGGCCCAAGAGGCTGCAAGGGAAGGTCTAAAGCTGGCCAAAGGAAAAAGGGCAAAAACGCATGATTATCGAAAGTGAGTGAGGGGTACGATTCTTGATGTTGGTTGGAGAAATGGAGGAGGTGAAGAATTTAGTTGTTAAATCAGGAGAGATTATGAAATCACGGATCAGCTAGCTAAGGTTGCTCTTGGGGATCAATCAGTGGCGAAGCCACAGCTTGTGATGGAGGGGCAATTGCCCCACCTCAAAATTTGCTATTAATACCTTAGTATTAGGAAATATTATAATTTTATCAAAAGTTGCCCCAAATTTTTTTTTAAAAATAGGGACAAAATAAATTTTACTTTTGTTTCTTCAACCCATTTTAAAATATATACGTATAATGTATATGTAATTGTGAAAGAGAATAAAATTAAAAGAGAGGATTAGAAATAAGAGAGAGAGAATAAGACAAAATAAACTAATTTTTTTACTTTTTCTCAAACTAATCAGCAGTGTTCTTCTTCTCTGTCTCATACTCTGTTTTTCTCCATAGTTATTCTTGAGAAGGTGCATCCCCTAGAAATCATCTCGATGAGGGCATCAAGTGTGAGTTTTTGTTTCGCTTTTTATACTTCATTGTTTTTTAAATTAAATTAGGGTTTTTACATACTTCTTCATAATATTGCATTTTGCAAAGTTTTATCCATTTGATTTTC
The DNA here is from genome assembly GCA_036937905.1 of Salvia rosmarinus. Taxonomy (NCBI): domain Eukaryota; kingdom Viridiplantae; phylum Streptophyta; class Magnoliopsida; order Lamiales; family Lamiaceae; genus Salvia; species Salvia rosmarinus. The sequence continues at coordinate 40,304,543 of CM072820.1, forward strand.
TTCATTGAGATAATGGTTTTAAATAACCAACCTGTAATTATTTCACGGATGTGCATTCTTGTGAAGACTTTATCAATTTGAAAGGGATAGGAAGTCTTGCAAGAGAACCGTGACGAAAAACGAAATATTGTGTATCCGTTCAGATAAGCTCATTAAGCTTGCACTTGTTTTACATGTGGCAACCGCAATGGGAAAGAGCTTTTTCCGCCATGAAGATTGTGAAAATCGGCTTGAAATAGGATGGGAGATCGTTGGATGAATGATTGTTTGTTACTTATATCGAGAAGAAAATTTTGGTACAGTGGATAATGAGTCGATATTACAACGCTTTAATATGTGTAATCGGGGAATTATCAGAAAATATTTTATGATATAACTATTATCTAATATATTTTGAGTTCTTAAATATTTTGCCCCCCTATGTCCGGGGGCCGGCTCCACCACTTGATCAATGTATTGTCGGCTCTCACCGCAGGTTTTGTAACTCCCACTTTTTAGCAATCTTTATTTCAGCTTGCTTCTCAATATATATATATATATATATATATAGGGATTGATTATAGAGAGAACTCCTTCTAAGATAAAAAATAAGAACTTATCATTACCCTTGATTTCATCTAATCTAATGGATCATATTTATTCATACTTTAAAATAAGTTTGACTATTCTTTATGCTATTTTTATGGTTTAAAACGTTTTATGGGTATAAATATCAATATATAGATTCGTTCTGCCCTAATTTTTCGCGTAATCCTTGATTTTTCGTCCATGTATAATTCACATTCTCTCTATGAAATTAACACTTGTGCATATTGTGCATACGGTATTAAGGTTGTGCATAAGATTGTAAGTTTTTTATGCGAAATAAAACAGTAACTAAAAATTAAATTTACATAATTGAGAATCCTTATTTGAATAATAATTAACGTAAAGACAATTTTTTATCTTAAATAAAGATCACAAATAAGAAATTCGCTTAGAAAATCCTACAATTAGTGGGTGAGGAAAAAATAATGATATACAACTATGATTATTTTCGTGATTCAACAAATTAATATGCATAACTAGATAGTAGTTGTGCATTGAACACAAGACAAACTTGCATATCATCTATTATGTGGATGAACAATATCATGTTAGTTATTCGTGAACATTACACAACGATAATAGAATAATGCATAAAACAACGTTTACTATATTAGGAGTTACAATATAATATATATAGATGCAGTTTTGGTTGTTGTATGTAAGAATCATGATATTAATTACGTAAACATATTTTCAAAATATGCATGTTGGCTCGTGCACAACAAACATTTAAATTGCGCATAAGATTATATAATAAATGCATAAACCGAACTAAATGAAAAACATATTTTACTATGAAATTCTCATAAAAATCTACTAAGCAAGTTGAACATTTCAATACACGAAAATATATAATATACTTTCATAAAGACCATAAAATTTGAACTAGATGAAGATAATAAATATTTGCAACTAATTACCTACCATAAGTAATTATAAGAATCCCACAATTTAAAGGAATAAATCAATTATACTAAAAAGCAAAAATACAATAATAACATTATTAATAAAATCTGTAAAAAAATATCTTAAAATAACATTAAATCTAAACTATCGGATACACATAGATCTACACTTATGATTAGTTCTCATTTGATTCATCATATATATATATATATATATGTGAGTGGATCAAATGAGAACCACATCTTTTTATTTAACTATGCGACCATGCATAAGACGTTGATGATGATGCACAAAATAATATAAAGTTAGTGCACGAAAACTTTCTAAAATTATTTTGTTGTGCAACAATTTTAGAAAGTTTTCGTTATGCACAACTTTATACCGCTTTGTGCATCATCTTCAACGATATGCATGGTTCTCAAGTTCTCAAAGATAAGTTCTCATCGATCCAACCCATATATATATATATATATATATATATGGATGAATCAAATGAGAACCACATGTATTTTGAGAAATGAGAACTAATCCTAAGCGTAGATCTAGGTGTATCCGACAGTTTAGATTTAATGTTATTTTAGGATTTTTTTTAAAGATTTTATTAATAAGGTTATTATTGTATTTTTGCTTTTTAGTGTAATTGATTTATTCCTTAAATTGGGGGATTGTTATAATTATTTATGGTAGGTGATTAATTATAAATATTTATTATCTTCATCTAGTTCAAATTTTATGGTCTTTATGAAAACATATTACATATTTTCGCGTATTGAAATGTTCAACTTGCATAGTAGATTTTTCATGAGAATTTCATAGTAAATTTTTCGTTTTTCACTTAATTCGGTTTATGCACTTATTATATAACCTTATGGGCAATTTAAATGTTTGTTGTGCACGAAGCCAACCTGCATATTTTGAAAATATATTACGTAATTAACATAATGATTCACGCACACAACGATCACTACCGCATCTATATGTATTGTAACCTTTTAATATAGTAAACGTTGTTTTATGCATTATTCTATGATCGTTATGCAATGTTTACGAATATGTTAACATGATACTGTTCATCTACATAATGGATGATGTGCGAATCTTTCTTATGTTCAATGCACAACTACTATCTAGTTATGCGTATTAATTTAATAACAAAAATATTCATAGTTATATATCATTATTATTTTTTCACTCACTAATTGTGGGACTTTAGATGCGAAATTTGTATTTTTGATCTTTATTTTAAGATAAAAAAATTATTTTTACATAAATTATCATTCAAATAAGGATTCTCAATTATGTAAGTTTGATTTTTATTTATTGTTTTATTTCGCATAAAGACATACAATCCTATACACAACCATTAATATCGTATGCATAATTATTAATTTCAGAGAGAGAATGGAATTGGCGAAAAATCGGGGATTGCACTAAAAATTTGGACGGGACGAATCTTTATATTGACCTTTATGCCCCTAACACGTTTTAAATCATAAAAATAGTATAGAAAATAGTCAAAATTATTTTAAAGCATGAATTAAATATGATCCATTAGATTATATTAAATCAAGGGTGATGGTAAGTTCTTATTTCTTATCTTAGAGAGAGTATATATATATATATATATATATATATATATATATATATATATATATATATATATATATATATATAGGTGGATCAACGAGAATTACATCTTTTTTGAACTCTATGAACTATGCATAAGACGTATAAAGATGATGCATAAGATGGTATAAAGTTGTGACAACGAAAACTTTCTAAAATTGTTTTGTTGTGCAATAATTTTAGAATGTTTTCGTTGTTCACAACTTTATAGATTTTGTTCATAAACTTTTTACGTGTATTTATAGTTCTCAAGTTATCAAAAAATATGAGTTCACATTGGATCCAATCCCTACATATATATATATATAGGGTCGATCCTGAGAACTCATCTTTTGAGAACTTGAGAACTATGCACAAACGATAAAATTGATGAATAAAACACATAAAGTTGTGCATATCTAAACATTCTAAAATTATTACCCAACAAAATAATTTTAGAAAGTTTTCATTATGCACAACTTTATACCTTCTTGTGCATCATCTTCAACGCCTTATGCATGGTTCGCAGAGTTCGCAAAAAGATGTGGTTCTCATTGATCCACTCCCTATATATATATATATATAGAGAGAGAGTTTGGTTCAAATAAAATCATTCTTATCCTAAAACTAAGAACCAAATGAATTATTATGAAAGTTGATGAATCCGTTGAGAAAATTAATGAATTCAAAATTCGTAATATTTCACCCGGTTCAATCCCATGAGGGGCTAAAATTCTATTTTTTCGATTTAGTAATTTTCCCAATGATTCATCAACTTTCACCGTGAATTCATCGCTTTTAGTTCTCATGTTCTCACAATAAAATGGTTCTCACGTTAACCCTCCCTATATATATATATATATATATATAGATTAGGGATCAAATAGTACCGAGCCCCGTATAGTATGTAGTACTCAATCTCATCCACTCATCTCATAGATCCCATGGCCGAGATTTTTCGATTTTTAAGCTTAATTTCGCTGATTTTCGCTTCATTAAGGGTAGATTAGTAATTTGATTTGTTAGGTGATTGCGAAACAAAAATGCATGCATTTGAACATAATAATGCATTCAAATGAATTAAAAATGCATGCATTTGAACATAATAATGCATGTTTGCTCAAGCTCACGCCCACATGGCGCGCGCAACATCTTGCCATGCTCGCGCCAGCAGCGCTTCGTCGTGCCCGCTTGGTGGCCTGCATTTTACGTTTTGTTAAATGCATTGACATGTTTTGATCAATGCATGGACATGCTTTGTTCAATGCATGGACATGCTTTGTTCAATGCATGTTTGTGTTTTGTGGCAAATGCAGTTTTATGCTTTGTTCAATGCATTGTCATGTTTTGTTCAATGCAGTTTCATGTTTTGTTCAATGCATTTTTATGGTTTTGACAGAAAATCTCTCATTCATCCTTCTATGTCAATTCCGTCGTCTCTTTCGTTGATTACCGGCGAATTCGCCGTGAAACACCGCCGTAGCCATCATATTTCTCGATTCTTCAATCATCTATCAAATTTATCTTCTATTTTTTCTCAAAATCCATCAATTTTGTTCTCAAATTTTTTTTCTTCTTTTTCTTTCTTTCAAAATCTATTGTTTGTTGTTGTTTGTTTATATTGTTGATGTTCGTCGGTCTTCTTGCGCCGCCATCGTCCGCCGCTGCTGCCGCCGCCTCCTACTACGCCTTGGTTGCCACCAAGGAGGAGAAGAAGAAGGTTGATTTGATTTGTTCCCATTTTGCCCATTGCGAAAATTAAAAAGAAAAGAAAAAGAAAATGAGCCGCCACGTGTCGCCATGCGCGTGATCACGTGTTCAAAATGTGTGGTCTAGATTGAGTGCTACATACTATCTGGGGACCGGGTCAAATACAAACCAATCTTAAAGTATAGAATAAGAACGATTTTCAGCCCTTGATTCGTGAAGATCTACGGTGAATTCATCACCTTACTTGATGGATTCAAATGTATGGGTTTGAATCCCATGAGGGGCGAATTTTTAATTTTCTGAATTCAGACACTTACAAGGCGAATTCAGACACTTTCACGGCGAATTCAGACAATTTCAGAAGTTCGTAGTGTATAGGTTAAGGATGGTTTTTACAATAATCACTCCCTATATATATGAGATTGATCGAATGAGAACCATAAATATTTTGAGAAATGAGAACTTATCATGACTGTTGATTTTATCCAATCTTGTGGATATGATTAATTCTCATATTTATGCATATTATATTCTAATGTTTAGATTGAGGATAATCAAGTAATTACTGAATTTTTATTACGAATGAGAGCTGTAATTAAGAAAATAGATATTCATATTTTTGGCATCCAATTTTTTTATCTTCATCGTTTTGTTATATTAATTTTTTTTTCTTGATCAACATAAATGAGATCTTCATATTGGTTCTTTTGTTTTCATTAGTTTATTAAATTTTATTTTTTATCATCGTTTCTCATTTTTTTAATGAATACTCATAGAAATTATGTATTATAAACTGATTGTTGCGAACGAACTCATTGTATATATTTTTAAAAACAAAATATATTTCTTGAACAATGCATTACAGGTCGTTGTAGATGAACTAATGTAAATATTTAATATATAGCATGTGCATAATTTTGATTATATGCTACATAATAATCACTTGTACAGATTTAGTCGGCATAATTTTTTACATTAGTCGGCATAATTTTTTACATGCTCACTTGTTCGCATGCTATATATACACATGCTAAACATTACTTATGCACATGCCATATATTAATTATGCACATTAAAATTTATGAAGAATTATTTATCAATTAGAACACGATATTTTTAATGTGCATAACTAATACTCCCTCTATCTAATTATTGTTGGCTCGTTTTTTTTTGTCCCATTATTATTGACCCGTTTAAAAAAAGAAACAATTTTACACTAAAAAGTATCTCGAATTTCGTATCACACACTACTTTATACACAAAACATAACTCTCTTTAATCTACGTGTAAAAAGAAATGAACCATGAATATTGGGATGGATGGAGTATATAACATGTGCATAAATACTACAATAGAATTTTGAAATTAGACTTCATTTAAAATTAATTGCATCAATTATCTTCTTACACTAAAAATAATTGACACATATATTTGTGCATATGAGACGATTTTAACATTGAGTAACAACTCAATATAAAAACCAAAGTACTTAATTGTAGATATATGCACCATCAAGAACATCGGTCTTTACAAAAGACACACAAATGTATCGGTATTGTGCACTTTTTGCATCTCCATGTTCACCCATTAAAATGTATTTCTTTATAAATAACTAATAAAGACTAGAATGGGTCTACCAACTCAATGAAATTAAATTTTTAAATATAATATAAAACATCCTTGCTTATTCTTAATAATCAACACTCCATACATATATATCTGAACCGCAGGAGATAGTTGCCCATCATGCGGCTCACCAACTTCACTTGCCCCAGAAATGACATATGTCATTGTCACAGTCCAAAACTCGAATGAATAGAAAACCAGGAAAATGACGGGGAGCCATACTTGTCTGAAGAAATAGGAAAATAAATCCCTAAAATTTGGCAAAACCATATTCTGAAGAAAGGAAAATAATATTGATACCAATTCAGATAATGACATAACTTGTTTCCAAGGATCATAAGTTTAGTTTCGTACTATGATAACAACCCAACAAAAGGACATCAACTAAATAGAAAAGAAGAATTAGGAGTTCAATCTCAAAATATAATAACTTTAGATAATACTCCCTTCGTCCACTAAATTCTTGCATTTAATTCCGTTTTGGTCCGTCCACGAAAAATGTTCACTTTCCTTTTTTGGAAACATCAACTTTATATTTTTACCCTAAACCTATCTACTTATTTACAAAAAAACACATATGGTCCACCTTTTACACTTAATATCCATTAATATATTCATTTATTATCCACATGGCACACCTTTTTATACTCACTTACTTTACATTCATTACAATTTATTAAAACTTGTGCCACCAAAATCAATGAACAATTTCGGTGGACGGAGGGAGTATAACATAGTCTTAAGTTTTAGAAGATTTAAAAGACGAGATAGTAGCCAGTCATTCAACGTTAGTTAAGATTGTGGAGAACCACTTGCCTCGCCTCACCTTGCGTCGGCAAGACCAAATTAACAACGAAAAATATTTGAAAAGAATTTTGGGCTGAGTACTAATGTACTCAGTGGACATTCCATTTTATAAATAGCTTGCAAATTTTTTGAAACATATTATCCATGCTCAACAGTATGACTTAGAAAGTTTTAAAACCAAAAGCCAATTCTAAGCATACAAAAACATTCTTTTATTTCATATGCAAGCTTTACACGTTCTAATGTTACTATTTGCTGGGGATAGATCCAACAATTACGTAATGGGACGTCGGGTTAGTCCGGTACGACGGGCACTAGCAACCTGAGACCAAAGAATACGTTAGAACCCTCCTAGAGCACCGATGGAGGTGTCGATTGAAGGGCCTCCAACGCTCAAGTCAGTTAAAGATAATTGACGAAAATAAGAATGGGCAATTAATGTAAAAGATATAGAATAGTAGAGGCGGATGTGAGTGTGAATGAGTGTGAATGATTGGATGGCTCGTTTGACTTGATAGTCTTGTATTTATAGATGAAGGCCGAGTGGCGGCTAGGGTTTCTGGGTGCCCTACTCATTAACCCTGGTCGTTCCGATTTCGAAGTAGTCTTATTTAATTTTTCACCTGAATGGACGTGTTGGCTAGGTCTTGACTTCATCATCTGACCTAACCTCCTGCTTGGGCTCGGGCCGAGCTTTATAGGACCTATTAAAAAAATAAATAAAAGGGTTGTGATGACTTGCCTAATGAATAATTAGACAATATATAATTTTTCCAATACAGTTTGGCCCCACTCTACAAGTAGAAATTGCTCTGGTTGTAGAGTAACAAGTTCAGTATATATAGAGCGTATTCAGTATATCGAGCTCAATTTATAATTCTCAAATATAGATGGAGAGGCGACGATAGGATAATTGTGAGAAAATAAAATAAAAATAAAAATAAAATAGTAGAGTCATTAGTAGACACATTATATCCCGTCGTTCATAATATAAATACACATTTACATAACTTCATATAACTATAGCTATGACTATATATATATATATATGTATGAGTGGATATATGCATATATTTTAAATAGTAATCAATAGTAATATAATATATATATATATATATATGTGTGTGTGTGTATGTACGAATAGATATATGTATAGCTTTTGAAATAGTAGTGAATAGTAAGCTCGGTAGTTTACGAATAGATATATCTATAGCTTTTGAAATAGTAATGAATAGTAAGCTATGTATAGCTTTTGAAATAGTAGTGAATAGTAAGCTTCAGTAGTTTCCGAATAGATATATCTACAGCTTTTGAAATAGTAATGAAAAATGAGGTTCGGTAGTTTACATTACCTATGTCATCTTCATATGGGTCCCACAATGAATTTACTTGAACAGACAGGACGTTTCATTACACAAAGCAGAGACTATTTTGGTACACAAATTCTAGGACATGTCTGGTTGGTTTGACGGATTCTTCACCATGCATAAATTTTTCAGCTTTTCTGTGGATGGGTGGGTATGATAGGCTACTTATGAATTTATATGAGTGTTCATCTGTTTTTTCTATGTTTTCGCATATGGTCAGAGCGTCTGGATAGTAGGTTGTGTGACATTATCAGAACACATCATTGAGCTGACGAGATGTATATATATATATATATATATACACACGATGTAGGTGTCTTGTATGGTTGGTAGGTTGGCTTGCAGTCCCTTTTGGGTAGTGTAACAGTAGAAATGTTAGGAATGGTTGACTATCTTTTTCCATTAATGGCGATTCTACTTTATTACTTTCAGTCTTCTTATAAAAATGAGAAGTTGGTCTCTCATTTAGAGCACATCTCATTTGAAAGAATTGAGCTTTGTAGAGGAGTTCTAGAGAGTAGAGAGAAGATTTTGGAGAAGACTTGGAGAGGTTGGTTTATCTTTTCATTCTTGAATGATCTTCGCATCTTCAAAGCATGAATAATGTAATATTTTATCGTATTTTTCTTTTCGTGTGCTTCGATTCGTCGTTTGTGAATGATATGATTTGATCCATTTATGTGATATCGGTTGAATTGTTTTATGTTTGTCGAGGCATGTTGATAGTTTTCCAAGTGTAGTTGAAAGTATGATTGGGTCGTGAAGATGGTTAGGAATGTCGGGTTGGTATGATCAGGAGCTGTTAGTCTGAATCCTAACGGATTGTAGGCTTGACTTCCCACTTTTTAGTAGGGATGACTGCTTCCATTCCGTAAGCGAGAGAGAATGGTGTTTCTCCAATTGAGGTCCTTGTGGTCGTTCGGTATGACCAGAGTACGCCAGCGCCTGTCTCGCCCATTTTCCTCAAATTTTCTAACCTTTTCTTCAGGGTGTTCATGATGGTCTTGTTGGATGATTCTTCCTGCCCATTTGCTTGGGGATACCTTGGGGTAGAAAAATTGAGTTTGATATTACAATACTTACAGAAGTCTTGGAAGTCGGCACTGATGAACTATGACCCGTTGTCTGTGATAATTTCTTTCGGCATGCCCTATCGACAGATCACATTCTTCAAAATAAAGTCTTTGACTTCTTTGTCTCGGACCTGGTGGAATGAGTCCACTTCGATCCACTTGCTAAAATAGTCTGTTACTGCTAACATGTATGTCTTCTGTCCGGGTGCGATGGGCAATTTGCCTACAATGTCCATTCCCCACTTCATGAAGGGCCATGGTGACGTGATAGCAGTCATTGGCTCGGGGTAGCGACACCGAGCGAACCGCTGGCACTGTCGCACTTTCCGACATAGTCGACTGAGTCTGCTTTCATTGTAGGCCAATAGTATCCGCTGGTTAAGGCTCGATGAGCTAAACTTCTCCCGCATGAGTGGTTACCATACTCACCTTCGTGTAGTTCAGACAAGACGTATCTCGATTCTACAGGGTTAATATATCTTAAGTATGGACCAGTAAATGAACGTTTATATAACTTACCTCGAATGATGGCGAAACGTGCTGCTTGAGCCCTAAGCCGGCGAGCTTCGCTCCTTTCATCGGGTAATACATCTTATTCTAGATATTTTATTATGGGGTCATCCAAGTTAGGCACGCTCGACACGCTGGATACCTCATCTTCCTTGTTTTCCGAATGGCGGCCATTGGAGATAAGTGATTTGAATGGTCTTAGGTTCAATGGTTTAGATAGAAGACCCAAGGTCACTAGAGCGCCTGCACGGTCAAGTTATCCTCTCGAGGACTCGCTTATGGTGAATTCTTCAAACTTGCTTGAAATTCTTTCGCCTTGCTTAGATAAGGTGCATCTTGGTGTCCTTCGTCCGATAGGTCCTCAGATCCGTTGACGACAAGTCGGGAGTCACGAACACATTGATACGCTTGATTCCCATTCCTTTGGCCAATCCAAGGCCAACTTACATTGCCTCATACTCTGCTTCGTTGTTGGTGGCCTTGAACCCGCATCGAATTGAATGTTCGAGCACGTCTCCTGGGGTGATATGAGGACAAGACCCACTCCACTTCCCCGCATGTTGCTAGACCCATCTACATAGAGCTTCTGTGTTTCAAATAGGTTGATCTCTCCATCATGCAAAGAAAGTTCCTTGTCGGCCTGTGCGGTGAGGTTAGGTGTAAAACCAACGAGAAAATCAGCTAATACATGTGATTTGAGGGTGATGCGTGTTTTGAAAGTGATGTCATATTCACTAAGCTCCACTGCCCACTTGGTCAGTCGACCTGATAGCTCTGGTTTGTGAAGTATAGCTTTAAGAGGATATGTGGTCACCACAGTCACTGGGTGACATTGAAAGTAGGGTCGGAGCTTTCTTGCAGTATGGACTAGCGCAAGGGCTAACTTCTATAACTGACTGTATCGGGTCTCTGCATCAAGTAGAGATTTTCTCACATAATAAATAGGTGATTGTTTCCTTCGCCTTCTAACCAAGATCAAGACCGATGTACCGTGTTCGATACGGCCAGTAGATAAACAAGGTTTCGTGGTCTTCGCTTAACGAGGAGGGGGATTGGTAAGGTATTTCTTGAGCCGTTGCAGGGCTTCTTCACATCTGCTTGTCCACCGAATGTTTTTATTTCCTAAGTGTGTCAAGAAAGGGTAACACCGCTCGACGATCTTCGATATAAACGACTTAGCGGCTATCCTCCCACCAACTTTGAACGCCTTTCACGCACGAGGAGGAGATATCCTTCGATTGAATCAATTTAGGCCGGTTGGCCTCTATGCCTCGTTGGGTCGCCATATATCCTAGAAATTTTCCTGCAATCACACCAAACGAACATTTAGTAGGATTTAACTTCATGTTATACCTTTTGAGTATATTGAATGATTGTTTGAGGTGGTCGATGTGGTCTTCGGCATGGATTGATTTGACGAGCATGTCATCAATGTAGACCTCCATTGTTTGTCCCAATAAACTCTCAAACATCTTGTTAACTAGGCGTTGGTATGTTGCACATGTGTTCTTCAATCCAAATGGCATTGAGGTATAACAGTAAAGGCCCATGTTCGTCATAAATGCCATCTTTTCCTCGTCATCAGGGTGCATTTGGATTTGGTGGTACCCTGAGTAGGCGTCCATGAAGCTGAGGAGTTCATGTCCGACAGTTGCGTCTACCAACATGTCGATGTGAGGTAGCGGAAATGAGTCCTTTGGGCATGCCTTGTTTAAGTCCGTGAAGTCAATACAGACCCGTCATTTTCCGTTCTTCTTTTTCACCACTACGACGTTGGCGAGCCACTGAGGGTACTGGACCTCTCTAACTAACCCGTTTTCCAGGAGCTTCTGAACTTCTTCATTGATGACATTGTTCCTTTCCGGAGCGAATTTTCTTCGTTTCGCTTTCTTGGCGGGTAGTCAGGATCAACCTGCAACCTGTGAACAATAATACTGGGATCAATGCATGAGACCAAGCGAAACAATCATGATGTTAAGTTAGGAAGTGAATAAGCTTCTCTTTAAGTCCAGAGTCGAGTTGTGCTCCGATCTGAACTTTGTGGTCTGGGTAATCCCGGTGTATTTGAACTTCGTCTATTTCCACAATTTCCTCGTCTATAAGGTTGGCTGGGAGCTTTAGGTTGGTAGGAGAGTACCATTGGTCTGTTGGAGATACTTGACCATGTTGTGCAGGTTGTTCTATCCTTGAGGTTTCGTTTGATCGTGTAGGTTGGTCCGACTGAGTTGTCTGGTTTATCTTTAGACATGGTGGACCATCTTGCTGTAATTGCTATAAAGATACATGTTTTGCCTTTAAGGTTGTCTGGTAGCACGACCTTGAAGCTTCTTGTTCCCCCTTGATCTCTTTGACACCCCACTTCGTTGGGAACCTAACCACCTTATGGAAAGTGGAAGGCACTGCCTCCATGTCGTGGATCCATGGACGCCCTAGGATGACATTATATGCAGATGGAGCATCGATCACGATGAATCTAGTGGATAGATTAACGCCCTCAGCGTATACAGGAAGGTCGACCTCTCCAATAGTGGTTTTGCTTCATCCGCTGAAGCCGATCAAGACGGTAGTTTTTCGGACTATGTCATACTCGTCTAAATGCATTTCCCTGTAGGCATTAAGAAATAGGACATTAGCAGAGCTGCCGTTATCAATTAGTATACGTTTGGTATCACAGTTAGCGATAATTAAAGAAATAACTAAAGCATCATGATGAGGATTTAGGAGCCTGGTTGATTCTGATATGGTGAAGCTTATCGTCTGGGCATGAGTGGTCATGCTTGTCCGGTTGGGTATATTGGTCCCTAGCTTGCTTGAGGTAACATGTCTGGTATGTCTCCTTTCTGCTGAGAGTGTTATACCGCTCACTTCTGAGCCACCTGAAATCACATTAACCGTTCTCTGTGTGGGTGGAAGCTTTGGTGGATTGGCATCCCTGCGATTGTCTCTCTCGTCTCGTCCTTGTCGTTGGGTTTGCTTGCCTTTCTCTGTTAGTAAGTCGGCGAGGTGTCCCTCTTTCAATAAGTGTGTCACCTCCAATCTCAGCGCGATGCAATCTTCCGTTCGATGGCCATGATCGGCATGGAATTCACACCACTTGGACCTATCTCATTGGTCTGGTGGGGATCTCATCTTTTCGGGCCACTTGACTCTATTGCCAAGTCCCTTGAGTACTTCCACTGTCTCGGCGGGCGAGATAGAGATGTTGTATTCTGGAATTTTTGCTCTTTCACGTGGACGTGTGTCGGGTGTTCTATCATACTCTCTCCTGGTATCTCGTCTGCGTGGAGCTGGGTATGGTTCAGCACGTCGATCACCACCTGATCTTCTTTCAACTCGGTAGTCTTGTCTGGAACTCTCGAGTGGGTATGACCTCTGAAGATTGTATTGATCCTCTTCCCATTTGATTTGAGCCCAAGCCTGAATTAGCACATCTTCCATGGTCTTGCATGGGTACTTAGTTAGGGTCTTATATAGGTCTGAACCGAGTAACAAACCCTTACGAAAGGCCGTGACAGCAGTCTGCTCACTACAGTTAGTGATAGAAACCTTCTCCTTATTGAAGCGTCCGATGTAATCTCTGAGAGGTTCGCTGTGTCTCTGAATGACGGCATAAAGGTCTTCTGAAATTTTTTCCAATTTCCTGCTACTAGCATACTGTTGAACAAAAACATCGGTTAGTTGTGCAAATGAACGAATAGAGTTATTTAGAAGGTTTGTATACCACTGTAGGGTCGGTCCTGTTAGGCTAGAACCGAACTGATGCAGCCCAAGTTTTGTGAACTTAATTATTATGTAGCATATGGGCCATGTTTTTGTATCAAGATTTTCGCAGTATTTTTAGGCTTGATTATCTAGAGTCCTAGTCTATTAAAACTTCTTTTGTAAATTAGAGTTCTACTTTGATTAGGAGTCCTTCTTTGATAAGGATTAGACTTCATTTTTAAGCCTATATAAAGGCTTGTAAGTATAATAAAATATTCAACTTTTGATTTACTTAATATATGTGAGTTTTATTCTCTCTTCATTAGCTCTCGAATTTTCTTGTGTTTGCCAAGAAATTCAATTATCGACGATCGACGAGACATCCATCCCTCGCTCGTGTCATTCATCGTCCCGAGTTGTCACACAACTATCTAGTTGGGGTATAGGCGAAATCTTGACCTATATCACTTGAGGTTAGATCTGAGGTTTGGGATATTCCATCTGTTCGCTCTTCCGTCACAGGTCGATAGATCCTTCGCATCAGCCGAGGATCGTATCATTTGGTATCGAGCTAACCTTCCACTGGCGGTGTCTCATGGGTTCGCTGATCGCCGACCGAGGCGCCGGGTCTTATGGGGCTGGGATGATCGTCCCACATTGCCACGGAGGCTTATCCAGCTGGATATAAGGTCGATTCCCATATTTGGTATCTTATAGGGCTAGTGGGTGAGTCCGTTTGATATAGGTGACGACTGGATTTGAGGAAAACTTTTCAAGAGAAGGGAACGATCGCAGCCCAAGTTTTGTGAACTTAATTATTATGTGGCATATAGGGCCACGCTTTTGTATCAAGATTTTCGCAGATTTTTAGCTTGATTATCTAGAGTCCTAGTCTATTAAAACTTCTTTTGTAAATTAGAGTTCTACTTTGATTAGAGTCCTTCTTTGATAAGGATTAGACTTCATTTTTCAAAGATATATAAAGGCATGTAAGCATACGAATATATTCACTTTTGATTTACTTAATTTATGTGAGTTTTATTCTCTTCATTAGCTCTTGAATTTTCTTGTGTTTGCCAAGAAATTCAATTATCGACGATCGACGAGACATCCATCCCTCGCTCGGTGTCATTCATCGCCCCCAGTTGTTACGTCGACTATTTGGTTAGAGTATGAATATCGACCTATATCACTTGAGGTTAGATTCGGAGGTTTTGAGATATTCCGTCTTGTTGGTTCTTGGTTCGCGTCGATAGATCCTCAGACAGCCGGTGATCGTATCATTTGCTCGATACCAAATGATACGATCCTCGCCGGCACGGCGATCTATCAGACGCGAACCAAGAACTAACAAGATGGAATATCCCAAACCTCTCGAATCTAACCTTCAAGTGATATAGGTCAAGATTTCGCCTATACCCCAACTAGATCCTTCGCACTATAGAAAATATTAAACAGATAGAGACGTGCATAGAAAATATTTTCATGGATAATAAGCAGTTCATAAAGCATTTAAGAGTTTATACAACTTGAAATACACTTCTGAAAATAAAGCCCACCTCGGTAGGCCAAAGCCTGAAGAATCAACTGTTAAAACTCGTCTTGGGAAAGCAACGCTAATCCCCTTGGTCAACAAGACCTACAAGACAAATTAATCTTAATAGGTTTAGCAATACTAGCCTTAAGTCTAAGTAAAGTAAGACTACTATTTCTTGATTCACTTGCCAGGGTTTTTTAAAGTTCAACATAAATCCCGAAAGTCAAAATGTCGGCTAAGGGCACCTACAATACCTTACTCTAGTTTTCCATCAAAAATATTTTAATTACCAAAAGTATATAAAACTTTAGTTTATTTCAAATCAAATAAACTGTTTTCATCTTTTGAACAAATAACCATGCAATATATATACTTAATATGTTTTCATCTTTTGAACAAATAACCATGCAATATATAGACTTAATATATCCACATAGTAGTATTTCCATAGGTTGAGAAAATTATGCTTCAAGCAATTGTCATTCTGGAATAAAAAACTCAAACAAATCTAAGATCACTTAAGAGCTTTCCATAAATCAAATAATCTCATTATGATTTGATATATACTAGCATAATTAATTGATTATGCTATTCAAAAAAATTAATTAAAACTTAAATACACACTCATAATCAAAACATCACTTAATAAAATTCCTCCAATTATAAATATTTACTTAATACGATTAATCTTTAAGCTAATTAAATATCAAGATTTAATTATTTAACCAAATTTAGACACAATTTAATTATTGAACCATTCACAAATACGGTAAACTTCTAAATATTTCATATTTACCAAAGTTATGCGACATAAGAATAATAACCATTGGACTTATGCATTATAGCAAATAATACTTAACATTTTAATTTTCCTATAAAAACATACAACGAGGCTAAAATAAAATAAAAATTCATGAACCAATTTAATTAAAGGCACGAGCCCATCACCAAAATTTAAACAAAGAGCCTATTACCAAAACTTAAATATAACTAAATAAAAGAACCATAAAATCCAATTAAAATAAATCAAAGATGACTTTACCCTTTCTCTCTCTAAACACACGCACTCACACATTACATAGAACACCCACAACTTCATCATCTCTCTCTCTCAGAACACTCCAGAAATAGCTCTCTCTCCTAAACTTCTCTCGCTGCCACCGCCTGTCGCTGACGGTCGGCCTCCTCGCTCCACTTTCTCTCTCCTTTGATCTATCTCATTTTCTCACACTCAAATCCTCAGCCCTCCATCTTTTTCTCGCGCTACCTGATAAATCTAGTGCGCGAGATTTATGAAAGCAGTAAAGAACACGAGAGACTTTTACGTGGTTCGATCAAGAATAAGATCTACGTCCACGGAGGAAATGATCCTCAAGATGTTTACTATAATCGGATTACGGCAAGTATCTTCAAGAACTCTAGTATTCAAGAATTTGCTAACCCTTCTACCTTCAATCTAACTCCTATTTATACATAAACGTAAACCTTATCATGAATCTCGATCATGGGCTCATGATCCTCCTCAGAATCGACCATGATCTCCACCATAACCGCCCATGATTTCCACCGTTATTACCCATGATTTCTACCGTTACCTCATTATCGTGTCCTCGACCGCCTTTAATTGTGGTTTGGGACGGCTATTCAGCGTAACCGAGTAGGGCAACATTAGGTTAGGCCCACTGCTTGGGCCTCGCTATCGGGCCCGAGAGGTTGGGCCATATCCTATCATAGCCCTCCCGAAAAGTCAAGGAATAGCCTTGCCGAGGTAAAGCGGAGAATGTGCTTTGCCGAGGCGGGATGTTGCTCGTCAAGGTTTCGCTGAAGGTTCTTATCTCGTTGTACGGCTTCGCTTTTTTATATATGGAGGTCGCCGAGGTCCGACCAAATACTACTGTTCGTGGTGGATATGGGCGAGCCCGGCGTCCGAGCTCAAAATTATTACGTGATCGATCGGGCGACGCCGAGGTCCAATGTCGAGGACGCCGAGGTCCGACCAAATACTTGTTCGTATGAGGACACGGGCGTAGTCCGATGTCCGAGCTCGATGTAATCATTACGTGATCGATCTTTCGTCTGCTTTCCATAGAGTACGCCATACGCGCCAGCGGTAGTTGGGCACTTCAACGGCGTACAAGGCGGGTCACACATCCAATCGTAGATAGGCACGTGTGATAAACGAAACGGCAGATTTTAGGCGCCATTTATCCTATAAATAGGTCAAAAAGAGGCAACTGTTCACTTTCTTCTTCTTCGACGCTTTATTCCAGAGAGTATACCTGTAGAAATTCCCCATCCTCTTTCAAACTTTGTTGAAGAAATCGGATATCTCGCCTTAAAAAGTAAGTATGTATTCTTCATCTTCTCATTCCTCTTCGCCTCGGTATTTCGGATTCGGTTTCGGTTCCCGCCGCCAGATCCCAATGCGAGGGATTATATATGCCATAATCGCCAGTAAATCTATAGGACTTAGTTCTAAGGTTTCACCGTGTCATCGGTATGGGATGGCATCGATTGGTACGGCAAGATCAACTTTAACGACAGAGGAGCTCCTGGAGGTTGCGGAGAAATACCACATTCCAGAGGATGCATGGTGGTGCCTGCCGAAACCCAATGATAGGGCGATGGCCCCTCCGGAGGGGTTTATTACCATTTTTGTAGATAGTTTAATAGCTGGGCTTAGGTTTCCTTTTGCCCCTATTTTCCAAAGCCTTCAAGAGTATTTTCGATCCCCATATGCCAACCGACTCGAATTCTATTAGGTCGGTTGTTGGGCTCAGGGTCAGCCTCATATGGCATAGGCGAGGAGTTTTCAAGTTTTGATGCTTTTTAGCATCAAGTCCATAGGGTGTATTATCTATCACCGCTCGAAGTTCAAGATCGCATCCCCTCAAAGGTATCCCACCGCAAAATAGATATTTCTTTCTCGGGTCGAGGGATATCCGAGGTATGAGCGGGCCTCGTGCGATGAAGGATGTGAAAATTAATTCCCGGCCCTATGGAGGAGTCATGAACGATATGGGTAGATCCTATCGATCAATTATACCAAGACGACTTGAACGATGTCGGGTCGAGTGTCTATAGTCGACGCCCAAAGATCGTGGTCCGATTTGGGTAGGGCAACCTTCTTATCTTTATTTCCGCCCGATTTCGCAGTTAACGACATTCTCATTTTTTTTGCAAAGGAAGATCGACCCTACCAGAGAAATCAATATAGCGAGCTCGCCGCTACCGCACCATCCGATCGGGCGAGCCCGCGGCGGAAGGCGAGGCGAAATGAGTCCACCCAACAGCCCGTGGTGGTGGACGCCCAAGGACTTAATGATCGGGTCCTCGTGCAACCTCGGCCCGACCGAGATCGAGGTCCATGGCCAACCTCTCGCCCGAGGTGCCGCTCCAAAGACTCCTTTATCCTTCCCAAAGGTATAAGTCGCTACTCTTCTCCTTGTGATTTTGTTGTTACGTGTTGCTAATTATTTTATATTCGTGACGCGCCTCGATGGCAGCGAGATGCACCGCATGGCCGGTCTTGTTGTTGAGGGCGCCACAATATGAGACCATGGAGAAAAGATCGCCGCAGACGCCCGAGGGTCGCCGCCGAATCCGCTACCGGACGCCGCTGGCGGAAGCCAAACATGCAAAGGCGGACGCCGAAGTGGCAAAGAAGGCCGCTGAGAGCGCCCTTAAGAAGAAGGACCGGGCCTTACGAGCGGCCCGTGCCGGGGGAGAACGCCAGAGGAGGCCGCCGAGGCGGAGGAAGTCGGGCAGCAGACAAGCGCCTTTGTCAAGGGGCAAGGACCTATGCTGAGGGCCTTCGCCAGCAGGCTTATCGAGTCGGAGAGTTTTTCTTCCTTCATCTCCGACCGGCACCGTGATGAGGCCGCAGTGATATGTGCCCACCTAGAGAAGTCAGGCCGAGAGACCTGATTTTGACAAGGCCCAAAGACGGTTGGGTCGAGGTCGAACCTCGGAGGTATGCATGAATTATGCTCGATAATCGCCGGGCGCCTTCTTTCCCGTGGTGGATGCTCGCATCTTCGCGCTCACTCCCGACGGCGGAGGTCAGAACTCAAAGGAAGACGAAGACGTGAGCTTCAAGATTCCTTGTCGAGTTGAGGGTCAAACCGAGGCGGCAGTCCGAGCTTGACATCCATTCCGAGATCGGCAACCCGTGGAGGAGCAGCAAGCAAACAAGCAATGGAGAGTCGGAGAGTCCGCAATGAGCCCGAGGTCGCGGACCTAATGTAATAGGTCGATTTGCCGGGTCGATAGACCTCGTGTTGTATAAACTTCCATTTTGAATAATAGATATATCTTGTTAAATGCCTCGTGTGTTGTCTTATTTCTAGCATTCCTCATCTCAATACTTCGACTCGATCATGAGTTACTAACAAAGCCGAAAGAAGTCCGAGGTGCTCTAGCCGAGAAGGATGAAGAAGTTGACGACCGAGGAGTCGGTCCGCCGAGCCGACTCAAGTTCGCCAAGATGGATGTCACCGCATCGTCACCGAATCGAAACAAAAGTCGCATGAGGTCGATCATGAAGTGGTCCGCCTCATCGAGAACGAGGCTTTAAAGTTAAGGATTACACAACTCAAGTCCAAGGGTTGATTTATCCGCAGATGTGATCCAAGGACGATCGATGTAATGCGAGGAGCAGCCGAGCCGACAACAGAAGTTCGCCTCGATCTCAAGAGCATGCGAGTATGAGAAGGTAATCCACGGACCGGTGGAACTACTATATCCGCCGACGATCGAGTTCGTAGCTTGTTGGCGAGGGCATGGTATCGAGGGATGGCGAGGTCCAAATAGCAAGAAGTTTAAAGACCGCCGACTCTATCCCGAAATACATGCAGATGTACGAGATCGTCAGAAACGACGATGCCCCAACCCCACAAGGCCTTACAATGAGCGCCACCGATCCCATAATTGAAGAGCTCAAGAGGAGGGCGGCTACGCGATCATGCCGGCGTGTCGCCTAATGGGTCCACCGAAAGAGGAGGTTTAGAGGACAGCCGCGTGTCGGAGACGAGGTCGAGCGAGGCAGCAGGTCGAGGTGGAAGGGCGACGCTCGGGACGAGGGCATGGTTCTCGACCCTGCCAGTTAGGCTCACGAGGTCGAGGTGCAGCCTCGGCACAGATCGCTTCCCCGGCGGAACCGCCCGTGTCGTGTCGAACGCATCCCGAGCAGCCGAGGTGGTGCCGCCCTCATAGATTGGATGGAGGCACCGAGTTCATTCCGGTATTCATCGCCGACTGGAGATTTTGTTCAGAACTATCTCACCTTCGGTGAGTCTCGGCGAGGCGGAGCCCTGAAGTCCGAATGAGTGCATATAGTGCAGACTTTGTATGTAGGTATAAATGTATTTAGACTCATTGAAGTGTACGCTTCCTCTCGAGAGGTATAAACATAGCTTAGGACTTCGCTTGGTCGTAAATGTATTTATACCAGATACAGCATAATTTAAGAGATCCAACTCGATTTCTTTTACATATGACTTTTCAATTTAATGAGTAATCAGATGTGTGCATGTAGACTTTCAAATTAATGAGTTGTCTCAGATGCTGACCGAGATGTTCAATTTCATGAGTAATCTACGAGTGCGGCACGCGCTAGTGAGTACCCTACTTAGTGGGTTATTCATCTTCGTGAGGGCCCCTCGTGAAGGTTTAAATGCGTATATCCAAATAGATGTTCACATATCAATAAAATGGAATACCCATTATAAAAATAAACATTTTATTCAACAAGTGTATAACATCGCACTGGCAAAACAAGTAAGGAGACTAACATAAGGTCGATCCAGAATCGGCTATGTAAAGTACCTCCTTAAATGAGAAATATGTCGTTCGGGGATAAGCGCACCGGATAGGTGAGATAGTTTGTGCCCCTCACCGAGGTCCTCGTGAACGCGGTATGGGCCTTCCCATGTCGGATCCAACTTGTTAAGACGCTCGCCTCACTGGCTTCATTATTTCGTAGGACGAGGTCACCTACTTGTAAAGCGGAGGCTTTGACCCTTTGTTGTAATACCGCGCGACCGGCCCTCAGACTTAGCTTCGCTTATGAAGGCGAGTTCGCTTTTTCTCGAGAGCATCAAGGTTGGTCCGCAGTCGCCTCGCTCCCATTGGGTCAAAGTGAAGAGTGGGGCTCGGTGCGCCGATTTCACCAGATGACGGCCTCAATTCCATAGACCAAGTCGAAAGGTGTTTCTCCATGCGAAGTCCGAGGTGTAGTTCAGAGACCGAGGACTTGGGGAAGGTTTTCACCAATCGCTTTAGCTCGGCCAGCCTCTTCTTTAATCCTTATATAATCGCAGGTTTGTCACCCCGATCCGACCATCGCTTGCGGGCGTGCGATCGAGGTGAAGCGTTGGTCGATCCGGAGCGCTTTGCACCACCTCCTGAAATTTTTATCGACTTAACCGGGTACCATTATCCGAGACCGTATCGTGGGTATGCCGGCGGCACTATATTCTTCCACACGGTCCAACTTTTGCTCGTGAGGTTCGACAGCTGGCTCACCGACCCATTTTGTGAAGTAGTCTATGGCAACGACTAAATAACGGTCGACCGGTGCTCGATCGAATGGACCAACGATGTCGATCCCCATCGCATGAAAGGCCATGGGCTCTGCAGTCGCCAGATCGGTCCGGGTAGCTGACCGTGGGAGTGAAGCCGCACTTTGACACTTTTGACGAGTTCGGCCAATCTTGAATAAGTGGGCCAATAATATCCCGACCTCAACGCCTTCTTTGAA
Organism: Salvia rosmarinus; assembly: GCA_036937905.1. NCBI lineage: Eukaryota > Viridiplantae > Streptophyta > Magnoliopsida > Lamiales > Lamiaceae > Salvia > Salvia rosmarinus. The sequence goes on from CM072820.1 coordinate 40,326,734, forward strand.
AGAGCCCGGAGCCATGTGGCTTCCGCAAGATCCTCCGGAATCTCATTAAGCACGTAGTCGGCTTCTTCCGCCCAAGGCATCTCGTGAGGGTCAAGGTAGGACTTCCTAGAGAGAGAGCCCTCATACACAAGATACTTCGGGATTTCACCATCATCTTTTGGCCTCTAGCCGATCCCGAGGTAGTGTGCCAACTTCCGTGTATGCTTTTAGGCGCATCCGCTTGGTTCACCGAGATAACGCCGATGTGGGGTGCCTCAATGCTTCGAATGAACTTCCTCATCATGCGGATTTGTCGACGACGAAGCCAATTTACTAAGGATGTCACCGACTCGCTTTCCTCTCGTGGATTTGATTAATCAAGTATCTCGAACGAGGCCAAGATCTCTTTCGCCTTCTCGCGTATCGCTCATTCGATCCTCTTTAGCCTCAGACGCGCTTAAGACCCGGTTTACCACGACCTGAATCTCCAAATATCCGACTTTGTCCACTTTCAATTCCTTTGCTAGGCGGAGTCCCGAGATCGTTTCAGATTCCACTGCTGTTGGTGGTCGGAAGGTAAACCGGATGGCGATGTCACTTCGCTTATCGGGCCGAGGAGGAGGATGCCCGCCCCGCTACCCGCCTTGCATGAAGCTCCGCCCACATACATCCGCCAACATCCAACGGGTGATGCAAGGACAGTTCCTCCGCTGTGAGGGTGGGAGTGACCTCGCCGGTAGAGGCGACTGTGAATTTGACATCCACCAGAAACTGCAAGTGGCTTGCCCTTTATGGCCGGCCCGGGAGATGAGATGTCGTGCTCACCGAGCTCCAAAGGCCCACTTAGCTATTCGCCTGATGACTCCGGCTTTGATAAGACTTGTCTTAGAGGTAAGTCCGTTAGTACCGGACGGAATGAGCTTGAAAGTAAGGCCGAGGCGCTGTTTGCTGCTCACCAAGGCCGAGCTACCTTCTCGAGGTTGGGTACTCGCCTCCGGTCCTTTGAGAGCCCGGCCAATGAAGTAGATGGGAGTTGTCGTCCCATCTCATCTCGCACCAAGACAAGACTAATTGCCTCGTCCGAGGTGGCCGATATAACGATAGAGTTTCACCTTGCTTGGGCGGATAGTGTCGGTGTCGGCAAGATATTCCTTCACCGTGCAAGGCGACCTGGTGTTCTTCCCGCCAGTGAAACTGAGCTCTCCTCAGATCTTGAAGAAGGAAGCCGATTCTCAAATGAGATAGGAATCTACCGAGAGCCCAGCATCCGTGAGTTTGTGTATTTCACGGATGGTTTTGGGATCCGCATGTCGAGCACCGCCACCTTGGTAGGATTGGCTGTGCCTTCTTGAGAAACCCAAAGATCCCGTAAATTTACCCGCCTTCACCACGAATGTGCACTGGGATTGAGCTTGAGGTCGGTCGACCGGAGGAGTCAAGAATAGTTTCGAGGTCAACAAATGCAGCTTCTCGCCTTTTTGCTTTGACTACTATATCGCCGACATAGACCTCAACAATTTCCCTATGTGATCTTTGAAGATCGCGCCCACCATCCTTTGGTAGGTAGCTCCAGCTGCTGCATCGAAAGGCATTTTTCTAGGCAAAGACACCAAGTCAAGAATGAATGCTGCCGGGCGCCCTCCGGCTCATCAGACTTGGTGGTATCCTTGTATAAATCCAAGAAATCAAGATCTCATGCCCCACCAATGCTTCCACTTTCTTGTCAATGTCGGGAGGGGTAACAACTTTTCGGGCGTTGTTTATCGAGGTCAGATAGTCGACACACATGCGCCATCCCTCCCCGGCTTTCAACTACAACGGATTAGCCATCCAGTGTGGGTATTTAACCTCGCATGTGATTTTAGCCTCCGAGTCGGGTTACCTCGCTCTTATGACTGACCGCGCCCGCGCAACTTCTCTTCTCGCCGAACTAGTTTAGTAGCTTGATCGATGTCGAGACGACGAGTTATGAGTTCGGGCGAGACCCCGGTCATATCCAATGGAGACCATGCAAACACATCTCTATATTCCTTAGAAGTCGCATGACCGTTGGTGAATACCGACCGAACTCGGTACCAACCTCGACAACTTTGGAAGGATCGTTGTCGATAGTAAAGATTCTCACGATCATCCCGAGGTGGCAACTTCGAGGGTTCAGAATTGCTAGGCCCGAGGTAAAGCAAGATCTGGTTGAGACTCGTAGGCATTCTTTAGCCGCCGCTTGGTCACCCCGAATGCTTAGCACTCCCACCTGGACGGGTATTTTAATGGCGAGGTGGTACACTGAGCAGATGGCCCCGTTGCATACACCAATCTCTTCCTAGGATAATGTTGTATGGAGAGGGAGCTCGACTGTGAAAAATTGAATGGCCTTGGTAACCGACCGGGAGCACGCCTACGGAACCGGAAGGGTAATGACTCCTTCGGGTCGAACCGCCTGAGTAAAGATCCGCAATCGAAGGCGCGGTGTACCAATTCCTCCGACATCAAGTTTATCCAGCAGCTCGAATATGATGCTAACGGAGGCCCGGCGTCAATGTAGACCCGATGTACATTCTTGTTGCCCACCACGGCTTGTATAGTAATGGCGCCCCGCGAGGCATGATCTTAGGTACTCGGTCGCTTTGAGAACACGATGTCCTCTCCATCCCGAAGTCGCTTGTTTTTCGGTTCTTCGGGTCGGCCTCCGAGCTTCATTTCTAAGTGACGACCTCGCTGCTCCAACCGGCAGCCCGGTTATAGCGAGACCGCCCATTGCATTGGGACCTTCGCCCTCGCCATCTTCGTGTCGGGTTGCCGCTGAGGTTGGCCCGCAGCTGTTACCACCTCCATTTTTCCTCTCGCGCTTTTTATTACCCGACCCCGGCCGGCCGGTGTACTTCTTCGCCCTTCCTCGACGAGCTCGCCAACTGTGAGCTCAAGGACTTGTAATCTTCAGACGTGACCGCACTCGTGGTAATCACAATACTTTCCCGCTGACTTTTTTTCGATCCTCCTTCATAGGAGGAGGTTTTGAAAGAGCTCAGCGAAGCTCAAATATTTCCGCCTGGATTTGAATAGAGGCGCCGTTATTACTGGGAGCTGGCCGAGGTCCCACCTTGATTCTATCGGGCCCTTTTTATTCTTTTCGAACGCACTTGCTGCTCAAAGACTCGGCCCCGATCCTCCGCTTCCTTCTCATCACCGCGCTCATCCCGCATCTCTCTTCTTCCTGTCCGACTCGCCCCTTCGACAAAGTTGTCAACCAAGGTCCAAAGACGACTAGTCGCCTTCGGTCGCTCACGGGTGATCTCTTTATTCGAGCCCGTGTCGGATCCCGCTTCGAATGCGTTGATGATGTAGAGATCGCTACTCTCATCTATTTTAAGGATTCCATGATGAATCGAGACTAAATTCGACATTGTTTCGTCCCCGCCCTGGCGGATTGTAAGCGATCGGATGAAGGTTGTCGAGGCGGCATCTTTGGTAAAAGCGCCATTTGAACCGATCCATGAGGTCTTTGAAGCAATGGATGCTGTTCGGGCGGCGAGCGAGGTGAACCAACGCCGAGCGCTGGAGATCAGCACTCGAAAGACCTTACACATATGGAAATCTTCCATCCTCGGTTTGCCATGTTGGTGGTATAGCAATAGGAAGTCGGGCGATCTCCAAGGCCATCGATGAAGCAATATTCGGAGCCCAGATCGCCGCGGCAAGGTTATATCCGTAATCTCCTCAAAAGGAGAGATAATTCGTCCGTGTCGGCCGAATCCGGGAGCTTCACCATCCCTCTCCGGGAGCGAGATCGATAACGGCGTCGCGTCGTCTTCGAGTGAGTTCGACTGCCTTTCCTCCTTCTTTCTCGCCCATTCACACGGGTATCACGCCGAGGTGGAGAACGGCCCGCGGAGAGTACGAGGTGAATGAACCTCGGTATTGGGGCGGTTATCAGTGCCGCAGCGAACGTTGATTATTTTGGAGAGACGAACCACCTCGATTGCCGGAATCACCACTTGGGCACTCTTGAGGGCCCGCCTCCGCTTGTCCTCCGTTGAGGAAACTCGAATTGATTGAGGTTGGCGCTGAGGAACCCTGACACCGCCGACCGAGGACCTCGGGGAGCGTGAACCTCCTGCTCACCGCATCGAGGTCGGCATCTTCCTCTTCGTTGGGCGGGCGATCCCGAGGGTGTATGGAAGCATTCTCCATGTAGCCCTCGTGTGTGATCGCCGGTGGCATCCGCACCCCTTTCCCTGCGCAGGTGACCACCGATCGCCCTCTCGCACGGTTGTTACCGACATCGCCGGCAAGATTAGCGCTTGCACGTGTCCTCGCTATTAGATTGTAGAAAACACAGCTTTTTGTTCAAGAGCCTTCCCATAGACGGCGCCAATGATAAATCTAGTACGCGAGATTTATGAAAACAAGAAAGAACACGAGAGACTTTTACGTGGTTCGATCAAGAATAAGATCTACGCCCACGGAGGAAATGATCCTCAAGATGTTTACTATAATCGGATTACGGCAAGTATCTTCAAGAACTCTAGTATTCAGTAATTTGCTAACCCTTCTACCTTCAATCTAACTCCTATTTATACATAAACGTAAACCTTATCATGAATCTCGATCATGGCTCATGATCCTCCCAGAATCGACCATGATCTCCACCATAACCGCCCATGATTTCCACCGTTATTACCCATGATTTCACCCGCTACCTCATTATCGTGTCCTCGACTCGCCTTTAATTGTGGTTTGGGACCGCTATTCAGCGAACCGAGTAGGGCAACATTAGGTTAGGCCCACTGCTTGGGCCTCGCTATCGGGCCCGAGAGGTTGGGCCATATCCTATCACTACCACTACCGCAGCCGCCGAATCCCGACGATCGCCAGCCAAAGATTTTTCTCCCCTTCTTCTCGTCTCTCTATCCCTTCTTATCTACTCTCTTTCTCGTCTCTCTCTCTCTTTCAACTGGATTCACCAGAATCCCCTCATTTCTCCTTCACAACACGGTCATCTCTGTCCACTTCCAGTCTTCCACCATCACCGCCAGTGATAACAGTAGTAACAGCCGCTCCATCGCCTCACCTCTCCCACATCAAACCACCTCCTGAATCTCCCTATCTAATTCTAAATAAAGAAATCCTCCTCTTCCTTTCGGCTGAACAGCCGACGGTAGCTCCACCGTCGCCGTCCTGTCACCGGCCCGTCGTCCTCTCCTCTGCCTCAGCTCACTCCCAACAACAAAACCCAAAGCACAACAGAAAAGCATAACAGAAAAACAAGATGCAAAATATATATACATTGATGAATGATGATGTTGCTGATTTTGTGGAGATAATATGGAGCGAGATCTGGTATTTATTTTGTCTGTTGGAGCATTGAATAGAGATTCGGTAGAGCAGTTTGAGATGAGATGAAATGAAAATTTTACGAAAAATAAGTCGGGGCTTATCTTGTTCAATCTGGTCCAGATAATATAAAAAAATACCCAGCATTCTAAATTTCTAGAAGCCCAAAACGAAAATCCATAATTTAAAGGTTCATTTTATTTAACTTGGCCCAATAATATGAAAATTCTTATTCAAGTTCATAATTTTAAATTCTCATGAAAATTAATATTTTCACATCGTCACATAATGATATTTCATTTCATAAGCTAACAATTCGAATTTCTTATTAACTTTATTAAAGATTTGTTAGAATTAAAACACGTTCTAAAAAAAAACTTCAAGCGAGAATAGACTTAGTAAAAATTCAAAGTTCAAAATTTTTTGCAAAAATCCTATTGAGAAAAATAAGAGGTATTACAATTATGTCAACGATCCCAATGGGGGTATTAAATGAATGGAATTGATACCCATTCCAAACTTAAGTCCAATTGACTGATCAACAATCGTCATATCGTTTTTCGTATCTCGAGGTCTAACATAAAGGGCTTAGAAATTGTAAATAAAATTACAATAAAATTGGCTAACGAATTGCAATCATCTCATCACGAATGTTTAATAGCTTTGCTTCCCACAGAAAAGAAAAAAGAAAAATTCGAAAATAAAGAAGTTTTTTAATAATTTTGTATATCTTGAATATCATTTTGATTTGCAGACATTCTGAAAAAGAGAGAATGAGATGAAAATAAGAATGTAATGAAAAAGATGAAACAGAGAGAATGAGAAATCTATAGTGGCTAATTAAGGGAGGTGGTTGATACCGGTTGGGTAAGATAAATTTTAAAATGACTACTTCACCCTTAAATAATAAAAAATATTCATAATTTGAATTAAGAAATAACACATCATATGCATAAATTAAATCTTGACCATTAATTAATATAAGATCTAAGAGTTTGATTAGTTTATAGTTCTCATCTTAGGGGTGGTTCTCTCAATAACCAACATATATATAGGGGATGGATCAAATGAGAACCACAAATATTTTGAGAAATGAGAACTAATCTTGTATGTTGATTTTTTCATCTTGTATGTTGATTTTTTCCTATCCCGTGGCTCCTAATAAAATTCGAATAGTCCCATAATTTTTGACATATATAAGAATGAGGACAAAAATGGTATTTCATTTATTTTATTAACCGAAGGGCTCCTATTTTTAAGGGATTAGATATACCTATTTATGGCATGCAATTTATATATATCTATTTTTTGTGCAGTAGTATCTTAATAGTATAGTTTCCATCGTTTTTTTTTCTTGAATCAGAGGAATGACTTCTTCAGGTTCGTTTCTTGTATTTATATTATGTTTCATATTCTTCGTTTAACAATTCCTTAAAAAAATGACGAATGATAGGAATTTTATCTTGATTACTTTTTTTTTTCAATTCTTACATGTGTTTTAGTATGCGGAAGTTGTATTTTTCACTTGTATAGTTATATGTTTTAGTAATTCTATATATTTTCTGGTTGCATCTCATAAATGAAAAAACATTCACAATATATCGTTGCTCGACTGAATAATTATCAGTATTATATGCATATTTTATTATTCGCATTGTTTGAGGTATTTGTTTGGTCCATTTAGATTGCATGAATGTGCATAATATTCACCACGATATGCACAATTGTTATATGCATATTGTCTGTGCATGGTTGTTTAAGTTATATGTTTGTTTCACTTAGACTGGACGAATGTGCACAACTTTGACTAAGATATGCATATTGTATGTGCATCGTTGTTTGAGTTATTTGCTTGTTTCATTTGGACTCAACGAATGTGCATAATATTTTCAAATACATGCACAATTATGACATATATACTTTCTAGGTTTTGGATGAAAAAAACCATTTTCTTAGGATTTGATGAATGAGTAAAAACTAGTACCATATGCATAAAAATTAGTATCATATGGATTTCTCAATGAAGAAAAACAAGTACCATATGTATATTTTATGGTTATCGTTGCTCGAGTTATTTTTTTGTTCATTCATTTATAACAGAATATGCACAATATTGTAAATGACATGCACAACTCTTTTGTGGTTGTAGGTATAGATGACGAAGTTGATGTTGCGCATTGCGATGATTGAGTATTTTCATTTTGCGATGATGTAAAACAATCTTATTCAATTTCTTTTGCACAAGATTGTTTGTTTACTTACTTTGTATAAGCAGAAATTATAAACTGTGTTATTCTTCACTATTAAATTTTTACATCATTCGTTGGTTCAGATTGCATGCCTCTGCTTGCACAAATACTTCACTCGTTTGCATGGATATATTATCGATATATTTTAACGAGATTTGAGGAACAAAATAACAATGGAAGATGAAATGATTATCTTGAGGCAATTTGAAGAGATATAGACGTTAAAAGATGAGAGATATTTGCTTCGTTAATGAGAGAGAAAGAGAATGTGAATGGTCAAATTATGCGGCGCTAGTTTAGGGCGTTGAGTAGTTGGTGTGGGATAGGCTATATTCCAAAATATCAGTTATACCCCTAAACATGTGTGTTTGATTAAAATAATATTAAAAAAGTCAAATTCTATTTTATGCATTATTTTATTATGGACCCTTAGATTAGATGGAAGGTAGGGTGGTGTTCTCATTTGTTCTCATGCTATTGCTTAGGGCCCCAAAATTATGGGGGTCATTTTTATTATATATATATATATATATATATTATATTATATCGATATATATATATATATATATATATATATTATATTATTTAAGATTTTACTAACTATACCGTTACGATTGATCAATCGAAAGATCTTTCTCCAAGTTGAAGTTGATTAAGATTCATCTACGATCAACTATGTCGCAAGATAGGTTGAATGGTTTGACTATGCTATCAATTGAAAGAAAGATGGTTGATCAGTTGAATCAGACGGACTTGATAAATACATTTGCCTCTAAAGCGCAAGACGATTTTATTTTGTAAAGATGTGAATTCTTTGTCTATTTTGGAATACTTTTTTTGATATAATATGTTATTTTTCATATTATTTTTCTTGCATTAAAGGGACCTATTTTCAAATTCTTGCTTAGGGCCCCGTAAGGCATAGGTACTGCCCTGTTTCTCATCTTATATGTAGTTCTCCCTGTAACCAACCTCTATATATATATAGGAATCAAATAGTCCTGAGGTAGTATGTAGTACTCAATCTCATCCACTTATCTCATAGATCCTATGGTGGAGATTTTTTTGGATTTTTAAGCTTAATTTCACTGATTTCACTACAGTAAATGTAGATTAGTAATTTGATTTGTTATGTGATTGCGAAAAACAAACCATACATTTATTTGAACTGAACAATGAATTTAAATGAACAAAAAATACATGTAGTTGAACACAATAATGCATGTAGTTTGAAAGCACGCGCTTAGCGTCCACTTTACGTCCTGCGCACAATCGTGCTCGCACGTCGCCTCGACAAATGTTCCCATACTCCTTAGCGTCCTTTGGCCAGCAATGTATTTTTATATTTTGTAAGATGCATGAACATGTTTTATTAAACGCATGAACGCGTTTTGTTAAATGCATATTTGTGTTTTGTGCCAACGTGTAATTTTATGTTTTGTTAAATGCAGTTGTATGATTTCGACGGCAAATCTCTCATTCATCATTCTTCGTCAATTCTGCCGTCTATTTCCCTGATTAATCAGTGAATTTTTCCATGAACCACTGACATAGTCACCATCTCTCTCGATTCTTCAATCCTCTATCAAATTTATCTTCTATTTTTTTCCAAAATCCATCAATTTTGTTCTCAAATTTTTTTTCTTCTTTTTCTTTCAAAATCTATTGTTTTTTTTGTTGTTCGTATGTATTATTGCTGATGTCCGACGTCGCCGCCGTCATCCGTTGCTACCGTCGTCGCCATTGTAAAAAAATAGAAGATAGGAGAGAAGAAGAAGAAGAAGAAGAAGAAGAAGAAGAAGAAGAAGAAGAAGAAGAAGAAGAAGAAGAAGATTGATTTGTTTTCTTTCTTCCCATTTTGCCCCTTATGAAAAAAAAAAAAAAAAAAAGAAGGAAAAAAGAGTTACCACATGTCAGATTGTGGTGCGGCCACATATGAAAAATGTGAGATCTAGATTGAGTCTAGATTGAGTACTACATCAACCTATATATATATATGGGAGGTTAACGTGAGAATCATTTTATTGTGAGAACATGAAAATGAATATGATTTGCTTTCTTCCCATATATATATATATGTATATATATATATATATATATATATATATATATATATAGGAATGGATCAAGAGTTACCACATCTTTTTGCGATTGCGAACCATGCGCCACGTTGAAAATGATGCAGGTCTAGAAAATTATTTTGTTGTTCTACAATTTTACTTTTCGTTATGCACGGATTGTTTTGTGAATTATCTTCAACGGATTCTACGGAACTCAATCCCTATATATATATATATATATATATATATATATATATGGGAGGTTAACGTGAGAACCATTTTTATTGTGAGAACATGAGAAATGAATATGTTATGAAAGTTAATGAATACGCTGCGAAAGTTAGTGAATAAAAAAAATAGAATTTTCGCCTCTCATGGGATTCGAACCCTGGTGAAAATTCCGAATTTTTGGATTCATTAACTTTCGCAGGTATTCATTAACTTTCATAGCATATTCATTTTGTTCAGAAGAATTTTCGTAGTTCTTAGTTCTCACGTTAAAATTGGTTCTTATTTGAACATCACTATATATATATATATATATATATATGATGAATCAAATGAGAACTCATATTTTTTTGTGAAATAAGAACTAATCATGTAAGTATATTTTACTTGATTTGATGGTTGAGATTTATACTTATTTTTGGAATTATTTTGACAATTTTTTCGAAAAGTTTAATATAATAAAATTATTATTGATAACAGACTTTTCCTAAAAATATGGGATTCGATGCTATATTTAGGTAAGTATTTATTTGCATAGATTTATATTTTCCATTTGTTTTGATTTTTCTTAAAAAATTCGAAAACATAATTTCTTAAATATTGCACTATAAATTTTTCGGATAAAATCATAGAAAATATTTATGACAACATCGAATTTGTAGATTCTTATGCATTGTTTTGTCGATTGTTGTGCACAATGCTGAACTACATTATTCATATTGAAACATGTTTGCATAATTACCTTTAAGTATAACACGTATATGACAATTACGCACAACCATTACATACGATTTAGTTATGCACATTAGTCGAATTACGGAAATGATCATAGCTTTATATATCATTTTTTTCACCCACAAATTGCGAGATTTTCAATGCGAAATTCTTACTTATGATCTTTATTTTAAGATAAAAATATATTTTTATGTTAATTATTATTCAAGGTCGTTTACTTTTTACATTAATTATTATTCAAATATGGATTCTAAATTTTATAAGTTTGATTCTTAGTTACTATTTTGTTTCACATAACTATTTACAATCTTATGCACAACTACTATTTTCATGAGAGAGATAATGTGAACCAGGATTGGGCGAAAAAATCAGGTGTGGACGAATATTTAAATTTACTTTAATACCCCTAACACGATTAAAACAATAAAAATAGTATAAAAACATAGTCAAACTCATTTTTAAGCATGAATTAAATATTATCCATTATACTAGATGAAATCTAAGGTGGTGATAAGTTCTTATTTATTATCTTAGAGGGAGTTCTCCTATAATCAACCCCTATTTATATAGGTGGTGATAAGTTCTTATTTCTTATCTTAGAAAGAGTTCTCCCTATAACCAACCCTTATATATATATATATATATATATATAGGGTATGGTTAACATGAGAACCACTCAGAGTAAAAACTAAGAACTATTAGTAACCATTGATCTTACATTAATCAACGGTGAAAAAAATGCTGAATTTCATTTGGGCTCATGAAGTCATCCGTTTAATTCATTTCTCCATTAATGTTGGGTAAATTTGGAAAATTACATATTTACATTAATGATAAATTCCTTTTTTTAAGGAAGGTAAATTTATGTTAATCTTTTCTTTCCCACATACGATTAAACTTCAAATTTGAATGCTTGGACACAAATTGAATCATGGATTTTTTTTAGATTGAGAACAACAAATCCAAGAATACATTTGCTACATAACCGATGATTTCGGTCTAGTGAAACCAATCTACACAGTGCATCCACAATTTTAGTTTTGAAGGAAGAACTTCATCGAAATTTGAAGATCTATAATGACATGAAGGGTGAGATGGATCTGTGAAGCTTGACGAAGGTAATGTTTGATTTTCAACATGTGGATCTTCTATAGGTGGATTAGGTGGATGCATATATATTTAGAGAGTGTTGAATATATAATACTAGACTTTGTTCGTGCAAGAAAGTGGATTTTTTTGGATGTATTATCGATATAGATCTGAGAAGTGTTTTCATATATTCATGAACCAAACATATGGATTCACACTTGTTTGACAGATTCATATATTTTTTAAATTATTAATTTGTAAATTTCGAAGCACACCATAGCTGTGAATGTTGTAGGATTAGTATTGAATCAAGACTATGATATATCGACACATTATGAATAAAATCCATGTTATTCTGAACCTTTAACGTGATAAGTTGAAAACTAGGAATATCTATGTATATAAAGATGAACAATGAATAATTGTGTGATTATTAAAAAATTATGCATCCGTAAGCCTAATATTGTGAATCAATTTGAATGTAGTGTTAATCGTATATGGACTGCATTATACATATGCACATTGTGAATCGATATGCTTAATTTGATGAATCTGTATGGATTATTTTAAACTGAATTTTACTGTTGTTACTAATGAATCATATATTCTTACTAAATGAATTATCGATAATTTTAAACTGAATTTTATTGTTGTTACTAATGAATCATATATTGGTATTGGATGAATTATGGCTAATTTTAAACTGAATTTTACTGTTGCTATTAATGAATCATATATTGTTATTGGATAAATTATGGATAATATGTTTATGTTTCGTGGGAACATGCATTTTTATGTTTTGTTCAATGCAATTTCATGTTTTGTTCAATGCATTTTTATGGTTTTTGACACCAAATCTCTCATCCATCATTCTCTAACAATTCCGTCGTCTCTTTCACTGATTATCGGTGAATTTTCCGTGAACCACAGTCATAACCACCATCTTTCTTGATTCTTCAATCATCTATCAAATTCATCTTCTATTTTTTCTCAAAATCCATCAATTTTGTTCCTCAAAATTTTCTTCTTCTTTTTCTTTCTTTCAAAATCTATTGTTTGTAGTTTTCTGTGTTTTTTGTTGCTACTGTTCGCCGGTGTTGTCGCCGGCGACACCATCGTCGTCTCCGGCGTCGTCCGATGCCGTCAAGGAGGAGAAGAAGACTGATTTATTTCTTCTCATTTTGCCCCTTGCGAAAATTAAAAAGAAAATGAAAAGAAAAGGAGCTGCCACATGTCAGCTTATGGTGTGTCCACGTGTTCAAAATGTGTGGTCTAGATTGAGTACTACATACTATATGGGGACCAGATACTACGAGAACTCAACCCTATATATATATATATAGGGAGTGAATCAAATGAGAACCACATCTTTTTTGCGAACTCTGCGAACCATGCATAGGAAGTTGAAGATGATGCACAAAACGGTATAAAGTTATGCATAACGAAAATTTTCTAAAATTATTTTGTTGTGCAACAATTTTAGAAAGTTTTCGTTATGCACAACTTTATAGTGTTTTGTGCATCTTCATCGCCTTATGCATGGTTCTCAAGTTCAAAAAGATGAGTTCTCAAGTTCTCAAAATATATATATATTCTTGGATCGATCTTTTGAGAACTTGAGAACTATGATAAGACGTTGAAGATAATGCACAAAACACTATAAAGTTGTGCATAACGAAAACTTTCTAAAATTGTTGCACAATAAAATAATTTTAGAAAGTTTTCGTTATGCACAACTTTATACTGCTTTGTGCATCATCTTCAACGCCTTTATGCATGGTTCGCATTCGTAACTCATTTGATCCAACCCCTATATATATATATATATAACGAAACTAGAAAGAACGATAACGAACCATAATTTTGGGGTGCAATCCGGACATGTTTCTAGAATGAAACAATTGTATCGTTGTTTACCAAGACTCGTGAAAAATTCAACTATTTGGATCAAGTATTTCCGTGTCTTAATTTTGCATTAATTGGAATATCTTGATGTTTTTTTGGTTCTGGATATAATTCCATATATAATGACTTATATATATATATATAGGGTTGGTTATAGAGGGAATTATCTCTTAGATAAGAATTAAAAATCAATAACCATCGTTAAATTGAATAAGATCGAACGACTCATAATTATTTAATGATAAAAATAGTTAAATCCCTAAATTTTCGATATTTGAATCTTTTACATTCAGTTCTTCGTTGTTCATGCAATTCATTTTGTTGTTCATGTAATCGTAGTTCTTGTGTATGCTATCATATTCCAATTAATTGTTATATTAATGTAATTCATGTTATTGTACATGTAATCTTAGTGATTGAATATATAAGAATAGTTATATAAATGAATATATAAAATTCATTGGTTATAGGGCTAAACAATTACCATTAAAATTCGAAGATAATAAATGATTTATAATTAAGCTTGACTTTTAGATTATACAAAATTGATGTACCACATTATGTCTTAGTTCTAAAAAAAGTTAGAGTTCTCATTTGATTCATTATATATCTATATATATGTATATGTGTGTGTGTGTGTGTGTGTTGGTTACTGTAAGAACTACATCTTTTTTACAAACCTACGAACTATGCACAATGCGTATAAAGTTGATGCACAACGATTTCACTCTAAAGTTGGTACACAAGATACAAATTTTAGAGTGAAATCGTTGTGCATCAATTTTAAAAGTGTTGTTTGATCTCTCTCTCTCTCTCTCTCTCTCTCTCTCTCTCTCTCTATATATATATATATATATATATATATATATATATGGAGAGATTATCGTGTGGACACTCCTTATAGTGTAAATATGAGGACAAATATTAACCATTGATAAATAAATACGGACACTTCAGGTCCAATGAATAAATTATAACGCAGATGCACAAATGTGCACACAACCAATATAGATGCAAACTTAAAAATAACCGTGTGAGTTTCAAATTTAATGGACATGATTTGTTTTCTTTTATGTATGTTAAAGATTATATATACATGAACCAATTTATATCTATTGAATTCCATAAGGAGCAAAAATTATATTTTTTTGGATTAAAGTAATTTTTTTGAAAATATTCATCAAATTTCACAGTAAATTCATTATTTTATGATTATAAAAATAATATATAGAATGAGTTTTGATCCTTGAATACTTAACTTCATATATGCATGTATACATGCGTGTGTTATATCGGAAGAGATGAAATTCGTGAAAGTATCAATATTTAAAATTAGTTTCTTTAAAACTACACATAAATCCGGTGTAAAATTAAAGAGCCAAAGAGACATATTGATTATTTGTAGATATCTCTCTGGGTCCCATCAACAATTAAACCAAATTACTTGATTACCATATTTCCCACAATATTTGCTGAAGGTAGTTATGTTAGTTAATGTTGAAGAATGCTTACATCAAAAGTGTTTGAAGAAATGGGAGACAAAATCAATTGGTATAGATGCGTAGGAATAATTTTTGAGCATGCCTTCAACTAATTTATCCCAAGCTAATAAAGACCATGCCTCACAAAAGAAAAAAGAAAAGACATATATAGAATATGAATTGATTCCCACACCAATTTGGTCTTGTTGAGAACAATAAGATAATGCTTAAAGATGAAACAAGCTAGATATCTTGATGAAAGATCCAAAACCTAGCTCAGTGTATTAAAGAGTGGAGAATGAGATTTTCTTATCCTTTAAAAATCTAATAAACACAAATCAATATAGTGTGGGTTTTAATTGACACAACCCTTTGAACTTGAAACAAGCTAGATATGTTTGGTGAAAGTCAAAACCTAGCTCCAGTGTTAAAGAGTGGAGAATAAGTAACTATTATCTTTTAAAAAAAATTAATAAACAGAAATTAATATAGTGTGGGTTTTAATTATTGACACAACCGCTTAAATAATTTATGAGTAGGTCTAGCATAAAACTTATTTTCAGATGAAAATTTGGCACACTTGTAAACTAGTAATCATCTGTTAGACCACCTCCCCCCCCAAAAAAAAAAAAAAAAAAAAAAAAAGGACAGCAATTTATTAAAAGAAAAATATGCTAAATTATTGTGAATGACAGTTTAACTAAGAAACCGTAAATAAACATAATGTCTTGCATGCATCTTAATAGAGTGAACATGACTTCATAATTATGTTCTTGTGGTGTGTGTGTGTGTGTACGAAGCATGTATACATGCTTAATTGTTGATTTGAGGAATGCTTTATTGAAATTAAATCATATCTTTAATAATCACAGAATGTTGAATGTTGGGTCACATTTGGCATAATTAAGTCAGACAATCACTGAGGGTTAGTGATCATCACGTCTTATAGTTAAAATTATATTTGATAGTATATATGAGATAAAATTTGATTATTTTATTCTGATACACATGATAATGGTGTGTGATAAATATACCTATATAGTATAGATGACCTATATCCCGCCGGAGGATTTCCGTCGTTAGAGCTGCATTTTTTGTTGTTGTGATGCAAATCCATTTTAAAGTATAAAATAAGAACCATTTTCAGTCCCTGATCCGTAAAGATCTACGATGAATTCATCACCTTATTTGATGGATTCAAACGCTTAGGTTCGAATTCCATGAGGGGTGAATTTTTATTTTTCTGAATTCGGACACTTACATGACGAATTCAGACGCTTTCACGGTGAATTCAGATAGTTTCAAGAGTTCGTAGTTTATAGGTTAAGGATGGTTTTTACAATAACCACTCCCATAATAGACATCATAATCAAACATATTAAGCTTTATCCCATCAATTTTATGGTTATTTAGTTGTATTGAATTATGTCAACATATATAAGCTATAATAGGAGAGGGAAATTATAGTAGTTTAGTTCAATAATAAATTAATAAATAGTAATATACTATATTCATTGTCACACATATTTGAATAATAGATATTAGACGATTACTTTATCAAGGAATTTGATTTTAGGTATATAAAAGTGATAAAAATCAAGGATTGACTGCCTATAGTAGACGGTGAGTGTTGTTTACTTTTTCTTGAGTACTACAATAATTATTTGAATTTGTGTGCATTTCAAGAAAATATTTGTCTCCACATCAATGGTATCTTATTCAATCAAGAACTTGCCGTGTCTTAAATTTATTATCAATTTCTCCAATCTCTAATATTGTACTACCGTTTACGATTCAACTCGAAGAATCAAATTAAGCTCGTCACGAGAGATTTTTTATGTGATTTGTCTCTTTTTTGTAAATTATGGATTATCTCATAATAGTAGATATTACGCATAACACACATTTTGATAGCAATTGTGTTTTTCTCTCTTAAACAATAAAGAACCATTCACAATTATATAATCGAGCTTATTTATTGAAGAAACTCGATTGAGAATTTTAAAGTGGCAATTGCAAACATACTTTTTCGGATAACTGTAATATCAGGAATTAAGTTCTATAGGTGAGAAAATTGACTTTGATGTAACAATTCAGAAAAAGTCCGTCCATGATTTATTAAGTCTATATATATATATATATACTACATTTGTTTCATTATTATTGGTTCGTTTTCATTTTTGGATTGTCCCGCTATTGTTGATCCGTTCCAAAAAATAAATAATTTTAAACTAAAAAATGTCTCGAATTTCGTATCACACACTACTTGACACACAAAACACAATTCTCCTTAATATACGTACAAAAAGAGACGTGTCAATAATACCGGGACATAAGGGGTATATATTATCAAGGTGGAATGTTCCTCATAACAATACCATCAATGTTTACCAATTAACATATTCTTCAATTGGTTCAACTTATTTTTTCCATTCACATTATTCTTCATATACCTAGATGGGATGAGAAAAGGGCAATCCATGTACTGATTTTCCTTGTAAAGTAAAAGATGGGTCCATAAGAATTCAATTTTTTTTTATTGAAATTATATTCTATTTTATATTTTGTGACACCAATATGTACCCGACACTCATAAAATCAACCTTTTACAGATAATTTAGTGGTGGAATGAGCAGGTTTGTGACAAAATATTTTGAGTCCAAATATTTGTAAACATTTTTGAGATATCAAAACGAAGTAAATAGTCCCCTAATTAAGAAGACCAGGTTAATTTTGCAGGATAAAAGGAAAGGGAAATAAAGAGTAAAATAGAGACTTAGATGTGGTCTCTTGTACATCAAATCATATATTTGGGTTTTGATATTTTTTTCAGTGTAAATGATATTTAATTTTTTTTTCAATATAAATGACACGTAAATAAATAATAATTTTTCATATAAATGATATTTTTTTAATTATAAATGATACTTTTATCCGTCATATAAGATGAATAGATGTATAGTAGTTTATGAGAGAGACTTATAGTTATAGCGTGGAAGAGAAATTGGCAAAAAAGAAAAAGTTAGAGGTAGAATTTATTGTTGAATGAGGATTGGGATTGGTAGTTGGGCTAAAATGCGGCGTGATATGTGGAGAGATGAACGTGGGACCCACAAATCATGTTTGCTTCAACTTCAACCCCTCTTGTCTACGTTCCCTCTTCCCTTTCCTTTTTTCAATTCCAATTCTTTTTTTGTTCTTTTTCTTTTTTCAAATTTGGCGGGTAATTTTGCTACTCCCATTATGGAAGCATCGTACATACTTACATGCCAGGTAATTTAGTGGCTGCGTCGTCTCTATAATTTTTCTTTTTTCTTTTGGGAGTTGAGAGTGAGGATTTTGAGATTCATATGCCGATCTTCTATTTTTATAAAACCTAATAATAACACAACTAAGTTATAAGATTCTTAGTCATCTTCATTCGAACATTAGTTAATTTGTTTGTTTTAAATATAGTGATATCGTGTTATTATGACGATAAAATAGAGACAACTTCCTCATTCAAAATATATAGTTTTCAAATTCACACGAGTTGCCACATTTAGATTTTGTTCATCTTGGATAAATGAAGTCTATTCAAAAAGTAAACTCTATTCATAATCAAGGTACTTTATGTCATAATAAAGGGAGTTTATGAGACACTATCACATTGTTGGATTGATGCATTAACATTTGAAGGTAGAGACGACAACACGGCTCGGTCCGATAGGCCGACACGGTTTTGAACTAGTTGGATTCAATAAAAACATGTCAGATGGAATTTCGGGTAAGGTCCGCCTATAACTAGCCAAAGCCCGATGGCCTAGGAAGATCCGAAAATTTTATTACTAAAACTTATATTTCGGACTTGGTTGGGTCACATTTTTTCGATCGGATTTTTTGGGAAAGCTTAGTTAGCTCAGGTAGGGTCGGGCCGGCCCACCCATTTGCCAGCTCTATTTGAAGGCCTCCAAATTTTTATTTATATTATTATATTAATTAAAATTTAATCTTTTATATCTAGTAAAGATATAGATTTGAAATTTTAGGGCCGCCCTTTGTGGTTTATGTCATATCAAACTTCATAACTTTAGATTTGATTAGGGAGTTTATATATATATAGAGAGAGAGAGAGTGAGGTGTAAATAAGAACTATTTTTAATGTGAGAACGAAGAATTATAAGAATTTGTTATGAACCAAATGAATTCGCTATTAAAATTGATGCATCTATGTAAAAGTTTTTGCATCCAAAAATTCAAAAATTTTGCCTAAGTTCAAATCTCATGAGTGGCGAAAATTTTATTTTTTGCATGCAGTAACTTTCCTGACGGATGCATCAACTTTCACAGCAAATGCACTAAAATTTTGGTTCTTTGTTCTCACGTTAAAAATGATTTTTATGTTAATATATATAGATTGGTTTGTATTTGATTCAATTCTTATATATATTTATAGACAGAGGTTCAAATGGAAATCTTATTTTAAAGTGAGAACTTGAGAATTATTTTCAACCCTTCGATCTTGAAAATCTACGGTGAATGTATTACTTTTCTGGATGAATGCATTATCTAGCAAATGCAGTAACTTTCATGGCGAATGTATTGACCAATGCAGTACTTTCACATTCTCACAAAAGATGTAGTTCTCACAATAGCCAACTCCTATGTATTATATACATATATACATACCTAAATAGCCTAATAATTTAAACTGGTTAATCTAAAGCTTCTGTCACATGTAAGTAATTAAGTTTATCCAAATATCTGTCTTATTTTCCTGAATTCAAACTTAATACATGGGAGGAAAGATATTAGTGGAATCCTTTTTAGAAATGTTAAACAGTGGTTAATTGACTTTCCCAAATTTCAGGGCTACTGTGCAAATTCACGCAACAAATGCATGCTAATGCAGCAATGATCAATGCCCATTAATTTAACAAACTCAATTGCTTTTACTGTTTTATGTTACCGGAAGAAAATATTTTAAGTCCCCTAGGGACAACCCAATGGTTAAGGTGAGTCTATGTGGCTGAGAGGTCATAGGTTCGAACCCCACCAAATATCTCTATGGGTTTGAACCTGTCACACCTGGTTTTCCAAGTGTGGTTTATCTGTCATGTGTGGTTTGCAAGCTATTGCACAAGAACGTGAGGTTTACCCAGTGCGCACCTAAGATAGCGGCTACGGGTTCCCCATGATACCAAAAAAAAAATAAAAATATATTTTAATATAGTGGTAAGTTACCTGATTACAGCTTTCTTAGTGCTTTGGTGCTCTAATTAAATTTCAAATGTGCTTTAGCCGGCCTAATCAAAATCTCGAGGTGATCAGAGTAGCTAGGCAAAAGAGTTCGGCTGAAATCACTGACCTTATGACTAATCAAGCCAATAAAATGTTAAATAAATTCACCAAAAACTTTAGTAACATACATGTGTGAGTGCACACACACATATATATATATATATATATAGAGAGAGAGAGAGAGAGGTTCAAATGAGAACCATTTTTATCCTAAAAATTAAGAATAAAATGAATTCACTATGAAAGTTGATGAATCTGTTGAGAAAGTTATTGAATCTAATAATTCGAATTTTTTTACCCGGGTTCGAATCCCATGAGGGATGAAAATTTCATTTTTATGATTCAATAACTTTCTTGAAGGATTCATCAACTATTTTCACAGCAAATTCATCATTTCTTGATTTTCACGATAAAATTGTGTTAACTCTTAGGTTTGTATGTCTTAAGAATAGGTTCAAATAAAAACATTACTTAAAGTAAGAACGTGAGAACTATTTTCAGCCATTAGATTGTGAAGATCTACGATGATGCATCACTTTGTTGGATGAGTGCATTGTGTACCACCCGGGTTCGAATTCCATGAAGAGTGAAAATTAAAATAATTTTGTTTAGTACAGTATTTTTCATAAAGAATGCATTGTTCTCATATTTGTAGGATAACAAATGTTTTTATAATAACGCACCCGTTATGTCTCATTCTCATAAAGGTGTAGTTTGTGGACTTATACAATTCCAAAAGAGTAGTTCAAAATGGATTGGTAGTTCAGCGCATATACATGTGACGGAACTTTATCTAAAGGTAAATATTTGAATCTTTAGCTAACCTCCATTGACCACAATGTTGATCAAGTTAACTAAGTATTGAAATACTACGTATAATTCACGCTACATGGAGATCTTTCGAAATATTGTGATTTTAGTTGGAGATCTCTCGAATAAGTAGTTTCACTACAACAAAATACTTCAGTAGTGACATAATTTTTGAAGAATTGTCACCTAAAAAGTACCATTAATTAACATTATGACACCTTCTGATGGATAACTATTACGTGTGTCACAAAAGTAAAAATATATAAAAAAAATAGTGACATTATCAATTTTTTTAAATAACAAACTTTACTTACATTTTCATATGTAACAAAATATATAGATTCATTTGTGGATGTAACATAAATCTTGTTACACAAAAATGTAATAAATTTTATGACACATCTCTTTATGTCACTAAAGTTTGTCATTACTATAAATTTTGTTGCAGTGTTAATAGATATTAAATTCTTTTAACATGATATCTCGTGTTCACTTAATTAAGAAAGAATTAATCTCTCATGAATTTCGTGAAAATCATTCGGGTTTGTTTATTGGAAAAAAGAAATGTAACATGTATATATTAAGTCGTCCTAGTGTATTGATAAGTCGCTAATTTTTGAGTGGACTGTACCAAATTCATGCAAGTGGTGGACTAATTAATCAACTCAAAAACACTCAAACTTTACGAAACGACCAAAATATGTGGAAAATGATTAGTCAACATATGACGATGAAGAAACCTCTACTAAAACATTAATTTAATCGATGTTATAACATAGTATTTTATCAGATGAATCGTATAATTAATTGGTCAATAAACTAATAATGAAATGAATTGGTCATGAGTTAATTTGTAATATCACTATTTGATTATATATCGTTTTCTCGAAAAATACAGATAAATAAAATAGACTTACGATTACTATTAAAATATAAACAGTTGTATTTTTATTTTAAGTTATGTGTTTTGTTGAAAGTCGGAACATATACAATAAACTATATATATATATATATATATATATATATAATGTTAATTAATTCGGTTCAGTTGCATTACTAACCGAAATAAATAAATA
Source organism: Salvia rosmarinus (assembly GCA_036937905.1). Taxonomy (NCBI): domain Eukaryota; kingdom Viridiplantae; phylum Streptophyta; class Magnoliopsida; order Lamiales; family Lamiaceae; genus Salvia; species Salvia rosmarinus. The sequence continues at coordinate 40,348,957 of CM072820.1, forward strand.
AACTGAACAAGACTAGTGATTAAAATTAGAAAATCAAATAAAAAGAATTTGCAAGAAAAACTAATCATAATCGACGGCTGATGAAACTATTAGATACACGAATCTGATAGGATCAAGAACTATCATGCACGAATGTACTAAACAAGACTTACAGTGAGTCCCCTAGGAATAGTCCAATGGTTAAGGTGAATTCCTGTGGTCGAGATGTCATAGATTTGAATCCCATCAAACTCCTCTATGGGTTTGAGTCTGCCACACTTGATTTTCCAAGTGTGGTTTACCTGTACTGTGTGGTTTGCAAGCTATTGCACAGAAACGTGAGGTTTACCCAATACGCACCTAAGGTAGCGGCTGTGGATTCCCCATGATACAAAAAAAAGACTTACAGTGAAATGTCTCATTTATCAAGGCAAAATTGTGTCAAATTGGTGCTTACAGTTTTGAGATAATGTATTCAAAACAATAAGGCAAATAGTCAATCAGGATAAAGCCTACTGAAAAAGAAATTAATGTCTGAAATTTAAGAGAATGATACTCACAAATGATAAATTTTGTAACGTTCAACCATAAATCATGATGGTCTGTTACACTTGAGATGGTGGAGATGATATATATATATTGTGCATATATGTAGTAGATAAAAGTAATTGCAAGAATATCCAAATGAAATTTGTTTAAAAATATAAAAGAGAGGTAAAAGAATATTACAAAAGAAGAAAACAATCTTCGAAATGATTATAGGCTTTTATTGGCACAACTTGCAATTCAAGCAAAGCGGCAACCCAAAACTAGGGATGGCAATCGACCCGCGGATACCCGAAACCCGTGGATATCCGCCTGATTATTCGTGTGTTTGGTAGGTATTTCGCCCCGTGGGTATGTTCATGGTTTAAAACTAGTACCGCTTAGTTCATGCATGCGGAAATGGTTTGGCACTACCAGATCCGCAAAACCCGTGTACCCGCGAATTATACCCGCAAAATACCCGCAATTACCCACGAACCCGTGAAACCCTCCCATTTAATAATTTATTTTATTAATTAATTAATTTTCAAATTAAAATAGGAATTAGAACCCTAGTTCCCACTTCCCACTCTTTTCATTTCGCAGCTCATGGTCTCACCTCTCACTATCTCACCTCTCCCATTCTTCTCTCTCACGGTCTCACCTCTCTCACACTACTCTCTTTATATACTAAGATTAACATAGGTTGTCGTGATGTGTAGGTCCATCCTTATGTTGCAACCGGAAATAAGAACTCCAAGTTTGGTATCGAAATGAGAAATTGCAGTGGTTTTTAGATGCCGTGAAGTCACACCCCAAAGAATTGAAACTTGTTGGGGCCCACTGTCACCTTGGTTCTACTATTACCAAGGTATTTTATCTTTGAGAAATCAATCAATGTCTTTAGTTTTCTATAACTTTGTGGCCATTTGAGATCTCGTGGTTTTGATGCAATGCTATCCAAGAATCCAAAGGCTCATCTACGCCTATTTTCTCCTCGTGTCTCGCTTTGTTGATATCCGGAATAGTATGTTATAACGAGTTGGTGATTCTTGGTGTAGACATTTTCGAGATCTGCGGTTTGATGGTGAACTATACATAGATGAGATCCGATCCCAGGTTTCGCGGTCGCGGGTGGTCCGCGGTGAAGGTTTCACGGTAGTCCGCGGGTGGCGGTGGCGGATACCGGTCGGGTGGCGGGTTCACGGGTATCCGGGTACCCGGTACCCATGGTCGCGGTATGGTTGGAATCTCCTACCCGTCGCGGGTCGCGGGCGGGTCGTAGGCGGGGATCATTTTCGCGGGTACGGAAGTGGTTCGGCACTATCCGTGCCCGCCCGACCCGATTGCCATCCCTACCCAAAACCCTTTCATCTTTGTGCTTTCTACCTTCAAAGCAATAACCTTATATTCCCTTTCTCTCCTTAATCCCCGCCCTCTCTCAGCACAAAATCCCCAAACCTTAGAGGGCAATTCCGTCAAACAGTGTACATCAGTTGAAACACAGCCTCTCCCCAAATATTTGCACTAATTAAGGAAGCACAAATCATGGTGGATATCCCATGATTTTCTCTCTCCTCCCCTGCCTCCATAAGTACTACTACTTCTCCCTCTCCTCCCATTGCTCCATCCTAACACCTCAACCCCCCCAAGCATAGCACAGCAGCAAAAATCCATAATGGGTTTGACTTGCATTGCCAGTCTAATTTTACTAGTGGCGAGCTACGCCGAGGCGAGAATTCCCGGAGTTTACTCCGGCGGCGGGTGGCAGACGGCGCACGCCACATTCTACGGTGGCAGCGACGCCTCCGGCACCATGGGTACGCCTAGTTAAATTACTCGAATCGAAATTAACGCATGCATGCACATTTCGACACATTACTAAGTGATAATGATATGTATATGGTGGGTTGGGCTGCAGGGGGGGCTTGTGGGTACGGAAATCTGTACAGCCAGGGGTACGGCGTGAACACGGCGGCGCTGAGCACGGCGCTATTCAACAATGGGTTCAGCTGCGGGGCGTGCTTCGAGATCAAGTGTCAGGACGTGCCGCAGTGGTGCCACCCGGGCAGCCCCTCCATCTTCATCACCGCCACCAATTTCTGCCCCCCCAACTACGCCCTTCCAAACGACAACGGCGGCTGGTGCAACCCGCCCCGCACCCACTTCGACCTCGCCATGCCCATGTTCCTCAAGATCGCCGAGTACCGGGCCGGCATTGTGCCTGTTTCTTACCGGCGGTCAGCACCCCTGCCCCTGCCCTGTTTTTATTTGCAATCATAATTCATAGTTGTCTGCTAATATCTAATTAAATGAATGTTGGTATTTAGGGTAGCATGCCATAAGAAGGGAGGAATGAGGTTCAGCATCAACGGCTTCCGATACTTCAACTTGGTTTTGATCTCAAACGTGGCGGGCGCAGGCGACCTGGTGAAGGTGTGGGTGAAGGGGTCGAGGACTAACTGGATGGCCATGAGTCGTAACTGGGGGCAAAATTGGCAATCCAACTCTGTTTTGGTGGGCCAATCCCTCTCCTTCCGAGTCAAGGCTAGCGACCACCGTGGCTCCACCTCCTGGAACATTGCCCCTTCCAACTGGCAATTTGGTCAGACTTTCACCGGCAAGAATTTTAGAACCTAATTAAATCCATATTTTACCCTGAAATTAGTAAACCAAAATGTTTTTTTTTTAATTTATTTGGTTGGAGAGTGAAATGAGGAAAAGTATTTTGAGTGAAAATGGAGAGAGTTTACGAGTGTGTGGTCTTGTCTCAACTTTTGATGGAAAAAGTGCAACAAAAGTAAAATTTGGAAACAAGCTTGAAGTGGCTGCAAAAATCAAAATATTGTGTGGCCCTCGGCTTGATTCATATGTTTTGTTATAATATATATACATCTTGTTTGCGAATGTTTAAAGGATGTTTTATTTCTCTCAATTATTTATAAGTTGCTGTACGTTTGCATCATTTGTTCTAGTGTTTTACGTATTATTTTATCGACATTTGGAAAATTAATGTTCGAACAATGACTTTCCTAACAAGAGGTATGACCAGTGGTGATTCAGACTTTAAAGTTTGATGGGTAGCTCTATTAATCGATAAAAATGAAACATCCACAATAGGATATACTTTCATATAAAACATTTTATACCTAAATAATAATAAAAAAATCAAAATGAACCCTAATTTTCAATATTCTAAATTGCGAAGAGGAACTAGAAATAAAATTTGCTGACTTTGATATAAAACTTAAATATATTTCTAATTCATGACACACCATTATAAACAAGAATCAAATAATACAATAACATAATAATACTCAAAGTTCAAATGGTAGGACATCAAGTTTCTCATTAGAGAATAAACATTTCAACACTTGTATACAAGTGAAAATCATATTATTCATACTTGAAACATCGTCGAAAATTAAACATAAATATACTTTTATGCACATACTTGATATTTTATCAAGAAAACTTAATGCCAATACTAACAAAAAAAATCAATTTAATCTATCTATCATACAAAAAAAAAATTACCTCACAACAAAGAAAAATATTTTTTAATAATTAAAATACATATATACTTAATAATTTTATAAAACTGAGGGGGTGCCACTGCCCCCTCTGGGTCCGCCGGTGGGTATGGCCGAAAGAATTATGAACTTCAAAATATGTGGATGTGATAACCAACTTGCTCGTTCAATTAGACTGCTTAATTATTGAATAATATGTATGTGTACATCGATTTTATCTCTCCCAATAGTATTGTACCCACTGCTGCAAATATAATATATTGTGTAGATATCTAAAGCTTCTAAATAAAAATTACTCTGGGCTCAATCTTTTCCAAACTTGAGAAATAGGAATGTAGCTCAAGTGACAATAATTAAATTAATCTGAAAAAAGTTGATGGAACAAAAAAAATGCAACCCAAGACACATATATTCTTTTTTGGGGTCAATTTAATGTTGAAATTTAAAGACTACGTCACGGTGGATTCGAACTCGAAACCTTTGACCTCGGGTATTAACCACTCTACCACTAGGCCATATACATACAAAGTAATAACATATAAGTTCTGTTAATTCCTTTAATAAAGGAGAATGGATAGCAATGAAAAGAGAAGGGCAATAATTGATTCAAATTGCTTTACAGTAAAAGAGAATCATGGGATTTGATGAGAAGGATGAAATGGGGCATAATTACCCTACAAAAACATTCATAATTAATATTCCTAACATAAATATGACATCCAACAAATGGAATAATGCACCATCATATCCAAAACCCTCCTATAAATTGAAGATGACCCAAATAAGCAGTAGGTCTTAATTGGATTTGCCGCCATAAATATTATGCATCATCACCTATCATTTTAGCTAAATTATGAAGTTAACGGCCAACTGAACTCATTTCTATCACATAACTCTGTCATAATCCCATTGCAAATTCCTCTCACGACAGACTTATCTTGTTTAATTACCTTCTATTTATAAAAATAACGAGGCCACTCTGTCATAACTATATAGTATAGTGAGGTCATATATCCATTCATTTCTATAATTCGATACATATTAAAGAATCCATAAAAATTCACAATCATATGTGACAGAAATGAGTTCAAAAAATAAATTCACAATCATATGTGGCATCCCCCGTGCTTTTTTATTTTATTTTTCTAAATTCTACATTTTATGCATTCTTGATTCAAATTATATATGTATATATATATATATATATGATGGATAAATGTGTACAGAACAGTACAAAACTTGTCGGGCGTGTTACAACTTAACAGAAATGTAGAAGTGAAGATCAAACAACAATTGAACTAAACTGAATTGAAAACAAATGAAACTAAACCGTATACTAATGCCGAGTCGAGGAGGCCTCTTTCCGCAAGACGAGATACGCCCGGTAGTGCTCTCGGTTACGCGTATCATCTCCAAAGATAAACGGCAACGTCTCGTGGTGGCGACACCAGACCAATGAGCTCCGCGAACCGAACGAGGCGAGGGCGAGCTTCGACACTATGTATGCGCAGAGAGTGCTTTGGAATCTTTGGAATGCGAGATGTGCGAGGGTGACTAATCTTTGGGAGACATGTCCTATTTATAGGCGCCGTCCCTCATGAGGAGACATCTTGAGTCAACACCGCATTGATGTCGGGTGTTACGAGTTATGTCCCCATTGAGTGCGAGAGGGTTACGCGGCGGTTTCGGAGACAACGTGCCCACGTTTCCGCAGAGCCATCATGTCGGAACGTTACCGGCGATTCGGATGAATCTGGAAAATGCGTGCGTCGTGTTCATTGGGCGTATCCGGACGTCTCTTCAGTGCACAAGCAGCCCAACGGATTGGGCTACGAGTTGGGCCTCGACCAACTCCATCGCCTGGCAGCCCAACGGATTGGGCTACACGAGTTGGGCCCGGACCAACTCCATCTTTGGGCTCGATCAAACATTGATCCAAAATATAGGGCAATGGGCCACAACCGAGCCCACGAAACAAGCCCACGAACGAGCCCACGTAACGGCCCAAAGACCACCCAAAGACCAATTGCAAGATCCAAGATACAAGATCCAAGATCCACGGACCACGGACCACGGGCCGAACCGAACCGGCGCGGGCGTCGGGCACGGGCCCGCACGCAGGGCGGCGGCGGCAGCGTGTCTGCCGTGGGCTTCCGACCCATCACTTGTGCACATAATTATACTAAGTGTTCAATGAACCACTTATATAGACAATTAATGAAGGTACATTAATCAATGTAGGATAATGATTAATTAATCCATGCTTATCCACTTAATCATATAACTCCATGTTTAAGTGACCAACTTTGATCCATTATTTCTCACTCACCGGAAATCGGATTTGAGAATGTGAATACACCACGATCATCTACTCAAAACGTAGATCGATCCTATGCCATTTAATTTCACAAAATTAAACGTTACGTCACTCAAAATCTTGGTCAAAGTAGCTTCCTGGCAACTTGACCACATATATAATATTATATATATATGCACGCGATTTCCAACAATCCCCCACATGAGTGGAAATAGCCATATGCATGTATGCAGACACAGCTCAGTCCTCAAGAGATATTAAAATATTTGGACAGGTGGTTTATGGCCTTGAACCTTCCATAGTTAGTACCATCGAGTACACAGACGGATTAGTGGACACGATGCCTTGAACTATTCCCCCACAACGTGCACTTAGACAATGGTATTAACACTTTAACACATCAACTTCATCCGTTCTCACGTTTGATTCCATTTTGGCCATGGACATCCACTTTGGATTCATAAGTGTTTTGTTTGAAGCGGCCCCACTTCACACTTACATAGGTGATTCTTTACCGAGTATCTTACCATACTCAACCTCCTCGAGGTATCTTAGGAATCATTAAGAGTCAACGACTCAACCTCACCACTAGGCAAGTTTTTCAACACTCGTTTGCTTTCTAGGGAACATACTAACTCGAGTGTTTACACAAGAACTCCTATAGCTTAGTTCTCCCATTGAACCGAGTTCTTGGGATCTCCAATATCATGGTTGGGTTACCACTATGATTGTTCTTAAGATGTGGATTTTAATCCCATTCCTCTAACAACTTGATCATTTGATCCCGGTTCAACCCTTTGGTTAACGAATCGCGGATTATCTATCGACTTGACATAGTCAACCGAGATAACCCCACTTGAGATCAAATGCCTCACGGTATTATGTCGCCGACGATATGTCGAGACTTACCATTATACAAACCACTTTTCGCCTTCCAATAGCCGCTATCATCACGGTGAATCATCACCGGTGGCACGGGTTTAGACCAACATGGAATATCTTCCAAAAATTACGAGCCACTCGGCTTCCTCACCGACTTTATCCAAAGCTATGAATTCGATTCCATGGTGGATCGGGCTATACACGTCTGTTTCGTGGATCTCCAAGAAACAACACCTCCTCCAATCGTGAACACGTATCCACTTGTAGAAAGTGAATCTTTCATGTCAGATATCCAATTAGCATCTCAGTAACCTTCAAGTACCGGGGGATATCTCGTGAAATGTAGTCCATGATTTTGAGTATACTTCAGTACCTCAAAACTCTCACTAGAGCCTTCCAATGCTCCTTGCTTGGATTGCTCGTGTAACGACTCAATTTATTCACGGTAAGAAGCTATGTCGGTCGAGTGCAATTTGTAAGATACATCAAACACCCGATAACCTTAGCATAGTCTTCTTGCCCAACAGGTTCACCCTGTTCTTACTCAGTGAACATTGAGCTCCAATGTGGTCTTAGCAGGCAAACTATCAAACGAGTTGAATTTCTTAAGCACTTTCTCGACGTAGTGAGATTGTGTCAAGACAATTCCGTCTGATCTTCTTAGAATCTTGATTCCAAGAATCACATCAGCTAAACCCATGTCCTTCATATCAAAATTTCTATTTAACATGCGCTTTGTGTCATTGATGACTTGAGTATTACTACCCATGATCAACATGTCATCTACATACGCACACACTATAACATAACCATTATCGTTGTTCTTAACGTAGACACATTTGTCACACTCGTTGATCTTGAAATCATTTGCCAACATTACATTGTCAAATTTCAGTGCCATTGCTGTGCGCTTGTTTCAAACCATATAGAGACTTCACGAGTTTGCATACCTTGCCTCTCGAGGTACTACAAACCCTTCGGGTTGCTCTATATATACCTCATCCTCGAGGTCACCATTCAAAACGCAGTCTTAACGTCCATTTGATGAATCTCAAGATTGTGCAAAGCGGCAATTGCGAAGCACCCTAATAGACGTAATCACGCCACAGTGAATAGGTATCGAAGAAATCGTACCCTCTCTTTGTTTAAACCCTTTGACAACCAAACGGGCGTTATACTTTTCCATTGATCCATCTCGCATGTACTTTCTTTTAAGGATCCACTTGCATCCTAAGGGCTTACAACCTTCCGGCAAATCAACCAAGACCCAAGTGTGGTTTTGCGAATGGAATCAATCTCACTGAACGACCTCTCGCCAGAGCATTCCGTGCAGTCGAGCATATGCTACTTTGATCGAAGTTGGTTCTTCGTCAACATGAACGCAATATAGTCGGGACCAAAATCCTTTGGCGTTCGACTCTCTTCGCCTCGTCTCGGTTCCGACCCCTCCGGATCAGACCTCGATCGCTTATGCGATATCGGTTCTTCCTCCAAAGGTTTAGAACTCGAAGCTTCACCATCAGCTCTATTGCTAGAGTTGGCTTCACTTTTATCCTTGTCTTTACAGGGATAAACACTTTCAAAGAATATAGTATTCCTTGATTCAATCGTCGTCCCCACAGTCATATCCGGTACCTCTGACCTGTGGATCAGAAAACGATAGACGCTGCTGTTTAGTGCATACCCAATAAAGATACAATCGACTGTTTTAGATCCAATTGTAACTTGTTTAGGAAGAAGCACCTCAACCTTCGCCAAACACCCCCACACTTTGAGATATTTGTACGATGGCTTTCTTCCTTTCCACAACTCGTAAGGAGTGACATCCTTACTCTTCAATGGAATTTTGTTCAAGTATGTAGTTGGTCGTCAAAATGACTTCCCCCACAAGTTCTCGGCAACCTCGAACTAATCAACAAAGCATTCATCATCTCCTTAAGTGTTCAATTTTCGTTCAAGAACGCTTATTAGATCGAGGTGAATAAGGAGTCGTTTGATGTATTATACCACTTTCGTTGCATAATGCCTCAAACGGAGCTACATATTCTCCCCTCTATCACTCGAGCAGTCTTAATTCGACAATTAGTTGATTCTCGGCCGTTCTTGAAGTTTTAAAGCTTCATAGCCTCGTCTTTACTTCTTAGAAGGTAAAGATAACAATATCTTGTACATCATCAATAAAAGTGATGAAGTACTTTTACCACCTCTAGTTTGTACAAACTTTAAATCACACACATCAGTGTGAATAAGTTTTAGAGGCTTAGTGCTCCGTTCTACCGAATGAAATGGTAACTTAGCCATTTTGGCTTCCACACAAACCTCACATTTCGTTTGTGTATTAACTTCATTTAACTTTAGTAAATCTAAATTTACTAATCTTTTTATTGCATTTAGATTAACATTTCCTAATCTACAATGGCATAAATCAGAACACTCAGTCAAGTAAGAGGAAGTAAATGCATTTTCATTCATAACGATCTTGGGTACACGGCGCACAGCCATTACATTCAATTTGATAAGACCCCCGATGAGATAACCCCTACCAAGGAACTTCCCAAACTTAGTCAAGACAAACTTGTCCGACTCAAAAACTAGTCTAAACCACTTGTTAACTAGAATCGAGCCCGACACTAAATTCTTACGAATGTCCGGGACATGCAGCACATCCTTCAACGTGATCTCAATGTCGGACGATATCTTGAGCACCACATCACCAACTCCGGTAACCTCGGACGAAGTTTGGTTCCCCATGTTGAGCTTCCTCCCCTCAACAGGCTTGTAGGTGGAGAAACGCATCTTTTCGGCGCAGACGTGCGCAGTTGCGCCAGTGTCGATGAACCATCCACCTTGATTCTCGACGTGGTTGACTTCTTCGGTCACCACAGCAGCCAAGTCATCCTTGTCCCATTTGTCGAAGTCCTTCTCGACAACGTTGGCAACTTGTTTAGCCTTCTTCTTCTTCGGTCGACGGTCCTCTACTCGTGTGGCCATGCTTGCCACAATTGTAACGATCCTCCAAACTTACGGCAACCACCTTCCTTTGCCTTTGTCATTGACATTGAGGCGAACACGTTTGTTGGAGGGACCGCCTCTCCAACAAAGTTAGCCTTCGATCGAGCAAGCCTTTCGCTTTTAGATCTTGCTTCTTCACGCCGGACTCAATGCGCAGTTTGACGATCAAGTCTTCAGCGTCATATCCTTTCGCTTGTGTTTAAGGTAGACTTGAAGTCTCTCCACCCGGTAGCTTCTCAATCACCGTAGCGACGACAAAGCCATCCGAAGCAGTGTGCCCTCGACTTGAACCTCGTGTACAATGAGTTGAAACTCTTGCACTTGGTCCATGATCGGTCGAGAATCGACCATCTTGTAGTCCAAATATTCGCTACAATGAACTTTTTCAGACCGCATCATCACTACGGTTTCTTTTCTAACGCATCCCACATACATTTGGATGTCGTTACAACAAAGATAAACACTATACAAGCTATCTTCTAAACTACCAAGTATAAAATTTTACAAAGATAGTCGCCGGTCGCGGGTTGTCATATCTTTGCCCGGACGTGAAAGTCCGTCACTTCACCCGAACGGCGAGCTCATCTTCCACCAAGAAGTTGGCGAAGCCCAACGTCGTGGGTAGAATAACATCTTCATTGCCATCTCTTGAAGTCGGATCCTCCAAACTTGGCGGCTTCTCGGGCGGCATCATCCTCGCGGTATGAATCAAGGCCGATATCGATCCAAAATCGGATCCACCAAAGACCACTTGAAGTGTGCTGAAACATGGAACTCGTAAGAGAACCACCAGTGTTAGATCCCATGGATCCAACAGTCGACCCATTGAAGAGTGCAGTCGTCGAGCCAATGGAACCATTAAAAGTGGAACCAATTGTTGAACCACTAAAAGTGGAACCAACAGTCGACCCAAAGGGTCCAATGGTTGATCCCGAAGGCATCGAACCAAACATGGCCGTAGCCATAGTGCCAGAAGTGGCAGCGGCAGCAGCAGCGGCGGCGGCGGCGTCGGCGGTAGCGGCGGCGGAAGTAGAGTCGGTGGCAGGTGCAGTCGACATCTCCAAGCAAAGGTTTAAGTTTCGAACGTTTTAAGTTAATTAATAGTCTGAACTCCTTGTGGCAAGTTTATCTCGTCTTACGATTGATGGATAAATGTGTACAGAACAGTACAAAACTTATCGGACGTGTTACAACTTAATAGAAATGTAGAAGTGGAGATCAAACAATAATTGAACTAAACTGAATTGAAAACAAATGAAACTAAACCGTATACTAATGCCGAGTCGAGGAGGCCTCTTTCTGCAAGACGAGATACGCCCCGGTAGTGCTCTCGGTTACGCGTATCGCTCCAAAGATAAACAGCAACGTTACGTGGGTGGCAAGACCGCAGACCAACGAGCTCCGTGAACCGAACGAGGCGGGGAGAGCTTCGACACTAGCTATGTATGCAGAGAGTGCTTTGGAATGCTGGAATGCAGATGTGCAGTAGGTGACTAATGCTGGGGAGACATGTCCTATTTATAGGCGTCGTCCCCCTCATGAGGAGCATGCTGGAGTCAACACCCGCATTGATGTCGGGTGTTACGGAGTTATGTCCCCCATTGAGTGCAGAGGGGTTACGCGGCGGTTTCGGAGACAACGTGCACACGTTTCCCGCAGAGCCATCATGTCGAACGTTACCGGCGATTCTGACGAATCCGACAATGCGTGCGTCCGTGTTCATTGGACGATCCGGACGCCTCTTCGTGCAGCAAGAAGCCCAACGGATTGGGCGCACGAGTTGAGCCTCGGACCAACTCCATCGCACATAGGCCCAACGGATTGGGCTACACGAGTTGGGCCTCGGACCAACTCTATCTTTGGGCTCGATCAAACATTGATCCAAAATATAGGGCAATGGGCCACGAAACCAGCCCACGAAACAAGCCCACGAACGGCCCACGTAACAGCCCAAAGACCACCTAAAGATCAATTGCCAAGATCCAAGATCCACGGACCACGGACCACGGACCACGGAACCGGGCCGGTCGGCCGGGCGGGCGGCGGCGGCGGGCCCGCACGCAGGCGGCGGCGGCGGCGTGGGCTTTCCACCCATCACTTGCACATAATTATACTAAGTGTTCAATGAACCACTTATATAGACAATTAATGAAGGTACATTAATCAATGTGGGATAAGGATTAATTAATCCATGCTTATCCCTTAATCACATAACTCCATGTTTAAGTGACCAACTTTGATCAATTATTTCTCACTCACCGAAAATCGATTTGAGAATGTGAATACACCACGATCATCTACTCAAAACGTAGATCGATCCTATGTCATTTAATTTCACAAAATTAAACGTTACGTCACTCAAAATCTTGATCAAAGTAGCTTCCTGACAACTTGACCACATATATAATATTATATATATATGCACGCGATTTCCAACAATATATATATAGGGGATGGTTACTATGAGAATGGAAATAAGTGTAGTAAATAAGAATAGATATGTAAGTCTAGCATATCTTTCATATTTGTGTAGCACAATTAGAATTACTATGTTGCACATGTTAGTTTAGCACATATTTCATCTCTTCGTAGCACATATGCTAAATATATTAGTTTAGCACATCTTTCATTACAGCATAGCACAAGAAGGATTCTAGTGCTGCACAGTAATCCGCGTAGCACACAAAACATAAAACTGTAACACAACTAAAATTAAATCCCAACCATTGATCCAGGGAATCAAGCACGATTCATTCTCATTTCCTACCAACTTATCATTTCCTACCTAATCCATCTAACCATCATTTACGTTAAATAATAATCGCAGTTCCATATAGGATGTAAAATTGCGTCAATTACTTATTACATTTCTTATAGAATATATAATTACATTAATTACATTAGTAATTATGGAAATCACACACACACATGCACACACACACATTATATATATATATATATATATATATATTTATATATAAAGGAGGATCAAATAGTACTCGAAACTGAGGTAGTATGTAGTATTCAATCTCATCTACTCATCTCATAAATCTTATGGTAGAGATTTTTTCAGATTTTTAAGTTTAATTTCGTTGATTTCGCTATAGTAAGGATAAATTAGTAATTTGATTTGTTATGTGATTGCGAAAAACAAACCATACATTTAGTTGAACTGACTTATACATTTAAATGAACACAAAAATATATGTAATTGAACACAATAATGCATGTAGGTTGAAAGCGTGCGCTCGTGCACCCCTTAGCGTCCGTTCGCCAACAATGCATTTTTATGTTTTTGTAAATGCATGTACATATTTTATTAAATGCATTAACGTGTTTTGTTAAGTGCATGTTTGTGTTTCGTGCCAATATACAGTTTTATGTTTTGTTAAATGTAGTTTTATATTTTGTTAAATGCAGTTTTATGATTTTCGACAACAAATCTCTCATTCATCATTCTCCGTCAATTCCTCTATCTCTTTCCCCGATTATCGGTGAATTTCACCATGAACCACCGCCATAGCCATCATCTCTCTCGAGATTCTTTAATCCTCTATCAAATTCATCTTCTACTTTTTTTCTCAAAATCTCATTTTTGTTCTCAAATTATTTTTCTTCTTCTTTTTATTTCATTCAAAATTTGTTGTTTGTTGTTGTTCTTGTATATTGCTGCTGCTGTACGTCGGTGCCACCGTCGCCCGCTACCGTCAAGGAGAAGAAAAAGAAGGCTAATTTGCTTTCTTTTGATTTTACCCCTTGCAAAAATTTAAAAAAAGAAAAGAAAAGGAAAAGGAGTCGTCACATATCAGCTTGTGATGCGGACACATGTTCAAAATATGTGTCTAAATTAAGTACTACATATTGTCTGAAGAACGCGTATTAAGAACCCAACTATATATTTATTTTGACATGTTGCCCGATGTTTTTGAAGGAATCCAAAATAAATTGTATCTTGTATCTTTGTGTGCTTTGTTATTCAAATTTATACCAAAGTCATTATTCTTCCTGTAAATGGGGCTTCAACTTTGACTGTTTCTAAACTCCCATTTTCAAGAATTTAAGAAGTAGAAAAAGAAAAGGACCTCTTTGACGAAAGCTAGCTAATATATCACATCTCAAATTGTTGAAATATGGATGGCCTTCACATTATATTCATATAGTTCCTAATTTTATATACTATGAGCACTGTGCATATTAGAATTTACTCATAATTATTGGCATAATAGCGTAAATAACATATAACATCTAAAATTGTTGAAATATGAATGGCCTTCACATTATATTCATATATTTCCTGATATTATATACTATGAGCACTGTGCATATTAGAATTTACTCATAGTTATTGGCATAATAGCGTAAATAACATATAACATAGAAATTATATATCATATATAGTATGCTTATATAAAGTGCATATTTTAAAATTTATCACATTTTAATGATTTTAATTTATTTTCGTATAATACTACTACTACTACCAACATTGTAAATTAAGAAGTAACTCGAATTGACAATATCTTGCAATTTTATATTTAAATTTTTGTGATTTACAATTTAATTAGAATATCTTTTACTATTTCATTAATTATTTCATTAAGAGCAAACACTCAACCTCAATCAAGGAAAAACAAACCATCAAGTCGTCTCAACCAAGGACCACCAAGAAAAAAAAAAGAGAGGCTATGGTTCGCTTAAATGAATAAGTAACATATCATCAAGTTCTTCTGAAAGAAAGAATCACCCAACTATGGGCTATGGTTTGTTTAATTCAACATGTATTACATTTTAACACCAGATAAGGAGAAAATAATACGACTTAGTTTGACCTAAGCTCAGTAAGTTGTATTACATGTTTAAGTGTCCACCACATTATTCTCACGTTGAAGGACTTACTCCTATTTCTTTAGAAGTTCCCAATACAAGGCTTCGTGTAAGTTGTTTTGTAAGTACATCTGCTAAGTTTCTTTCAGACCTCACGAAGTCCACGAACATCACTCTATTCTTCAATAGTTGATTCATAATCCCATGTTTAACTCAAATGTGTCTACACTTGTCATTATAGACATTATTCTTAGCAACTCCAGTTGCTGCTTAGAGAGTCACAATGAAAAGATACAGGAGCTGGAGAATCCCCCACACTGGGAGCTCTGCCAAGAGATTCCTTAGCCATAATGCTTCTCAAGCTGCCAAATCACAAGCAATAAATTCTAATTCCATGGCAGAGTTAGCTATACAAGTTTATTTAGAGGATTTCCAAGAAATAGCACCATTATCCAAAGTGAACACATAACCACTCTTAGAGCTTACTACATCATTATCAGACACCGAATTTTCATAACAGAAACCTTCTAAAACATCATAAAATTTAGCAAAATGCAAACTCCAATCAACAGTGTCTTATTATGCGATGAAGTGTATTCCAATGTTCATTACTAGGATGATGTGTATAACAGCTCAAACGACCTACAATATAAGCAAATATCAGATCGAGTGCAGTTCATTAGACGCATTACACTTCCTAAATTTTTAAAATATTCTTCTTAAGAGACACTCAAACCTTTATTCTTTTTCAAATGCATACTAGTCATAAAGCGTACTCACCGGAGACAAATCATAATATTTAAATCGTTACAAAAAAATTCCACTTAATGTGGTTGACTAAGTGTTTCACTTTTCACCAATTTCACACCAAGAATAACGTCAGCCTCACCAAGATCTTTCATATCAAATTTAGAAGATAGAAAATACTTTGTTTTTTTATATCACATTGAGATTTGTGCCAAACATGAGCATATAATCAAAATTTAATTAAATAACAACATAATCTGAGCTATACGTCTTATTATATAAACACGAATTAGAGATGTTCACAACAAATCCATCAGAAATAATTGTGTAATGAAATTTCTCATACCATTATATACGTGCTTGTTTTTTTCCAATTTGCACATTTTATTCTCTTGTCCCGCCACAACACAACCTTTCGATTGTTCAATATAAATTCTTCATCCAAATCCATTTAAGAAGGTAGTTTTTATATCCATTTGATGTATTATCAAGTTATGGATCGCAACTAAAACTATTAAAACTCTAATAGTGGAGATTATTACAACAAGAAAATAAGTGTTAAAATAATCATCTTTCTTTTGTGAATATCCTACAACCATTACTCTCGCCTTAAATCTATAAATGGTACCTTATGGTTTCATTTTCGTTCTAAAAACCACTTAGATGAATTCTATTTCAATTTGAATTGTTTCCTTCTAAAAGATTGCATCTACACCAGTTATAACTTCTTTATACATTTTAGGATCCTCAATGACAAAATATAAAAAAACAAAATGATCATCAATCTCATCCGGATTCTCAATCAAGAAGGTTATAATAAAATCAGGACCAAAATTAGTTTCACCTCTTTGGCATTTACTTCTTCTAGACTCACAACTAGAAATATGCTTATTATTCACACTAGAGGAAGATTCAAGCACATCAACAGAAGAAATAAAAACAAGTTGAGCTTTATTCTTTAAAGGAAACACATGTTCAAAAAAATTCAATATCACAAAATTCAGATTTAACGTCATCTCCTACGGACATGAACCTGTAAGGAGCAGAATTTTGAGCATAACCAATAAGCACGATATCATAAATTTTAGGTCCAATACTTGTTCTTTTTGGATTACGTAAACTCACTTTAGGCAGACACCCTCACATTTTAGAAAAATTGAGTTAGGAGCAAGCCCCTTCGAAAGTTCATAAGGTGTTATATAATTTCTTACGAAACACCCTATTTAAAATATAATAGTTGACAAAACGACTTTCTCCCACATATGGTCACGCAATGTGTTCGTATTTTTCAAAGTTCCTATTTTTCCTTTCAACTATGTTATTTTGTTAAGGAGTATTAGGCACACTAAATTCCCGCACTATTCCTTTTTGTTCACGAATTCTTTCAGAAAATTAGTGATATATTATTCTCCTCTATCTAATCTAAGTTATTTTGATCTTTCTGTTTAAATATTCTCTCCTTCAATTTTATACTTTAGAACCATTTCTGTGGAAGAAGATTCTGCAAGACTCGTTGATTAGATTGGAGAGAAAGAATAAGTTGAGAGTTAAGAGAATTCCTTTATCGAATGCAAAAGTGGAGAATTGAACAGAGATCTAAAATGTATGAGGGAATTTGAAAAGTTTCGTAGAGAGAAGCTAGAATTTTCTGTTGTATCTGAGGTTCCGTTTTGGATGAACTACATTACCCACGATAATTTTATAGGGAAAATATGATGTCAGGAAATCATATATTCTTAATTGTAATCAGGCTAAATTAAATTAGATTGAAAACTATTTGTAAGGGCTTCTATTATCATAAATTTTCGGCCCGTATACTCAAACATTAACCAAACTATTTTTTCTTTAAAAAAATTACACGAATTTATATATATAAAATAAATTCACATAGTCATATAATTATATTTGATTAAATTATTTTTAAATCTAATTTTACTTTAAAACTTTCACAAATCCATTGTGGAATTAAAATTGATTTTTTGACAGAGATGAATCAACTTAAATTCTAAACTCAAGAAATCATCTAAAAATCTATTTGTAGAAAAATGAGATATTACATTGAAACTTTCCATTCAATGTAAAAAAAGAAAAAGAAAAACTATAGTTAAGCTATTTTACCAAATATCTATTTCCATTTTACTACTAAAACAACATATAGTTATATATCCCCATTTCTATATCGTCATCACAAATTTATATATTTTTCGCCACTTCATTAAACGGCTTATTCATACATTTAAAGGGCCGCCCCCTTCCCCGCCACCGGCCAAAAACAAAATCCGAATTCACAATGGGGTAAATAATTAAAAGACGAAACGAAAAAGAAAATGAAAGAAAGGGCTCATATCAAGTGTAAATTTTGGCAATATTCAGTGTGGGGAGAGAGAAAGAAATAGATGAAAGTGAAGATAGAGGGCGCCGAATGGCCAGCCCTTTCGGAGGAAAGGGGGCGGCGCCCAAATCGACAAATCTTCATGCCAATCTTCTCTCATGGGGGTTTCACTCTCTAAAGAGAGAAAACCAACCCATCCCACTCAAGCCTCTCTCTTTCTAATCATAGCCCCTCTTCCCACGACCAACTCCTGGAATAGAAGAAAAACATAAATTCGTGTAAATCTGCGAGAAAAATGCTTCAACCGATTGAAAAAAAAAAAAAAGAGAACTTTGAAACAGGAGAGAACAGATTGCTTGAAGAAATATGATTTCTAGGGTTTCAGAAACAGTTTTCTGAAGTGATTTATATATTGCTGGTGATATGGAACTTGGGCCTGTAGAAGCCCACTGATGACTGCAGAAGAAATTAACATACTTTTAGCCCGGTTTAGTTGAACCAGTCAAATTTAGCCCATATGAATTTTTTTAGGCAGCCCTCCTTTGTGGGATCTCCTCCCTTCTCATCTTCTATTTTTCTTTTTATTTTCCCCATCCCAAAAATTTGGTCATAGTTTTCTTGTTTTGTATATCCTCCAAAGTTAATTATATTTTTATTTATGAAGTTTATCCCACAAAATTATTATCTCTAATTATTACTTATAATTCATCATTATCTCTATTTATTATCTTTAACAACACCATTAGTTTATACTTTCTTCATCAATCAATTTCCTTCAACTTCTTCTTATTCCATTTATGAAAATTATCATACAAATTACAAAATACTCCATATTTATTAACCTCGACTCTAATTTGAGTTTGTTCTTTTAATCAGAAACATTAACATTTTTACGCAATCACTACGGTAAGTTAAATCTATTCCATGTAGGCTTAATAATTGAAACTGGTTTTTCTCTCTCACACACACACACATATTTTATTTTGGCAACATACACATACTGGTAATTATTGGACCAATTATTGCACAAACAAAAAGACAAAAAGAAGAAGAAGAAGAAGTTCAGCTTGCTTATTCGCACTAAAATAACTACTGTGAAATTGGATGACAGAGGAGCAGTGATTACAACCTTGCTTTAAGACATTCCATATTATTATTATTTTCGACTTATACTTTCATGATGACAGCAAAACTCAATGATAAGTACTTAAATATTTAACAATTATTCTTATATTAGAGGACACAATTCAAAAATCAATATATCAACCAAGTTAGATTGAAAATTCAGGACATATAATTATTAAAAGGAGCTATTTAAATATTATAAATAGACATACATGTGTACAATATTTAATATTCTATACATAGGTATATAACTTATTAACAAAAAATATATCCATTAACGTGTTCCGCTATTGGACATTTTTATTAAAAGAAAAGGAAAAAAAAGCAGTCCATATTATAATAAATCATAATAAAAGCTATCTCTCTTTTTTTATAATTTGCGTGCATTTATTGTTAATATATCTTATTTTCACTTTTAGAAAAAAACTTGTTTTTCTTGGTCACTTAATACAGAAATTTTAAAAACAACACGCGACTCGAACTCGAGACCTTTGGCGCCAAGATTAACCACACTACCACTAGGCCAACACACACACAGAAAAAAACTTGTTAGAAATTTAGAAGAGTGTATTCTCAATCTTATAAACTAACATTGATTGTGTAAGACATATTATACTCAAATAAAAAGAAACCACTACATCCACTGTTAACAATAGTGTAATTCGTATTCTTGGGCCCATCTTTTTGTTTGAGCCGTTGAGAATTTTTATGAGTTTTAATTAAGTTAAAGCTCTTGGCAGTAATTTTTTTTATTATTGAGTTATTAAAAAGAGAATCAAGCTTGAACAGTATGTCATCGAACTATTAGCAAGTTCAAGTTGAGCTTGAGCACGAGTAAAAGGGCTCGGCCCTAGTTGGGTCATAACTGTTGAAGATTTGTATTAAGCTCAAGCTCGACTCGTGAAGCTCATTAAACGAGCTTATAACGAGTCGAGTTCGAACTATTCGTGAGCTAAGAAAAATTTTGACGAACCGAATTGAGCTCAAATTAAAGCTTTGATTCGAACTCGAGTTAGAGTAAAATTTTTACAAACCGAGCTCGAGATATTCGGCTCGGCTCGGCTCGTGAACCGAATTGAGCTCAAATTAAAGCTCTAATTCGAACTCGAGTTAGAGTAAAATTTTTACAAACCGAGCTCGAGATATTCGGCTCGGCTCGTGTACGTCCATAGATATGAATACTTAAAATGCATATGTACATATGTTATATGTATGTTAGAATTTTAAAAATAAATAAAAATAGAAATCATGCAAAACAAAAAAAATAGAAGGGGTACAATTTAGTACTCCATAACGCATATTTAATACATATAAAAATGTAGAAAGTCCGTATTCTCTCTCTCTCCCTCTGTGCCATTCGAGAAGGAAACTCCCTCAGAGAGAATACCAGATCCATCTCCCAGGCGAAGAAGGCACAACGAATAATTGTTGTGCCCGTCGTCGCGCAGCCACCAAAATCTAGAAATCGCCGAGGCTGGGAATTGGATTGAGGTTTTCTCCAACTCAAATTGAAGGTTCACTTTGCATTTTCCGATCGTTTTTGCCTTTTGTTTTTCATATTTAAATTGAAGCCATTGCTATATTTAGAGTTTTAGATTCTCTGAATTGATGATTCTCTTCGTTCAATCGATTGTGCTGTCTCATTTGAGAATAATGATTTTGCGATAGCTACTCAACGATCATTCATGTTAATAGCTGGCATTCGTTGCATCTGATAATGAATTGATAGTTCTTTTCCTTGACATTTCATTGTTCCATGTTGCTGAATGCCAACTACTGTCGGTTTATACATTATTTTGATGACTTGATTTGTTTGTTGTGGAGTCGAGCTAGTTGAACGTGTTTTTAGTCGGTTTATGTGCTGTATAATTTTTCAGTTCGTATAATATGTTTTATGCCATAGAACATATTGGATGCAAATCTTAGGTATTTGTGGTATTTTTTTCTTAAACCTTTTCTAATAGTGATGGACATATTAGTGGTGGCTGGTAGCTAGCTGGTTTATGGATATTCTTGTGGTAAGATACAATTCTACTATATGAGAGTTAGCTATCTGGATATATAGACTTAGCGTACTGCACATATCACCTAGCGACAATACTATCGTAATCGAGTCCAGAGATATGTAGCGATTGAAAGTGGCTACAAATATAATGTTTCACAGTTTCTTCGAATTGAGATGTTTGTCTTCTTTTTCTTGATGTTGGTTCAGGCTATAAATTCTGATTCAAAAGTGTCTAAAGGCATTCCTTCCCAGACTCGTGTTGAAATAACTACTGATTTTGTGTACCAATTGCTTGGACTAAAATGTCATGTTGGAAAGTTCATGTGAATTTGCAATAATTTTTTGCCTGGAAAGGCCTTTAAACTTGTTAGCAATGTCCTTGAGATATCATATTCTTAAACTTCATTGTACAGGCAACTACTTTTTAGAACAATTTGGATAAATCCTATTGCTAACCTGTAATGTCTATGGGATCAAGTGGCGATAACGTATGTATGGTTTTGAAGGTCAAAATCTGTACTGGAAAATTAGAAACATGAAACTCCAATGTAATTGCATAATACATGTGCATGATATAGTCAGTTGCTTCTGAAATCAATCAGTGAAGACTAAGCTGCATTATGTGGTTTCCTATAGTAGTTATACACTTTTACTTGAGTAGGTCCATTCGGGTCCATCTGAACCTTTGAGTACATATACATAATTTCAGCTTTCAAAGGATTTTCAGAAGTAGTAAAAAGTGTTGCGTGCCTTAAAGCAATGACTTTAAAGAAGTATGATATTAGATCATTGTTTTAACATATTAGAATGGGGATTTCCACTGTTTATATCTAGTAATAATATGAATTTGTGCATCGTTTGAACATAACAACTCTGTCCTGCTATCAATATGCAGACAATTTGACTTAAATTGATCAGATCAATGCAGAAAATGAAGGATCAACGGCCCAGATCTTTGAAGCCTACCACAATCCATGGCTCTGCGCAGTCTGGAGATATCAATGCATTCCAGAGGTTGCTCCTCAACAACCCTTCTCTTCTCAATGATCGAAACCCTGTTGTAAGATCCCTATATCTCTTTCTTGCCTTCCACATTGTGTATTCATTTCAATCTCTTAAAAGAATTATGCCAGAAAATGTTATACTGACTCTGTTACTCAGCCAAATTATATATTTAGTATTGTTGGTTAAAGTCTTTTAATTTATGTCATACAGATGGCACAGACACCCCTTCATGTTTCTGCTGGTTACAACAACATTGAGATTGTAAAACTTCTTCTCGATTGGCGAGGGCCTGAGAAAGTGGAAATGGAGGCCATGAATATGGTACAATGAAAGTATTTTAATCAGCATTGCTTTTGTACTTTCTTCAAGAAATGAAACATTTTTATTGACTCACTTATGCATCTTCATCTTATCAATTGGAAAGTATGGAGAAACTCCATTGCATATGGCAACAAAGAATGGATGTAATGAAGCTGCAAGGTTGCTCCTTGCTCGTGGTGCTATTATTGAGGCCAAGGCAAATGTGAGTTTTGGCTTCTTAAGTTGTCTTTTTCAACTTTTATTTTGTCTCACGTTGGTTTTATTACCTCAATTGTCCACTTCGTCTGGCAGAATGGAATGACTCCTCTACATCTTGCTGTCTGGCACTCGCTTCGTGCCGAAGATTGTTCAACCGTTAATACACTACTAGAGTATAATGCCAATTGCAGTGCTGAAGATAATGTACGATCTTGTTTGAATATTTCATGCTTATGGTCTCTTTTAAATATTTCATTGCACTCTTTATTTTATCCTCTTGATTGATGCTTACTCTAAACACCTTCAAGTGTAGGAGGGAATGACTCCTTTGAATCATCTGTCACAAGGACCAGGTAATGATAAATTGAGGGATCTCCTTCTCCAACATCTTGAAGAGCAGCGAAAACGAAGAGCCATTGAAGCATGCAGTGAGACCAAAGCCAAGATGGATGCACTTGAAAATGAATTATTAAATATAGTGGGCCTAGATGTGCTTAAGCTACAGCTTCGGAAATGGGCAAAGGGAATGCTTTTGGATGAGAGGCGACGATCCCTTGGACTCAAAGTTGGAGCCAGAAGACTGCCTCATATGGCCTTTCTTGGAAATCCCGGAACAGGTAACCAACTGTTCTCTTAAATTACTCCATACTTATTGGTTTGGTTGGTTATGCAAAACTCGCATGTTCTGATATTAATGCTGTGGAATTTCTATGTGACGCATTTCTGAATTGAAGTTTTGAAAACTGAACTAGACTGTTAGTCCAATAGGCTATATGACCAGATTTGTAATTGAACTGCTGGAAAATGTGAAAACCAGAATATTTGGTAACTGGACAGCCTGGACCAGTAGAACAGGATATTTCTTTTTGGAGGGAAAAGAGAAAAAGGAAAAAGGAAGAGGGAAAATGTTTTTCATCAGTCATTCACCATTGAAAAGGAAGTGGAGGATTCTATTTCAAACATTTTAACATCAACAGGAGAAAAATGAATCGAAGTGTGAATATAGCAGTTACAATCACTAGGATGAGAAATCCGGGGGAGTATGTGAAGGAATATCAACTCAACTCTTGTTTCTTCTATGCTATTTGTTAAATATTTAGTCATGGCATGTGAATTGTCATTATAGTTCCAACTCTTCGGTGATTTTCTGAGGAAAAAGTATACTCATGGAGTATCAGTATAATTAGTTGTTTGTTGTTATATGTACGGTTCGGCTAGTTGAGCTGTCTACTGCACAAGACTGGTTCATTCACTGGGTTTACGAAAATGTTGGTGTTAAATTTATTTTCACACATTAGCTAATATTTTAGAATTTATCTTGTTGATATTCTCTTACAGGTAAAACTATGGTAGCCCGAGTCCTGGGGAAACTACTGCACATGGTGGGCATACTTCCAACAGAAAAAGTAACAGAAGTGCAGAGAACAGATTTAGTTGGAGAATTTGTAGGGCATACAGGGCCAAAGACAAGAAGAAAGGTAAAGCCTTCTACAAATTGTGTAATTTTTCGTAAAAAATAAGTAGCCATTTGTAGTTCAACTATCATCACTTCGTAAGATTTCTAACTTGGTAAACTATTACTCATACAGATTCAAGAAGCCGAGGGTGGCATTCTGTTTGTAGATGAAGCATATCGCCTGATACCAATGCAAAAATCTGATGATAAAGATTATGGATTAGAAGCATTGGAGGAGATCATGTCTGTCATGGACAGTGGAAAAGTAGTTGTCATCTTTGCTGGGTACAGTGAGCCAATGAAGCGTGTAATAGCTTCAAATGAAGGCTTCTGCAGAAGGGTGACGAAATTTTTCCACTTTGATGACTTCAGTAGTGAAGATCTGGCCAAGATTCTTCATCTCAAAATGTGCAATCATGGTGAAAATAGCCTTTTGTATGGATTTAAATTGCATCCTTCATGTAGCGTAGAGGCCATCAGAGCAATGATCGAACAAGAAACGAGTGAGAAGCAGCGTAAAGAGATGAATGGAGGTCTAGTAGATCCAATGTTGGTAAATGCTAGAGAGAATCTGGATTTGAGGATTGATTTTGAATGTATAGACACAGATTCTTTGCTTACCATCACCTTAGAGGATTTGTCGGCCGGGCTTCGGTTGTTGACGTTGAGTGGCAAGAAGTAGGTGCTATCCATTCTTTGTCTACTATCCCAGGTAGACCATACAAATGTGTTTATTTTCTGTATTTTAGTTTTGTTTTCATGAGTATTCACTCAATTCTGTACTTCATGTGTTTCAACAGACAACACTTATTAATGCATATTTATATTGATTTGCATGCAACTAAGCCAAGCCTTAATGCTTCACTGTCATTGGCATTATTCTATTATATATCTATGAGGTCACTATTTCATGGCAATGTTAGATTTCTATATTATGCTCTGAACAATCTTTCTCCACAAGAGCATAATTTATCTATAGCACTTATTAGATTGTTGATGCCTCATTATATAAAAAGATCCAAAAAAATTCTTCTTTCCGGAAAAGGAAACTAGATATCAAGTTTGCATCGGCGTAATACTCTTGGATACACGACTCTCCGACTCAAAATAAAAATAAAATTTTAAAAATAAAAATCAAATTCAATCATATAATAATTATGGTATGATTAATTGACACACTGCAATACAAGGATAACAGAACCGTTGGCAATGGAAATAAAGATAATGTAGTCGACACTAATTTAGCATGCGATTTCACATATTCTTTTTTTTCATGTTTAAAGAACTTTAACACTTTCAATTACTTTCTCCAAAAGAAAAAAGCACTTCGAATCACAGTCCAAAATCAAATTTCCCAGGCAACCCACGATTATTTTCAATTAAAACAAATATTTCTCCAAAATAGAAAAGCAGTTTGAATTGCATAGTCCAAAATCAAATACAACCCACGATAATTTTCAATTAAAAGAACAATTTTCTCCAAAATAGAAAAGCAGTTCGAATTACATAGTCCAAAATAGAATTTCCAATACAACCCACGATTATTTTCAATAAAAAAAAGTAAGAGTCCAAAATCAGATTTCTTAAGCAACCCACGATCACTTTTCAATAAAAAAATACCTTCTCTGAAATAAAAAAAACCACTTTAAATGTCTATTTGGAATGATCTAATGATAAAATGAGTCATGCGATCAAAAGGTGTCTGAGTCTGTCATACCAGACTTTTCAAGTATGATTTATTCATCTTGGGTAGTTTACAGACTATTGCACATGTTATTGCACAATAATAAGTGGTTTACCCAATGTGCATTCAAATTACCGGCTACGGGTTCCACATGATTTTTTTTAAAAGCACTTAAAAATGATTATTTTTTTTAAAGCAATTAAAAATACACAGTTCAAAATCAAATTTCCAATGCATCCCACGATTGATTCCAACCGACAATTAGAAAAAATAAAAATGGATTTCCAATAGAAATGTTTTTGCTGGCTATGGGGTTCGAACCCATGCGCACTTATGTGCAGAAGATCTTAAGTCTTCCCCCTTAACCTCTCGGGCAAACCAGCTGAATGATTATTGGCTACTCATTTTTATGTATCAATATATGTACAAACGTTTATACCTAAACTCTCTTTGACTCCGTTCTTCAATAGTACAAAGTTGGGAAGAATATATATGTCTTGTGTGTTCATCTTGTTTAAATAAATTACTCTACATTTACATTAAAATTAAGAAATTGTCAATAAATATATATATATATATATATATATATATATATATAAATGGTGACAGAAATCAGAACCTATAACGTCTCAATAATGAAGTCATCAACTCCCGACTAAATATCTGGAGAAGTAATAAAGATGGTACTACTTATTCCAATAACGCTTTATCTAGCTATTTTTGATCAAATATTGTGATGCCTAATACCCTTAATTCATTAATCATTCTAATAAATGTTGCAAAGATGAATTCGAAGAAAGGTTTGCTAGTCAGTTAACAATATTGCTAGTAAATTTCAATCTTCAGTGACAAGTCGTCTACATTACAACACTGATATGTACAAATGAATATTAATGTACGTACGTAGATTTTGTAGAAAGTATACAAGAGCTTGCAATATTACTAGCTAGCTTTAGCTTTCATTCCATATCCATCAAATTCTTGTTGATCGCGCTCCCCCTCTGCACCACGAAAACAAATTAATGTATGTTACTCCTTCCGTTCATCAAGAGTGTGTCATTTGATGGACGGTATGAGTTTTAATAATATATTTGATAGATTATTTGAATGGAGAAATGATCACATTATGTAAAAAATGAGTGGTTGAGATTGAATATAAGAATTAAGTGTGGACAGTGAAATAGTATTTTTTGATAAATAATGAGTGGTTGTGAGGTTGAATTATAAAGATTGAGTATCCCAAAAAGAAAAACGACACACTCTGACAATAAAACAATTGTATCATATTTTGGTGGATGGAGGAAGTATTAAACATGTATAGCAAAATATGATAGAGAATAAGAAAAACCGGATTGAGTCAAGACTAAAGAGTTATATTTTAAGACTAATTAAACTTACGGTTTTGGTAAAAGTGATTCCAACAATATTAATTCATTAGAATTTACAAGAAAAAAAATTAAATAATAAGAATAATTTCAAATCTTGATTAGTTTTTACCACCATCTTCTTCTACATTAGAATCACCATTTACATGAATTTCAATTCAAAAATAATATTAATTAATGATAATAATTTTACAAATATTAATTGTAGATGAAGTAATAATAATTATTTAGTATTTAAGTCAATATTGTTAGTAAGTAAATTAATTAACCAAAGAATTAAAATCAAAAGCTTCAAATTGGTGAGTTGGTTATTATGTTAATCTATCAACTCAATTGGTTATGGGTTTGAATGTTGTTAACAACATTTTGCTCACTTTAGAGTTATTATTATTTTAATTTAATAAAATCGGTTCGGTTCATCGGGTTACTGGTTTTGCCAACCTATACTGATTTTATAGAAATATGAGATTTCTTTCAAATCAGATCGCTCAACTGATCGGGTTCTCGATTAAACCGGTTGAACCGACCATCCGGACAGATTTTCAAAATACTGGCTATAATCGTATTCATAGGGAATCTGTAGACACTATATTCGCATTAGGTAAATTTCACATTCATTTGCAATAGCTTGCAAACCACATAAAACGGGTAAACCATACTTGAAAAATCAGATGTAACAAACTCAAACTTATAGAGACATTAATGGAGTTCGAACCTGTGTCATTTTGGCAATAGGAAAAATTATATCACATAGACTTTCGGGGTCAGTTGCCTTATTTCAGCCTTGAGGACAAGGCTCTTTCGAACGGCAGGATAGTTGGTAGAGTATTGCTGAAGGTATATGCTCGCGGCAAGTGAGCAGTGGCTAATTGTATTTGATAGCTGGATTTAGTTAATTTATTTCTGGTAGGGGTGAGCATTCGGGCGGTTCGGTTCAAAACCGAACCGAACCCGAAAAACCGAAAAACCAAATTTTTAAAAACCCAAACCGAACCGAACCGAATTACTATACAAAACCGAACCGAAACCGAACCGAAATATTCGGTTTCGGTTAGGTTCGATTCGATTTAACCAATTAAAATTAAAGCAATACTTGTAATACCCCGAGAAATTTTCTTAAAGAAGTATGATATATATATATATTTATATATATATATATCTATATTTTTAAGAATGAATTATTTTTCTTTAAATTGTGAACTAATGAAAATTTGAGTTTTGAACGTTTTTACAGGTTGTTCGGCCAAGAGCGAGGATGCGCCCTAGCGAAAATGTAAAGTTTGATATTATAAGTTTTAATGCTTTAGTAAATTA
The DNA here is from genome assembly GCA_036937905.1 of Salvia rosmarinus. Classification (NCBI taxonomy): domain Eukaryota; kingdom Viridiplantae; phylum Streptophyta; class Magnoliopsida; order Lamiales; family Lamiaceae; genus Salvia; species Salvia rosmarinus. Next base: position 40,377,601 of record CM072820.1, read on the forward strand.
TAATTATGATTTTTTTTAATGAAAGTTTAATTTTTATGCATTGGTCATTAATTCATGATATTACGTGATTTGGATATAAGAATCGATTAAAACGTTTACATGTTATGCATTAGAGTAATAAATTAAAAAGAAAATAACAAATGGATATATATGTAAATATGAATATTTGATGCCTAATATGTGGTAATGTGTGGAGAAGTGTAGAGAATTATAGAATTCTCTAGAATGGTGAATAATCACCATTAAAATAATTGAAAAATAAAAGAAAATTTGTGGATAATTTCTATAAATAGGCTACTATTCATCATTTTCATCATTTTTCTTCATAAATTTCGTGCTTCACACACTACACACACACTAAAATTTTTGAAAACTTCATGCTCCAAATTTCACGATCCAATAGTTAAATTTTCGATCGGTCTTGAAATCGGTATAATTCCATCCTTAGAACACATCTATGGTTTGAAATTTAGAAAATATGAACTTATGAACATGATGAATTTCGGTCCTTTCATGGATTGTGAAGAGGATGTGTTGTTGTTTGATTATTTCTTGATGTTACGTTGGATTAATCGTCGATAAACCGTTTAACGTTGAATTTTTGAGCATATGTTCATTCTTAGAATTTTGTGAATTTGAAAATTTGAGGTCTTTATCTTGAATTTATGTTGTTTATATGCTTGATATTTGTTCATATATGTGTTGTTGGATTGAAATAAATATGTTTTGAACAAGAAAAACGTTTGAAATCGAATTATTAAAAAACCCTTTTGGCGAAAACCTAGACCATGTAATGTTGGATTTTGATTTTATTTGATCATTTTGACTTCATATTTGGATTCTATGGTATGAATAAAGCTTAAAATGATTTATTCGGATTTTTGACCGACGTATTCAAAATTTGGAAAATTTTAGTTTGGCGTCGAATTAGGGCTTTCAATGCTAAAGCTTTGATTTTCGGATTTTGATGATTGATTTATGTTCTTTGATAATAGTTGAACATATATGGAGGCTCGTTTAAGATAAATGACGTCTTATGCGATTTTTCACGTTGAACATACGTTAGGTTAAAAAGGGTATTGTTGATTTTTGGTTAAGACTAGATAATTTGTACATGTTGATGAGTCTTATATAATTAATTGGACATATGAAACTTAGTTAAGAGTAATGTTAAAGTGCTAGGTGGCGTAACATCCGAAGCTCAAGGACGAACAACCAAGCAAAGGCTAAAGAGTTTTTGAAACGTTTACACGAGGTGGGGTTTACTCGATCTGTAAGTACGTTGTATGGTTATAATCATTGTTGTGTTTTGTGCATGCATGTGAGCTAGAATGTTAAAGAAGTACCCTCGAGGAGACCCACAAGGGTCTAGTGTGGCGATCTACACTCGAGGGAGGCCCACAGGGCTCAATGTTAAAGAATTTCCTCGGGAGGCCCAGGGCTAACCAACGCGATAAATAATGAGTACCCATACATGAGATAAATAATGAGTACCCGCAAGGTAATAGCTGATGAGATAAATAATGAGTACCCGCAAGGGTAATCTGTTAAAGAAGAGTTCATTATGTTGTGTGCATTACGCGATTGGTTATAGCGCTTGCGATGTATTCCCACCGAGTATGTTTACATGCTCACATCCCTATTTTCATATATGTTTTTGCGGTGAGAAGTTGACGGTTGATCTTGTGGAATGAGCTCCACACATACATTCTCTCAGGATCATGTTTTATGTAAATATGTTTTAAACCATGCTAGTACTCAAATGTGTTGAGAACAAACTTAAATGGTTTTTGGCTAAAAACTATGTTTGATATACTATGATATTTAATAGATATATATATATTTTGATGAGGGCTGTGTCCCTAGATGTTGTTGATATCGTCATAGTTGTTGTTGGAATTGTTGGTATTGTTTTTGTTTCAGGTTGGCATATACATATTTCCAGGGTATATGCTGTCCGTTTGTCGAATTTTCCTCCGCTGCTTACAAATAATGTATACCAATATTATTATTATTATATTATAATTGTTAAAGAAATAAAGATTTTAGTAATGTCTCTGTTACAAGAATGGGGGCGTTACAGTTTGGTATCAGAGCAAGGTTTACATTCCTGTAGACTTGCTACTAGTAGGAACGTATGATATGTGTTTGAAAGCTTTTGAATTTTTGATTGAGACGAGAGAATGTGTGGGTCATTACCGTTGCTCAACGTCGACTCTCAGGTAATTTATGTTTATGAAAAGTGTTTAATTGTTTTTTTAAAGTTATGATGTGAGTATGCAATGAATTGAAATGAAAAGAAAGATTGTGTCGGGATAATGTTTGAAAGTTTTCGTATCAAAAGAAATGAGAAAAGTTAAGAAGTGTCCACAAGGGACAAAGTATATTGATTTGTTATGCTTGATACGAATTAAAGATTGATACAGTTTCCCGACACATTCTTTATAAAGTTAAAGATGAAAGTTCTATGAAGCGTTTCTTAACTTATGAAGTTTTGAATTCAAGTTAAGAAAAATGTGTTATGCTATGAGAAAGAAAATAAAGCAATATTTTCATGCTATGAGAAAGAAGTCCTCGAAATATAACCTGTAGGTCTGAAAGTAAATGACTTGTATCTTTGATTTAGAAATTGAAGTATGCCACCAAGACGCAATTCTGGCCAAGAAAATGGGCCACAAAACCCAGATAATGGTGTAGATTTTGTTCAGTTTCTACAAACGCTGCAAGGGTTTATCGTGACAAGCAAATCGAGGTGTGGGGTGAATACCCAACCGAGAACTTATGAAATTATTGATCGGTTTAGAAGGATGGATCCACCAAAGTTTAAGGGATATGAAAGACCGAGAAAATGTTGAGGTGGATCCGAGTTCTCGAGCGGATTTTTGAGTTGATGGGTTGCTCTGAAGAGCAAAAAGTTTCATGTGCTATATACCAGCTGGTTGAGGAAGCAAGTTATTGGTGGGAGTCGCATGTTCGAACAATGACCGCTGAACAACGTCAAGCTTTAACGTGGAATGATTTCAAGGATTTGATTAGGGATCGTTACTTCCCTCAATCATATCGACTGGAGAAAGAGACCGAATTTCTTAACTTAAAGCAGGGCAACATGGCGGTGGTTGAATATGAAAGGAATTTTAATAGATTGTCTCGATTTGCACCGTATTTGGTTGATCTGATGAGAGAAGAAAGCTCGTCGTTTTGAACAAGGGTTGCGATCGAAATTCGAGGAATATTAGGCGGCTTGAAATTAGCAACTTATAGGAAGTAATTGAACGAGCACAAGCGATTTCTAGTGGTGCGCAACTAGAAACCCGAGATGAAAGCGTGAATTTTATGGAAAAGAAAAGGGAGAATTAGGGAAAAGTGGAAGTGAGCGGTCGAGCAAGAGATGGCAACAAATATCACGTTCTTGATGGGTTCGGCAAACAACGCAACAAGCAACGACAAGCCTCGTGCCCAAATTGCAAGAAACATCATAAAGGTGAATGCTTGGTTAGGAAAGAATGTGTGCTATTCTTGTGGAAAACCGGGGCATGTGTCATATAATTGCCCAATAAGATGAGGGCACGAAAAGAAAGTGCAAGTACACGAAAAGAAAGTGAAGCCCGAGTCTTTGCTATGACACAAGGAGAAGATAACTCTAAAGATGGGCGGAACACGATGTCGGTATTCTTCAGTGTTCAATACTCCGACTTTGGTCTTATTTGATTACGGAGCTACACATTCCTTTATCTCTACAAAATTTTGTTCCAATCTTGAAATGCCTTGCTATGTTGATTGTGATGCACTAGAAGTTAGCATTCCTTCGGGAAAAACTATTATAACTTCTAGGATGATAAAAGGCGTAGTAATAGATTTAGAGGAAAGGAACTAGAAGGCGACCTTCGTGTTATAGACATGCGAGATTTTGATATAATCCTAGGAATGGATTGGATGGGTAAGAATCATGTAACACTCAGATGTCGTGAGCGGGAAGTGGAGATTCAATGTCCTGGAGAGCCAAAATTTTGTTTTCATGGTGCAAGAACAAAGGCTCCATCAAAATTATCGGTCTGATAAAAGCGATGAAAATGTTAAGAAAAAGTAATTGCTTTGGGTATTTAGTTACCATGACTGAAACACAATCTGACAAAAGTAAGATCACGAAGTGCCGGTAGTAAGAGAATATGTAGATGTGTTTCCTGAGGAATTACTAGGGATTCCACCGGACCGTCAAGTTAATTTACAATAGATCGGTACACAGGGCAGCACCGATCTCAAAAGCACCATACCGAATGGCACGAGAGAATTGCAAGAACTCAAAGTTCAATTGCAAGACCTACTTAGAAAAGAATTTATTCGACCAAGTGTATCTCCTTGGGTGCTCGGTATTATTTGTGAAAAGAAAGATGGAACCACAAGAATGTGCGTGGATTATGAGAATCGAATAGATTGACGATTAAGAATAAGTATCCATTGCCGGGATCGAAGATTTATTTGATCGACTTAAAGGTGCTAGTGTGTTCTCAAAGATTGACTTGAGATCGGGTTATCACCAACTAAAAATCAAAGAGTGACATTCGAAAATACTTTTAGAACAAGATATGGTCATTTGAATTCAACATCGTACCTTTTGGTCTCTCGAATGCACCAGGCGTCTTCATGGACTTAATGAACCGAGTTTTCTACTCATATCTTGATCGGTTTGTTATTGTGTTCATTGATGATATTCTAGTGTATTCAAGGGATAAAAGCAACATGCTGAACATCTCAGGACCGTATTGGAAATATTAAGAAAAGAAAAGTTGTATGCAAAGTATCAGAAATGTGAGTTTTGGTTGGAACAAGTTGCTTTTCTTGGACATGTGATTACTTCGAGAGGAATAGAAGTAGATCCGTCAAAAGTTGAAGCGATAAGCAATTGGAAAAGACCAACTAATGTGAATGAGGTCAGAAGTTTTCTTGGAATGGCAGGGTATTATCGAAGATTTATAGAAGGTTTCTCAAAGATTTCTGGTCCATTGACAAAGTTGACACGTAAAATGAGAAGTTTCAATGGAATGAGCAGTCGTGAACAAAGTTTCCAAGAGCTAAAGCAACGTCTCATGTCAACTCCTGTTCTAACTGTGCTGATGGTACCGATGGTTTCATTATCTACAGTGATGCTTCAAAGCAAGGACTTGGATGTGTGTTAATGCAACATGGAAATGTGATAGCTTATGCTTCAAGACAATTGAAACCACACGAGCAGAATTATCCACACATGATCTTGAGCTTGCAGCTGTGGTACATGCGTTGAAGATTTGGCGACATTATCTTTATGGGAGTAAGTGTGACATTTACACTGACCATAAAAGTTTGAAATATTTCTTCACGCAGAAAGAGTTAAACCTTCGGCAAAGAAGATGGTTAGAGTTGGTTAAAGACTATGTCTGCACCATTCACTATCATCACGGAAAATGAAGCGTGAGTTCTTGATGCATTGAGCGAAAAAGTTACGTGGCAACGTTACTTACCAAACAAGAAGAATTGATTAGAAATTTGAAATTGAATTTGGAAGTGGTGAAACCACCAAACACCACGATAGGAATCATTTACGCACTTGTGGTTCGTCAGATAATTCAAGATCGAATTAGAGAGCACAAAAGAATGATCCATTTTGTGCAAAATGAAGAAGCGAGCGAAGAGGTACAATTCAAGGATTTGCTATCACGACCGATGGTACTCTTGTCTTTAACGGGAGATTGTGTGTGCGAATAATGAGGAATTGAGACAAGAACTACTTGAAGAAGCTCATAACACTCCATATTCCGTGCATCCGGAGGAACCAAAATGTACAAAGATTTGAAATCAATCTCTTGGTGGCGAGAATATGAAGAAATCCATTGGAGAGTTTGTAGAAAAATGCATTACATGTCATCAGGTGAAATTCGAACATCAACGACCGTCTGGATTACTAAATCCACTTGAGATTCCTGAGTGGAAATGGGAACACATTTCTATGGATTTTGTAGTTGGATTACCTCGTACAGTTAGAGGCAATCACGCTATTTGGGTTGTTATCGACAGATTGACAAAATCAGCTCACTTTCTTCCCATGAAGATGACTTTTAGCATGGATCAGTTAGCTCAACTCTATATTAATGAGATTGTAAGACTACATGGAGTGCCAGTGTCCATTGTGTCGATCGAGACACAAGATTTACTTCAATTTTGGAAAAGTCTCGATCGACTTTAGGCACTAAGTTAAATTTGATCTGACTTACCATCCTCAATCGGATGGACGATCGAGGCGAACTATCAAATTCGGAAGATATGCTCCGTGCTTGCGTGTTAGATATGGGTGGAAGTTGGGAGAAGTATCTACCATTGGTGGAATTAAACTTATAATAATAGCTATCAAGCCACTATTGGAATGGCTCCATTTGAAGCCTTGTATGGAAGAAAATGTAGGTCACCAATTCATTGGGATGAAGTTGGAGAGAGCGCAGTTTTAGGGCTGAATTAATTGAAGAAAGCAGTTGGAGTTATCACAAAGATCGAGAGAAAATTAAGGCAGCCCAAGATCGTCGAAATCGTATCTTGACCAAAGGCGAAAGGATATACACTTGAGATTGGTGACAAGGTATTTTTAAAGATAGCGCCGATAAAAGGTGATCGATTTGGCAAGAAAGGAAATTCTGACCTCGTTATGTAGGGCCTTTTGAAATACTTGAAAGGATAGGAAATGTGGCATATCGATTAGCTTTACCCCGGACTTGGTGGCGTTCATGATGTGTTTCACGTGTCGATGCTTAGGAAATATATTTCGGATCCGGTCATGTTATATCTCATGAGAATTCTGAGTTTCACCAAATCTAACATATGAAGAGGTGTGGATTGCTATTCTAGATAGAAAGGTGCATACTTTAAGAAATCGAGAGGTGCCTTTGGTGAAAATACTGATGGAGTAGGCATGGACACGAGGAAGCCACATGGGAAAGAAGATGAACTTTTGGTTCGCTATCGACCTTAGAGACTTACGAGGTTAATTTCGAGGACGAAATTATTTTTTAGGGGTAGAATGTAATACCCTAGAAATTTTCTTAAAGTATGATATATATATATTTTATATATATATATATCTATATTTTAAGAATGAATTATTTTTCTTTAAATTGTGAACTAATGAAAATTTGAGTTTTGAATGTTTTCTGGGTTGTTCGGCGAAGCGAGGATCGCCCTAGCGAAAATGTAAAGTTTGATATTATAAGTTTTAATGCTTTAGTAAATTATAATTATGATTTTTTAATGAAAGTTTAATTTTTATGCATTGGTCATTAATTCATGATATTACGTGATTTGGATATAAGAATCGATTAAAACGTTTACATGTTATGCATTAGAGTAATAAATTAAAAAAAATAACAAATGGATATATATGTAAATATGAATATTTGATGCCTAATATGTGGTAATGTGTGGAGAAGTGTAGAAATTATAGAATTCTCTAGAATGGTGAATAATCACCATTAAAATAATTGAAAAATAAAAGAAAATTTGTGGATAATTTCTATAAATAGGCTACTATTCATCATTTTCATCATTTTCTTCATAAATTTCGTGCTTCACACACTACACACACACTAAAATTTTGAAAACTTCATGCTCCAAATTTCACGATCCAATAGTTAAATTTTCGATCGGTCTTGAAATCAGGTATAATTCCATCCTTAGAACACATCTATGGTTTGAAATTTAGAAAAATATGAACTTATGAACATGATGAATTTTCGGTCCTTTCATGGATTGTGAAGAGGATGTGTTGTTGTTTGATTATTTCTTGATGTTACGTTGGATTAATCGTCGATAAACCGTTTAACGTTGAATTTTTGAGCATATGTTCATTCTTAGAATTTTGTGAATTTGAAAATTTGAGGTCTTTATCTTGAATTTATGTTGTTTATATGCTTGATATTTGTTCATATATGTGTTGTTGGGTTGAAATAAATATGTTTTGAACAAGAAAACGTTTGAAATCGAATTTATGTTAAAAACCCTTTTGGCGAAAACCCTAGACCATGTAATGTTGGATTTTGATTTTATTTGATCATTTTGACTTCATATTTGGATTCTATGGTATGAATAAAGCTTAAAATGATTTATTCGGATTTTTGACCGACGTATTCAAAATTTGGAAAATTTTAGTTTGACGTCGAATTAGGGCTTTCAATGCTAAAGCTTTGATTTTTAATTTTGATGATTGATTTATGTTCTTTGATAATAGTTGAACATATATGGAGGTTCGTTTAAGATAAATGACGTCTTATGCGATTTTTCACGTTGAACATAGGTTAGGTTAAAAAGGGTATTGTTGATTTTGGTTAAGACTAGATAATTTATACATGTTGATGAGTCTTATATAATTAATTGGACATATGAAACTTAGTTAAGAGTAATGTTAAAGTGCTAGGTGGCGTAACATCCGAAGCTCAAGGACGAACAACCAAGCAAAGGCTAAAGAGTTTTTGAAACGTTTACACGAGGTGGGGTTTACTCGATCTATAAGTAAGTTGTATGGTTATAATCATTGTTGTGTTTTGTGCATGCATGTGAGCTAGAATGTTAAAGAAGTACCCTCGAGGAGACCCACAGGGGTCCGATCTACACTCGAGGAGCCCACAGGGGCTCAATGTTAAAGATTTCCTCGGGGAGGCCCACTAACCAGCGATAAATAATGAGTACCCGCAAGGGTAACTACCAATGAGATAAATAATGAGTACCCGCAAGGGTAACGCCATGAGATAAATAATGAGTACCCGAGAAGTAATGAAGAAGAGTTCATTATGTTGTGTGCATTACGCGATTGGTTATAACTTCTTGCGTGTATTCCCCAGAGTATGTTTACATGCTCACATCCCTATTTTCATATATGTTTTGCGGTGAGAAGTTGACGGTTGATCTTGTGGGAATGAGCTCCACACATACATTCTCTCGGGATCATGTTTTATGTAAATATGTTTTAAACCATGCTAGTACTCAAATGTGTTGAGAACAAACTTAAATGGTTTTGGCTAAAAACTATGTTTGATATACTATGATATTTAATAGATATATATATATTTTGATGAGGTTGTGTCCTAGATGTTGTTGATATCGTCATAGTTGTTGTTGGAATTGTTGGTATTGTTTTTTTCGGGTTGGCATATCGTATTTCTGGGGTATATGCCGTCCGTTTGTCAATTTTCCTCATTGCTTACAAATAATGTATACCAATATTATTATTATTATATTATAATTGTTAAAGAAATAAAGATTTTAGTAATGTCTACATTACAAGAATGGGGCGTTACAGGTTTGGTATCGAGCAAGGTTTACATTCTGTAGACTTGCTACTAGTAGGAACGTATGATATGTGTTTGAAAGCTTTTGAATTTTTGATTGAGAAGAGAGATGTGTGGGTCATTACCGTTGCTCAACGTCGACTCTCAGGTAATTTATGTTTATGAAAAGTGTTTAATTTTTTTTTTAAAGTTATGATGTGAGTATGCAATGAATTGAAATGAAAAGAAAGATTGTGTCGGGATAATGTTTGAAAGTTTTAGTATCAAAAGAAATGAGAAAAGTTAAGAAGTGTCCACAAGGGACAAAGTATATTGATTTGTTATGCTTGATCTGAATTAAAGATTTATATAGTTTCCGACACATTCTTTATAAAGTTAAAGATGAAAGTTCTATGAAGTGTTTCTTAACTTATGAAGTTTTGTATTGAGTTAAGAAAAATGTGTTATGCTATGAGAAAGAAAATAAAGCAATATTTTCATGCTATGAGAAAGAAGTCCTCGAAATATAACACGTAGGTCCAAAGTAAATGACTTGTATCTTTGATTTAGAAATTGAAGTATGCCACCAAGGCGTAATCGGGCGAAAATGGGCCACAAAACCCGAGATAATGGTGTAGATTTTGTTCGGTTTCTACAAAGCGCTGCAAGGGTTTATCGACAACAAGCAAATCGAGGTGTGGGGTGAATACCCAACCGAGAACTTATGAAATTATTGATCGGTTTAGAAGGATGGATCCACCAAAGTTTAAGGGATATGAAAGACCGAGAAAATGTTGAGGTGGATCCGAGTTCTCGGCGGATTTTTGAGTTGATGGGTTGCTCGAAGAGCAAAAGTTTCATGTGCTATATACCGGTGGTTGAGGAAGCAAGTTATTGGTGGGAGTCGCATGTTCGAACAATGACCGTGAACAACGTCAAGCTTTGGCGTGGAATGATTTCAAGGATTTGATTAGGGATCGTTACTTCCTCAATCATATCATTGGAGAAAGAGACCGAATTTCTTAACTTAAAGCGAGGCAACATGGCGGTGGTTGAATATGAAAGGAATTTTAATTAGATTGTCTCGATTTGCACCGTATTTGGTTGATCTGAGATGAGAAGAAAGCTCGTCGTTTTGAACAAGGGTTGCGATCGAAATTTGAGGAATATTAGTTGGCTTGAAATTAGCAACTTATAGGAAGTAATTGAACGAGCACAAGCGATTTCTAGTGGTGCGCAACTAGAAACCCGAGATGAAAGCGTGAATTTTATGGAAAAGAAAAGGAGAATTAGGGAAAAGTGGAAGTGGCGATCGAGCAAGAGATGGCAACAAATATCACGTTCTTGATGGGTTAAGCAAACAACGCAACAAGCAGCGACAAGCCTCGGTTTCCAAATTGCAAGAAACATCATAAAGGTGAATCTTTGGTTAGGAAAGAATGTGTGCTATTCTTGTGGAAAACCGGGGCATGTGTCATATAATTGCCCAGATAAGGGAGCACGAAAAGAAAGTGCAAGTACACGAAAAGAAAGTGAAGCCCGAGTCTTTGCTATGACTCAAGGAGAAGATAACTCTAAAGATGGAGCGGACACGATGTCGGTATTCTTCAGTGTTCAATACTCGACTTTGGTCTTATTTGATTACGGAGCTACACATTCCTTTATCTCTACAAAATTTTGTTCCAATCTTGAAATGCCTTGCTATGTTGATTGTGATGCACTAGAAGTTAGCATTCCTTGAGGAAAAACTATTATAACTTCTAGGATGATAAAAGGCATAGTAATAGATTTAGAGGAAAGGAACTAGAAGCTGACCTTCATGTTATAGACATGCGAGATTTTGATATAATCCTAGGAATGGATTGGATGGGTAAGAATCATGTAACACTCAGATGTCGTGAGCGGGAAGTGGAGATTGATGTCTGAAGAGCCAAAATTTTGTTTTCATGGTGCAAGAACAAAGGCTCCATCAAAAATTATCGGTCTGATAAAAGCGATGAAAATGTTAAGAAAAAGTAATTGCTTTGGGTATTTAGTTACCATGATCGAAACACAATCGACAAAAGTAAGATCACGAAGTCTTGGTAGTAAGAGAATATGTAGATGTGTTTCTGAGGAATTACGAGTTCCACAGACCGTCAAGTTGAATTTACAATAGATCGATACAGGGCAGACCGATCTCAAAAGCACCATACCGAATGGCATCGAGAGAATTGCAAGAACTCAAAGTTCGGTTGCAAGACCTACTTAGAAAAGAATTTATTCGACCAAGTGTATCTCCTTGGGGTGCTCCGGTATTATTTGTGAAAAAGAAAGATGGAACCCTAAGAATGTGCGTGGATTATAGAGAACTGAATAGATTGACGATTAAGAATAAGTATCCATTACCCAGGATCGAAGATTTATTTGATCAACTTAAAGGTGCTAGTGTGTTCTCAAAGATTGACTTGAGATCGGGTTATCACCAACTAAAAATCAAAGAGAGTGACATTCGAAAATAGGTTTTAGAACAAGATATGGTCATTTTAATTCAACATCGTACCTTTTGGTCTCTCGAATCACCAGCGTCTTCATGGACTTAATGAACCGAGTTTTCTACTCATATCTTGATCGGTTTGTTATTGTGTTCATTGATGATATTCTAGTGTATTCAAGGGATAAAAGCAACATGCTGAACATCTCAGGACCGTATTGGAAATATTAAGAAAAGAAAAGTTGTATGCAAAGTATCGAAATGTGAGTTTTGGTTAGAACAAGTTGCTTTTCTTGGACATGTGATTACTTGAGAGGAATAGAAGTAGATCCATCAAAGTTGAGCGATAAGCAATTGGAAAAGACCAACTAATGTGAATGAGGTCGGAAGTTTTCGGGAATGGCGGTATTATCGAAGATTTATAGAAGGTTTCTCAAGATTTACGGTCCATTGACAAAGTTGACACGTAAAAATGAGAAGTTTCAATGGAATGAACAGTGTGAACAAAGTTTCCAAGAGCTAAAGCAACGTCTCATGTCAACTCCTGTTCTAACTGTGCCTGATGGTACCGATGGTTTCATTATCTACAGTGATGCTTCAAAGCAAGGACTTGGATGTGTGTTAATGCAACATGGAAATGTGATAGCTTATGCTTCAAGACAATTGAAACCACACGAGCAGAATTATCCGACACATGATCTTGAGCTTGCAGCTGTGGTACATGCGTTGAAGATTTGGCGACATTATCTTTATGGGAGCAAGTGTGACATTTACACTGACCATAAAAGTTTGAAATATTTCTTCACGCAGAAGAGTTAAACCTTGACAAAGAAGATGGTTAGAGTTGGTTAAAGACTATGGCCGCATCATTCACTATCATCACGGAAAAAACGTGATTCTTGATGCATTGAGCCGAAAAAGTTACGTGGCAACGTTACTTACCAAACAAGAAGAATTGATTAGAAATTTGAAATTGAATTTGGAAGTGGTGCCACCACCAAACACCACGATAGGAATCATTTACGCACTTGTGGTTCGTCCGATAATTCAAGATCGAATTAAAGAGCACGGAAGAATGATCCATTTTGTGCAAAATGAAGAAAGCGAGCGAAGAGGTACAATTCAAGGATTTGCTATCACGATTGATGGTACTCTTGTCTTTAACGGAGATTGTGTGTGCGAATAATGAGGAATTGAGACAAGAACTACTTGAAGAAGCTCATAACACTCCATATTCCGTGCATCCGGAGGAACCAAAATGTACAAAGATTTGAAATCGATCTATTGGCGGGAGCTACATATGAAGAAATCCATTGGAGAGTTTGTAGAAAAATGCATTACATGTCGGCGGTGAAATTTGAACATCAACGACCGTGCGGATTACTAAATCCACTTGAGATTCACAGTGGAAATGGGAACACATTTCTATGGATTTTGTAGTTGGATTACCTCGCATGAGTTAGAGGTAATCACGCTATTTGGGTTATTATCGACAGATTGACAAAATCGACTCACTTTCTTCCCATGAAGATGACTTTTAGCATGGATCGATTAGCTCAACTCTATATTAATGAGATTGTAAGACTACATGGAGTGCAGTGTCCATTGTGTTTGATCGAGACACAAGATTTACTTCAATTTTGGAAAAGTCTCCGATCGACTTTGGGCACTAAGTTAAATTTGATCTGACTTACCATCCTCAATCGGATGGACAATCGAGCGAACTATCCAAATTCGGAAGATATGCTCCGTGCTTGCGTATTAGATATGGGTGGAAGTTGGGAGAAGTATCTACCATTGGTGGAATTCGCTTATAATAATAGCTATCAAGCCACTATTGGAATGGCTCCATTTGAAGCACTGTATGGAAGAAAATGTAGGTCACCAATTCATTGGGATGAAGTTGGAGAGAGCGGATTTTAGGACTGAATTAATTGAAGAAAGCAGTTGGAGTTATCACAAAGATCGAGAGAAAGAATTAAGATAGCCAAGATCGTCGAAAATCATATCTTGACCAAAGGCGAAAGGATATACACTTGAGATTGGTGACAAGGTATTTTTAAAGATAGCGCCGATAAAAGGGTGATCGATTTGGCAAGAAAGGAAAGTTCTGACCTCGTTATGTAGGGCCTTTTGAAATACTTGAAAGGATAGGAAATGTGGCATATCGATTAGCTTTACCCCGACTTGGCTGGCGTTCATGATGTGTTTCACGTGTCGATGCTTAGGAAATATATTTCAGATCCGTGTCATGTTATATCTCATGAGAATTTACTGAGTTTCACCAAATCTAACATACTGAAGAGTCCGATTGCTATTCTAGATAGAAAGGTGCATACTTTAAGAAATCGAGAGGTGCCTTTGGTGAAAATACGATTGGAGTAGGCATGGACTGAGGAAGCCACATGGGAAAGAGAAGATGAACTTTTGGTTCGCTATCCCAACCTTAGAGATTTACTGGGTTAATTTCGAGGCGAAATTATTTTTTAGGGGTAGAATGTAATACCGAGAAATTTTCTTAAAGAAGTATGATATATATATATATATATATATATATATATCTATATTTTAAGAATGAATTATTTTTCTTTAAATTGTGAACTAATGAAAATTTGAGTTTTGAACGTTTTTACAGGTTGTTCGGCCAAGAGCGAGGATGCGCCCTAGCGAAAATGTAAAGTTTGATATTATAAGTTTTAATGCTTTAGTAAATTATAATTATGATTTTTTTAATGAAAGTTTAATTTTTATGCATTGGTCATTAATTCATGATATTACGTGATTTGGATATAAGAATCGATTAAAACGTTTACATGTTATGCATTAGAGTAATAAATTAAAAAGAAAATAACAAATGGATATATATGTAAATATGAATATTTGATGCCTAATATGTGGTAATGTGTGGAGAAGTGTAGAGAATTATAGAATTCTCTAGAATGGTGAATAATCACCATTAAAATAATTGAAAAATAAAAGAAAATTTGTGGATAATTTCTATAAATAGGCTACTATTCATCATTTTCATCATTTTTCTTCATAAATTTCGTGCTTCACACACTACACACACACTAAAATTTTTGAAAACTTCATGCTCCAAATTTCACGATCCAACCGTTAAATTTTCGATCGGTCTTCGAAATCAGGTATAATTCCATCCTTAGAACACATCTATGGTTTGAAATTTAGAAAAATATGAACTTATGAACATGATGAATTTCGGTCCTTTCATGGATTGTGAAGAGGATGTGTTGTTGCTTGATTATTTCTTGATGTTACGTTGGATTAATCGTCGATAAACCGTTTAACGTTGAATTTTTGAGCATATGTTCATTCTTAGAATTTTTGTGAATTTCGAAAATTTGAGGTCTTTATCTTGAATTTATGTTGTTTATATGCTTGATATTTGTTCATATATGTGTTGT
Source organism: Salvia rosmarinus (assembly GCA_036937905.1). Classification (NCBI taxonomy): domain Eukaryota; kingdom Viridiplantae; phylum Streptophyta; class Magnoliopsida; order Lamiales; family Lamiaceae; genus Salvia; species Salvia rosmarinus. The sequence goes on from CM072820.1 coordinate 40,392,780, forward strand.
TGGATTGAAATAAATATGTTTTGAACAAGAAAAACGTTTGAAATCGAAATAGTTAAAAACCCCTTTTTGGCGAAAACCCTAGACCATGTAATGTTGGATTTTTGATTTTATTTGATCATTTTGACTTCATATTTGGATTCTATGGTATGATTAAAGCTTAAAATGATTTATTCGGATTTTTCGGCCGACGTATTCAAAATTTGGAAAATTTTAGTTTGACGTCGAATTAGGGCTTTCAATGCTAAAGCTTTGATTTTTGGATTTTGATGATTGATTTATGTTCTTTGATAATAGTTGAACATATATGGAGGCTCGTTTAAGATAAATGACGTCTTATGCGATTTTTCACGTTGAACATACGTTAGGTTAAAAAGGGTATTGTTGATTTTTGGTTAAGACTAGATAATTCGTACATGTTGATGAGTCTTATATAATTAATTGGACATATGAAACTTAGTTAAGAGTAATGTTAAAGTGCTAGGTGGCGTAACATCCGAAGCTCAAGGACGACAACCAAGCAAAGGCTAAAGAGTTTTCAAACGCGTTTACGAGGTGGGGTTTACTCGATCCGTAAGTCGTTGTATGGTTATAATCATTGTTGTGTTTTGTGCATACATGTGAGCTAGAATGTTAAAGAAGACCTCGAGGAGACCCACAGAGGGTCTAGTGTAGCGATCTACACTCGGCGAGGCCCACGAGGGCTCAATGTTAAAGAATTTCCTCGAGGAGGCCCACGAGGGGCTAACCAACGCGATAAATAATGAGTACCATAAGGTAACGCCAATGAGATAAATAATGAGTACCGCAAGGGTAATCGCCAATGAGATAAATAATGAGTACCATGAGATGGCTGTTAAAGAAGAGTTCATTATGTTGTGTGCATTACGCAATTGGTTATAACCGCTTGCGATGTATTCCCATCGAGTATGTTTACATGCTCACATCCCCTATTTTCATATATGTTTTGCAGTGAGAAGTTGACGGTTGATCTTGTGGGAATGAGCTCCACACATACATTCTCTCGGGATCATGTTTTATGTAAATATGTTTTAAACCATGCTAGTACTCAAATGTGTTGAGAACAAACTTAAATGGTTTTGGCTAAAACTATGTTTGATATACTATGATATTTAATAGATATATATATATTACGATGAAATTTGTGTCCCTAGATGTTGTTGATATCGTCATAGTTGTTGTTGGAATTGTTGGTATTGTTTTGTTTTCAGTTGGCATATACATATTTCCGGGTATATCTTTGTCCGTTTGTCGAATTTTCCTCCCACCTTACAAATAATGTATACCAATATTATTATTATTATATTATAATTGTTAAAGAAATAAAGATTTTAGTAATGTCTCTGTTACAAGAATGGGGGCGTTACAATACTAAAAAATTATTAAAGACCTATAAATGTCTGATTATATTTGTTTTATTAAAAATATTTAAAAATTTTAAAATATTTATTTAAATCATCAACTATCAATTTTATCTCAAAAATATTATGTATTTATTTTTCGACTCTAAATTCTTGATGTAGCTTATCGGATATCATATAGAAAAGATAAAAAATAAAAGGAAAAAGTTCATACATAACCATTCTTGTCTTGTTGATAAGCTTGTTGTTTTACATACACAACTATAAAAATATATATTATCTAGCAACTTTTCATTTTTGTAAATAAAAATGAAGTGTGAACTCTAAGGGTAACTCTAATGTTAAAAATTAAAATCCAACTTCTTTACTGCCACATAAATGTCACATCAGTTTTTAATACTCACCAACTTCTTTCTATATTTTTCTCCAATCATATACTTATAAAACTAACTTTTATATGGATCCCATTATAATATATATATATATACACATATATTCACTTAAAAGCTGGAAGAAGCCGTTGAAGAAAGAAAGAAATGCACAATTTTTTTTTTTTGACAACTTTTCCTACAAAAAGTCAACTTTTATTTTGAAAAGTTGGAATGTGCAGTCGTCATTTTACAATGTTTAAAAGCTGGAAAAAGCCAACATTTTCAATTGAAAAATTGGGTTGGAGTTACCCTAACAAATGCTGACATGCGCAGGAATCAAGTGACGTAACGCAATGGGCACGGTTGATGTGTTGTCTGTTGGCACGATTGCACTGTTAACATTGTTGCTTTGTAGGCACCGTAGGAATGATTGCAATGTGGGCATGGTTGGTACAGATGTATTGCGGTGCAAATTCTATAAAACATATAGATATATTATATGCTCTCTTATATGATAATATTTATTAATATAAATTAAATTAATAAAATATTAGCATGTGAAATATAAATATAATATATTTATATTTTTTATGGAATTTCTCGTATTGCATTGCGGACACAATGGCTCTATAGGCATGGTTGCATAGTGGACACGTTTGCTTTGTACATGATTGGCACAAATATACTGTGGGCACAATGGTTTTGTAGGTATTGTAGCCTCAGTTGGGTCATGGTTGGTGGCACTATTGAACCAAGTCGTCCCAAAACAGTGCCATCCACAATTTTATTTTATTTTTTATAAAAAATTTACCTTACTTCAAATTTAATAATTATTAACCAACTGAGTAACGAAAAATTTCTACCTATCTAGTATCTTCTATACTAATCAACTCAAATAGTGAATCCCACGAACTTTTTGTTTTTTTAAAGTACATGTCACTCTTAATTGTGGATACACTTTTTTTTTAATCTCAAAAGATACAAACTGACTACAAAACATCTACGTTTATGATAGTGGCCGTAAAATTTAGTAAATAATCCAAAATGTCTACTAGTACATAGTGTCACAAAATAAAATAACAATTGTGTCATATTTATTACATGGCATTTTCATGTTAGCGAACCTTGTCAAAAAATCTGGGAGTCAGAAAATAAATGCAAGATATTTTTAATAGGGGTAATTATCGGTTTCTCAGTATCGGTTATAACCGAAACCGACCCGATATCCGTCGGTTATCGGTTAACCGATTATCGACAATTAAGGGTTCGGTTCGGTGTCGCTTTTTATAATTTGAATATTTCGGTTATCGGATAATACCCAAATAACCTATAAGTATACCCGAATAATCGAAATTAATTATAATATATTAATTTTTATTATTTTCTTAATTAGAAAGTTAGAATTCAAGTAGGAATTAATTTACTGAATTAGGGCTCACATTTCATTCCTCTATCTCTCTCTCATCAAGTTTAGTCTATCTCGCTCAATGTTCCTCCGATTCGGCCACAGGCTAACCACTGGCGCCGTGCCGTCTCGCGGCATACCGGTATCGCATTGTCTCGCAGAGGCGCACTGGTTCACGCCACCACAACAACACATCTCGCCTTCTCCAACTCTCCAGCGTAGCTCAACCACCTGTGTGCGCACTACCTCAGCCCCACGGCCCCGACCTCAGCCCCTGTTTCACCATAGTTCCTCCAGGTGCTTTGAAAAAAAAATTATGTTTCAAATTTCTTTACTCGATCAACTAATTTATGATGTGAGGCGTAAGGAAGTTGAATTTTGTGTCTAATTTGCTGGATCGAGGAATAAAGGTGAAATAATAGTTGTTATGTGTGATTTTATTGATAGAGTTCTTGTAAGTCTATAGCCAGACCCCTATGGGTTCACTGTGTTGTGTGTTGTTCCTGTAATTTCTTTGTTTATATGTATATGTGTTTGGGGAAAAGGGCATCAAACGCCTATTTGCGTTGTACAAATGGTGCTTTTGGACTTAATTTCTTTTATTTGTTTCTTTGGGATCTTTATCATTGTTTTTATTTTGTTAGTATCGCCTGCTTGCAAAGAAATCTGCAGAAAGAAATCCATGGCATAAAATGAAAATTGGACGTCATTTTTATATTTTGCCTTTTCTTTTTTATGTAAATCGGTTAATTTCGGTTACCCGTTAACCGAACCTACTAATCGAATAGGTTAGTATGTTAACCGATTAACCGATCGGTGTCGGTTTCAGTTATAAGTTTGCTCCATTTGGGTTTTGATTAACCGAAACTGGACCGATAATCACCCTTAATTTTTAATACAATTTTGATAGTTGATGGTTAAATGTTAATTCTAATAATTCGGGACAATTTTACTAAAACGAGTATTGTTTGAATTTAAAGTGGTATTTATTTATAGATAAGTGTGACTCACTGTTTTCGGAAATAAAGACCTATAGATAAAGTATCTATATCCAAAATATCGTATGCATAATATATAAAATTCATTTTAATTGAGAGTAATTGAATTCATATAATCGGATTTTTACTCGGATTAATCAATTTTAAGTTCCATATTGAACAAAAAAGGTTCACCTTTTCAACCCTATATTAGAGTCAAGTTTGTCTTCTTTATAATATTCTTTCTATATTGATATGATAATGACATCATAACCCAAAGTTGAAATCACATGTACAAACAAGATTGGTATCCAAATTAATTAATTATTATATAGTAATAACCAGATCTACTAGATTAAAGTTAATCACATGTATAAACAAGATAATCTTGGTTTATACAAATTTTTATTATCAGTGCTTACGTCACACTTGGTAAAAGAAGAATATATTAATCTGGTTAGTTACTATGGCGGCACTAAATTACTATATTTACGTGTAGATTTTTAACAATGTGTACATATACTAAATACTACTTTTTCCTTTTCGCCTACACCACTAACATGGTGAATCAAGGAATGGAAGATTTTCATATGTGCAAAATCTTCCCTGAGGTGTTGATTTCTAACGCCCGACGTTGGTTCACCTCGCCCGCCGAGCAAAGATACACCGCTTCAAGGATCTCATGGATCGGTTTAAGTGGCACTTCTACCGTAAGATGCCACCTCGCCAGCCTTCGTCCGACACGCCACCATCCGCCAAGGACGGACGAGACGATGTCGAACTTCGTCTCGAGGTTCATCAAGTCTCTCAAAATTGATGAGAGTAACGATCTCTACATCATCAATGCGTTCAAGCGGGATCGACTGGCGCGACCAATAAAGAGATCACCGGAAAAAGCCAAGACGGCTAGTCGCCTCTGGACCACAGTGGACAACTACGTCGAAGGAGGCGAGTCAAATCGGAAGAAAAGTGAGATCCGGGATGAGCGGAGGGTTGAAAGAAAGAAGCGAATGACCGAGGTCGGCGCCGATCGCCAAGTGCTTTGAGAGGATCAAGAAGGGCTCGATCGAGTCAGTAGGACCTCGGCCAAACCACAGCGGCAACGCCGCTCATCCGCTCAAATCGAGGGCGAGATATTTGAGCTCACTGAGCTCTTCCGAAGCCCCCTCCTATGAAAGGAGGATTCAAGAAGAGGTCGACGGAGAAGTATTGTGACTATCACCAAGGGTATGGTCACAATACCGAAGATTGCAGAAACTTGGGCTCGCAGATCGACGAGCTCGTCAAATGAGGAGCGCTTAAGAATACCTCGACCGACCGGGCGGGGAACAAGAAGGGCGAGAGGAAAGAATGGAGGTGGCAACAGCTGCGGGCCGATCTCGACGACGACCCAACTGAAGGCGGCGAGGACGAAGGTCCCAATGCGATGGAGCAGGTCTACGCCATTACCGGACTGCCCATAGAGCAGCGAGGTCGTCGTTAAAAATGAAGCTCGGAGGTCGGTCCCCGAGGAGCCGAAAATAAGCGACTCCGGGATGGTGAGAACATCGTGTTCTCCAAAGATGACCAGTGCCCAAGATCATGCCCCACCAGGATGCCATCACCATACAAGCCGTGGTGGGTAACAAGAACATCCACCGGGTCTACATCGACATTGGTGCCTCCGTCGGCATCATCTTTCAAGCCGCTGGATAAACTCGAGGTCGAGGGATTCAAATACATCCGTACCATCCAGTGCGAAGCTTCACTCGGAGGCGGTCCAACCCGAGGCGTCATTACCCTTCCGTTCTGGTAGGCGTGCTCCCGGATCGATCACCAAGGCCATTCAATTTTTCTTGGTCCAGCTCCTTCTCCATACAACATCATTCTAGGGAGAGATCGGCTATACGCCACCAAAGCGTGCTCTCGGTGTACCACCTCGCCATCAAGATACCCACCCCTGGGAGTGCTAACATCCGGGGTGATCAAGCGGCGACGAAAGAATGCCTACGAGTCTCAACCCAAGATGTGGCCTTACCTTAGGCCTAGCAATTACGAACCTCGTAAGTCGACACCGGGACGACCTGGCGAGAACCTTCAACTATCGACGATGACCCTCCAAAGTCGTCAAGGTCGGCACCTGTGGTCAGCCCGATATTCGAGCATGTCATACGACACGAGAGAATACGAGGGCGTGTTCGCGTGGTCCCCACTCGACATGACCGGAGTTTCACCCGAGCTCGTCACTCATCGCCTCAACATCGACCCCGCTACCAAACCAATTCGGCGAAGAAAAGAGGTTTGTGCGGCTGACGGTCATAAGAGACGAGGTGACTCAACTTCGGGAGGCCAAGATCCTGTTCGAGGTCAAATACCCGACCTGGATGGCTAATCTAGTCGTGGTCCGAAAGCCAGGAGTAGGGTGGCGCATGTGTGTTGACTATACCGACCTCAACAAACACTGCCCAAAAGATTGCTACCCCCTCCCCGATATTGACAAGAAAGTGGAGGCACTGGTGGACCACGAGATCTTCAGTTTCCTGGATCTATACAAGGGGTACCACCAAGTCCTGATGAGCCAGGAGGATGCTCCAAAGAGAACGTTCATCACTGACTTCGGTGTCTTCGCGTACCGAAAAATGCCTTTCGGCCTGAAAAACGCCGGAGCTACCTACTAGAGGATGGTGGACGCTATATTCAAAGATCATATAGGGAAGATCGTCGAGGTCTACGTCGACGATATCGTGGTCAAAAGTCGAAAACCGAAAGTCGTGCCGACGACCTCGAACTATCCTCCAGCTCCTCAGGTTGGTCAACCTCAAGCTCAACCCCCAAAAGTGCACATTCATGGTGAAAATGGGAAAATTCCTGGGATGTTGGGTTTCTCAAGAAGGCTTGAAGGCGAATCCCACTAAGGTCAAAACGGTACTTGACATGCAAGTATCAAAAACCATCCGTGAGATCCACAAACTCACGGATGTCATGCCGCCTCGATGGATTCCTATCTAGGGCTGCCGAGAAGCAGCTACCCTTCTTCAAGATCTTAAGGAGAGCTCCGGACTTCGCCTGGCGGGAAGAACACCACGTCGCCTTCACGCAACTGAAAGAGTATCTCGCCGACCTGCCCACTCTGACCGCCCCGAAAGAAGGCGAGCTCCTTTCTTTATATTTGGCCACCTCGGATGAGGCAATCAGTGCGGTATTGGTGCGAGATGAGATCGGACGACAACTCCCCATCTACTTTATCAGCCGAGCTCTCAAAGGACCAGAGACAAGGTACACCAGCCTCGAAAAGATAGCGTTGGCACTGGTGAACGCCAAGCGACGTCTCCGACCTTACTTTCAAGGCCATTCCATCCAGGTACTGACTGACTTACCACTGAGACAAGTTTTATCAAAACCTGAGTCATCCGGACGTATAGCCAAGTGGGCACTGGAGCTCGGCGAGCATGACATTTCATACTCCCCCAGGCCGGCCATAAAAGGGCAAGCCCTCGCTAATTTCCTGGTATAGGCCAAATTTACCTAGGTCGATCCTACCAAAGAGGCCACTCCGACCTCCGCCCTTACGACGGATGAACCTGCCCTTAACCTACCCGACGATGTTGGCGGATGTGCGTGGGCGAGGCTTCATGCAAAACTGGTAGCGGAGCAGCATCCCCCTCGCCCGGACAAACAAGAAGTGACCTATTCACTTCGGTTTACCTTCCCGACCACAAACAACGAGGTGGAGTACGAAGCACTGATCTCAGGACTCCGCCTCGCAAAGGAATTGAAAGTGGAAAAGATCCAGATCTTCGGAGATTCCCAGGTCGTGGTAAACCAGGTCCTAGGCAAATACGAGGCCAAGGAGGATCGGATGAAGCAATACCTTGAGAAGGCAAAGGAGATGCTGACCTCATTCAGGTATTCCGCAATTTATCGTATTCCACGAGGGAGAAACGATCGGTGACATCCTCGAGAAGTTGGCTTAAATCATCAACAAATCCTCCAGTGGAGGAAGTTCATTCCAGAAGCATTGCGGAGTCCCACGTCGGCATCATCACTGAGATAGAGCCGAACTGGATGTCTCCCATAAAGGCCTACCTAGAAGAAGGTGCACTACCTCAGGATCGGCACGAGGCCAAAAAAATGATGGTCAAATCCCAAAAGTACCTCATACATGAAGGCACTCTCTACAGGAAATCCTACCTTCAACCACTCCTGAGATGCCTTGGGCCAGAAGAGGCGGACTACGTACTAAACGAGATTCACATGGGATCTTGTGGAAGCCACATCGGATCACGAGCTCTCTCAAAGAAGACGCTGAGATCAGGGTATTACTGGCCCACCCTCATCCAAGATTCGACCGAGCTCGTCAAAAAGTGCCCGAAGTGTCAGCTTCACGCCACAGTCAAGAAGCTACCGCAGACCGACCTCAGTAGCCTTCAGAGTCCTTGGCCTTTCATGCAATGGGGAATCGACATCGTTGGCCCATTCGACCGAGCATCAGGTCAGCTCCGATACTTGGTCGTAGCCATAGACTACTTCACAAAATGGGTCGAAACGGAGCCTCTTTCAAGCCTCACGAGCAGAAGGATTCAGACCTTCGTGTGGAAAAACATAGTTTGCCGCTTCGGCATACCACATGTCTTGATCTCGGACAACGGCACCCAGTTCGTTGACAGAAACTTCAAGGAATGGTGTGAGGAGCTCCAGATCAAACAACAGTTCACCTCGGTTGCACACCCATAGGCGAATGGTCAGACCGAAGTGACAAACCGCACGATCGTCCAAGGATTGAAAAAGAGGCTAGACCGAGCTAAAGGTGATTGGGTTGAGAATCTCCCTCAAGTCCTCTGGTCCTATAGAACGACACCTCGGACTTCGCACGGAAAAACACCCTTCAGCCTAGTCTACGGTACCGAGGCTGTCATACCAGCTGAGATTGGTGCACCGAGCCCGCGTACTCTTCACTTCGACCAGCACGGCAACGAGGAGGACCTACGGGTCAACCTTGATGCTCTAGAGAAAAAACACGAGCTCACCTTCATAAATGAAGCCAAGTACAAGTGTCAGGTCGCACGGTACTACAACAAGAGGGTAAAAGCCTCCACACTCCAAGTAGGCGACCTCGTCCTACGAAATAATGAAGCCAGTAGAGCCGAGCGTCTTAACAAGTTAGATCCGACATGGGAAGGTCCATACCGTGTTCATAAGGACCTCGGCAAAGGGGCCTATAAGCTTGCTCACCTATCCGGTGCACTTATTCCCCGAACCTGACATATCACCCATTTGAGGAGGTATTTTACATAGCTTTGATTTCAGATCGGCATCATGTTAGCCCTCTTTTAGCTTTGCCGAAGTGCGATGTTATTTACTTATTTAATAAAACATTTGTTTTTCTAATGAGTATTTCACTTCGTCTCATCTCATATCTATGTGAACATCCATTCGGATAAACCACAATTAACCTTCAAAAGGGGACGCCCTTGCGAAGATGGCACATACAGACAACTCATGAACTTGAACGTCTACGTGCAAAGCATACAGACAACTCATTAATTTGAACGTCTACATGCAAGGCATACAGATAACTCAGTAAATTGAACATCTACATGCAAACGACGTCCAGATCAGATCTCGTCAATTTATACCCCTTTGTTTGGGAAGATATACACTTCGGTAAACAATATGAACACATTTACGGCTAAAACCAAGTCCTAAACTATGTTTGTACCTCTCTAGGGGGAAAATATACACTTCGGTAAAAAAAGCCTAAATACATTCACTACTATACACCAAGTCCTAAGCTATATACAAGTCACTCCGGCTCCGAGCTCCACTGCCAAGTCTCACCGGCTACACCAGCTGAGACAAAATCCCTGCCCGGCGATGAACACCCGGGATGAACTCGTGCCTTCCACCCGGTCGATGAGGTCGGCCACCACGGCCTACTCCACCGCACTGAACAGCGAGATGGGCCCCGACACGAAGGGGCACTCCGGGAACCCCGGCTGAAGGGCACTCCGGAACCGAGGTTTGACTTGCCCTCGAGCCTGTCGTCGGCCGAGGTTACGACCCGCCCAACCTACCGCCCTTCCTGCCGACCGAGGTCCTCGGGCGCCTCGACTTGCCGACGATCGACCGGTTGTTCCCATCGTGGCGGACCAAACAACCGGAGCACTTCGGCATGGTCACCATAGCCGCCCCACCTCGGCTTTTCAACGGTTGGGCGGGCCGCGAACTCACCGTGGTGGGGCATGCGCCGCTATGGACGAGCTCGTGAGATCCGGACGTATTTCACAATGGAGTCGAGGCAATCTTTAAAATTTTTGCTATTGGGCCCTCCTAGTCCCCTTAGCACCATGCCTTCATGAGCAAGCTCGCACTCGATCATCGGCCTCGATATGGTAACTCCACCGATCGGTGGATCACCCTTCATATTCGCCAGTTCCTCCGAGATCCGAGCCGCCTTCTCCGTCGTCGACCGAGCTACTCCTCACATTGCATCAGCGTCCTAAATAACGTCGGCATGAATCCTCCCGGACTTGAGATGTATGACCACTTAGTTTTAGAGTCTCGTTCTCGGCCGACGGCCACCTCACGTTCACCTCTTGCGCTTTCTTCTTCATCCGGTAGATGGCCGAGTTGACGTCCATGCCGACCAAAGTCCGGGTCACCAGGCGATCGGCTCCTCTAAAACAAGACCTCTTCGTCCTTCTTAGCTTAATGCACCTCGGACCTCTTTAGCTTGGTCAACAAATCATGATCGAGTCCGGGTATTGAGAAGATCTTAAAATAAAAGGACAACACACATTTCAAAAGTTGTATTTGTTATTATTCACAAAAGTGGGAAGCTTTACAAGGCTCGTGATCCTATCGACCACAGCAAATCAACCTATTACAGAGGGTCCACCGACCTCGGGCTCTTTCCGGCTCATGACCTCCGCCGATCTTCTTCTGCTGCTGCTGTCTGACCCGCCTGGAAGGGAGCTCGAGATCGGCTCCGCCTCCTCGGTTTCAGCCCGCACCGGCGAAGTTCACAAGCTCGTGGTCTTCATCCACCAGACCGAGCAACGCCCTCGGCCGTCGAAAAGGAGGTGGAAGCCGCCAAAGCCTCCAAAGACAGGGGAAGGAACCGACCTCGGAGATCACCCGAGCGCACTCGCTTATACATTGCTCGGGAACGACCTCGACCCAGGCCATGCTTGACCTTGTCGAGTCAGCATGGCGGCGCCAGCTCCTCCGTGGTCCGACACCACCCGTGTCCCGAGCACGCGACCGTGTCGGAGATGAAGGCCGAGAAGCCTCCGACTCGACGAGCTTGTCGATGAAGGCCCTCAACATTGGCCCCTGACCTGCCAACATGGCACTCTCTCATCGACGAGCTCTTCTTCGCCTCCCCGCCTCCTCGAGCTCCCCTCGAGCGACCTCCAGCGCCCAAGCTTTCTTCTTGGCGACCTCTGCGGCAACCTGCGGCATCGCTTCCGCCCTCGTAATCGCCACACGGCATCAAGATCCGTCTGTCCAAAGCGGAAGCTCCCTCCCAACGCCTCACACCGAGCGTAGCTCTCGGTGATGTACCCGACAGCGTGGTGCAGCTCCCCAATCACCGAGCTCACTTCCTGGAGAACAAAACAAATTAGTATGCATCACAGAGCAGATAAAAACAAGTATGGAAGAGATCTATACCTTGGGGAGGGATACGACCGAGCTGGAAGCCGGCACCTTGTACGCGATACGGGCATGAGTATGTTTCTCCAAGGCCGGACTCGACTCGGTCGAAGCACTGTCATCAGTAGACTAAGATCGTCAACCACCACTGGGGTCTTGGCAGGCTCATTCCGCCTCGCCTTCTTCTTCGGAGGCGCCTTGCTCGGCGATGATGAGGCCTTCTTTCGTGCCTCCAGCTTCACTACACAACAGAAGAAAATTTTGTTAACACAGTGAGATCGGACATATGAGGAATAAGAAAAAGAGGGTGCCCTCACCCAGCTCCGACCCCGACCCTGAGGCCTTTGACCTATGTATGCTCAGTCCGGCATTATTCAGGTCGTCCTCGGTGAAACTTATAGAAATTTCACCGAGCATGTTGAGTTGATCCTCTATGTAGCCGAGTGGCTTCACCTTCACATCTTTCATTCTACCCAGCCCCCACTCGTAGCTCGGGTGCCCATCAGCCCTCAAAAAGAAATATTTGTTTTGCACCGCGGCACCTTCGAGGCATTTGCCGAACGGCCGCCGAGGTGAAAAATAGTACACTCCTCCCGTATTCTTGACGCTAAAAAATCCCATCAAAATCTCGAAGGAGAACTCCTCAGCTAGGCCATAACAAGAAAGCCCCATCCCAACCACCGACCTAATGGAGTTTGGGGAAAATTGACAGATGGGAATTTGGAAATACTCCTGAATGTGCAAAAAATGGGGGCTAACGAAACCTAAGACCAGCCCTCATGGCGCCTACATACACCGTTATGAACCCCTCGGGAGGAGCCAAAGCTCGGTCACGGATCGGCGGCAGCACCACTGGGCCTCCGTAGAAGGTGGCATTCCCGCCCTACTCTAATTACGTCGGCAGCGGTCAGAGACGATCTAACGTCCTTGACCTTATAATCATCCCAAACATAGGAGACTTCCGAAGCACCTTAGCGCTAATACCCAGTGACCTACCCTCCAAGGTATGACACATATAATCCCTAATCTCAATAACATTTTCGGGAGGAGATGAATGGGCGATTTGCACCTGAGACAAGAAGAAGATCGACAGTCATACTTACTTTTAAAGGAAGGATTTCGTTTCTCCGATGAATTTGAGAAAGGATTTCTGGCAAAACTCTGAAATTTTTTGCTGCTCTGGAACGATGGGGAAGAAGAAAGTGAACAGTTTCCTCATTCGGGCCTATTTATAGTACAAATGGGCGCCCAAACTTGCCGTTTCAACTTCCCACGTGGCTAATTGCGATTTGATGTGGAGTAGACATGCGCACGCGTTTCGAGCATTTCCAACCGCCTCAGCGCGTATGGCGTGATCAGGGCGCCACGACACACCGGTCTAATCGTGCAATCATCACTCTGACTCCGGACCTCGGCTTCGTCCTTCCAAGCAACGTCGCTATCCAACGTCAGACGTCTCAGGTCGGACCTCGGTGTCATCCAGACAGATATCGCTATCTAGCTCGGACCTCGGTATTATCCAGAAGGATATCTCTATCCAGCTCGGACCTCGGTATCATCCAGACAGATATCGCTATCCAGCTCAGACCTCGGAATCATCCAGAAGGATATCACTATCCAGCTCGGACCTCGGAACTACCGGTGCAGTATCGCTATCCGTGTCGGACCTCGACATCCTCCCCGCAGACATCTTTATCCAATAGCGACGACTCGATTCGGTCCTCGACAAGCGGGGCATGCCGTAGCGACGGATCGCCCAACCCGCCTCGGACCCAGATCGTTAGATAAACCCTCACGTCAAAAAGATAACACCTTCGACAACAACCTCAGCCGAGCACCAACCAGCCTCGGCAAAATACAATCTTCACCTCACCTCGGCATAGTTGTTACTCGACTATTTGGGGGGGGGAGGGCTATGATGGGATATGGCCCAACCGCTCATGCCCACTGGCAAGCCCAAACGAACTGGGCTTGACCTAATGACGGCCCCACGCTAAGCCTAAGGTCCAGCGCCTAAACCCTAATCAAGACCAAGTCAAAGCGTAGATCGTGGTCGAGTTATGGAAGGAGATCGTGGTCGGGTTATGGAAGGAGATCGTGATCCTCAAATCAAGGAATCCGATACAAGATCCATAAACATGTATAAATAGAGGTTAAATCGACGGTATAAGGGTTAGCAAATTATTGAATACTAGAGCTTTTAGATACACTCATTGTAATCCGATTATAGTGAAAGTATTGAGAATCATCACCTCCGTGGACGTAGATCTCATTCTGGATCGAACCACGTAAAAACTCTTGTGTTCTTTACTGCTTTTCTTAAATCTCATATATTTACATACACTAGATTTATCAATATACAATACATGAATATGGTGTATCACACTCAAAAAAGCAACGGTTTTACTTTTCTGAGTATTGCAAGATTTAAATTTGTAATTTGGTATTACATATCAAAAGGTTTAACCATTAATTAAGTAGAAACTGAAGAATGTACATATGTAGAACATGGTGATCAAACTATCATGTATGACCAATTAACTTACAATCATAATGTGTACCATAAAGTAAATTACATTTAAAAAATAATAATTTAAGCCATGGACATTTGATTCATATGTAGCTGGATGCTGACTAATTTAAATTTAGCAGAAAATGTATTGTTTGAGATTCGGAATGCTAACACTAATTTGATTATAAAGAACTTACTAAACGTGGATAACTCTGTATCTAATTTGGAATTTAGACATTTATATCATGATGCCTTTCTCAATTCTCACATCAATATATAGATTTCAAACAAATATATAAAAATATATATGAAGCTGCATGCTTCATGTACATATTATATATTTACATACATTTATAGACTATAAACGAATATTCATCAATGAGATGGTCTCCTGTCAATCCGTCTGTACATGCAAACTTTGATACTTTTCTTCAATGTAAATTATATTTGATATTTTTCTTCAATGTAGATGATATTTTTCTCTAATGTAAATGATACTTTTCGTTATAACAAATTATACTTTTGTCCATCCGCACCTTCTGATGTACAAGAGTTTTTGTATTCATTAATATACGTGTACATGCATTGGGTTTGGTTAATGCAATAAGTCCAACTCACTGCATACGAATATGAGGGTCATTCCACCGGCTTAAACTAATCACTAATCAGGTCCTAAACTTTGACAGTTCATCAGATAATTCTTAAAAAAATGCACATAACCCTAATACTTATTATTATACATATATAAAAAAACATTCATTTAATTTTTTTTACGACGAACATTTATTTAATTAACCACATAATACAATATGATAATGACGTGCGTGTGTATAAATGTTGAACGCAGCAAGCAGACACCCCAAACAAGTACCGAGAAAGTGCCCAACAAAATTAACGTCATTTTCCAACCAATCACCTTTGATTTAATTAATTAATTAATTATCAAACATGAACAAGATACATATCATATTATAAACTATTATTACACACACAAAAAACCATAATCAAACCAATAACCAAGCTAGTATAAAATAGATCACATATTCAAATAAAATGAACATGCAACCCACACATAGAGTTTAGTTGCATGCAGTTAATAAAAGACTAATCCCTATGACTATATTTTGGATTCACGTTTTTTCTTTGTTAAAAAAATAAATTCGAAGCCTTGACATGACTTTGTGGTTTTATCTTTGAAAAGTTAGCTATTAATCTAATGGGTTCGGAGCTTATTTACCTATTTTTGAAAAAATATGTGTTGTCAATAGCCATTTGTAAAAATAAGTGCAATGTATACTCATTTCATTATTTTAATATATTTTCATCAAATCAATTACACGAAAATTTGTGCAAACAAAATATTGAGTCAAAATGTTCAGAGAGAAAGAGAATCTTCAGCTTTTGTCTGGCGAATCACATGCAATTTTATTGAAATTTGATTATAAAAGAAGAATCTCTCTCACTCTCTCTCACCTCTCTCTCTCTCTCGAGCTATCTCTCTCTCTCTATATCTCACTCTCCTCCTCTCTCTCTCTCTCGAGCTCTCTCTCTCTATATCACCCATGGCCAAACGGCCAACCCCTCCCCGAGCTATCTCTCTCTCTATCTCACTCTCCTCTCTCTCTCTCTCTCTCTCTCTCTCTCTATATATATATATATATATATATATATATATATATATATCATCATGGCCAAATGGCCAACCCCTCCCCGTGGCCAACCCTCTCCCGCGCCAAGCCCCTACCGCGCCAACCCCCCGACGAACCCATCCCGCGGCCAAACCCTCCCGGCGGCCAACCCTCGGCGAACCCGGCGACAACCCCATCCGCGGTCAACCCTCCCCACCGGCCAATCCACCCCATCCGCGCCAACCCTCCCCACCGGCTAACCCACCCCACCATGGCCAACCTCTCCCCACCGGCCAACCCCACCCGGTGGCCAACCCTCCCCACCGGCCAACCCACCCACCCCATGGCCAACCCTCCCCACCGGCTAACCCACCCACCACGCGGCCAACCCCTCGGCGTCGTCGTCGGCCAACTCCACGCGGTCAACCTATGGCTTCTTCTTCACAGTTATTTTTTTATTTTGTTTATTTATATTTTTATGTTGTATATTTTTGTTAATTATTATGATTTATAATCCAATTATATGCTTTGTTAATTATATATTGTTAATTATGTATTTTATATGCTTTGTTAACTATATATTGTTAATTATGTATTATCTATGCTTTGTTAACTATATATTGTTAATTATGTATTGTTGTCTGTTTTTCAAATAATTCGAATATATGTGATATGATATTAATTATGAATTCGTACATGAATTATTATGCTTTGTGAATCTATGCTTTGTGAATTGGACATTAATTGAATCTATGCTTTGTGAATTATTATGTATTGTTGTCTATCTTTGTGAATTAATATATGCGAATTATAATTATATATATTGTTAATTATGTATTGATGTTAATTGACAATACATAATTATATTGACAAAAATTTATGTACATTCATGCAGTACATTTATTTAAATTTAGGATTATGAATTTTGCATGATATATTGACAAATATATTTCTTTTAGGTAGAAATTTTAGATAGTAAAATGCTAGAAAATTTTTATATATGTAGTTGAATGGCGTTAGTCGATTAAAGTATAAATGAATAAGTTTAAGCTTGTTTTAAATTCCTAAATGTATATTTAAGTATATGATGATGATTTGGGGAGTTTGGGATGAATTTGGATGAGTTTTGATTGATTTGGCAAATCATATTATAAACGTTACTCTGCCGAAATTTTGGTAGAATTCGTTTATTAATAAGACGCTTTGAAATTATAAGCGGTAAACTGTTGATAAGTAGTTAAATGATAAGTAAAGTTACTAAATTCAATGATAATCTTATGTTACAAGGATCAACAAATATATTTCTTTTAGATAGAAATATCAACCAAGTAATTTTTAGGTAGAAATTTCCAATCCTTGCATCTATAGTGGATAATGTGCTCCATGGGTAAAGTTCTTAAGTCCATCCACAAAAAAATTAGTCATAGGGAACAAAAATTTCCAATTTTATGTTAATCAAGACACAAAAAAGTTCACCACCAATTCTATATAATTTTGGAATTAATTTCACAATATGTGTGAACACACTAATTGACATATTTCTTAATTAAGCATAGTTTAATTTTTTTTAATAAATAAGAAATCGAGTTCTTAAGGCCCGAGACCATCAATCGTCCATCCACAATCAGCACGTACTTCAAGCCCAATTATTTAAGAAGGGTCATACAGAGATTGAGAGATATAGGCGGTGAAGACACAGTGGATAGGTTTAAGCGAGGATGTTTCGGTCACTTTGTTGGTTGGGAACACGGATCCAAGTCGAACATGAGTTTGCACCATATGGTCTCCAACGTATTAAGCCCTCTCTAGTCTTTGAAGATCGTGCGATATGGTTTTATTAATGGGAGGACAATTTGTTTTCCTTCTCGAATTTTGCGCCGTGACGGGTTTGAGTTTTGGGACGTCGTCTTTTGATCCTACAATGAGACGATCCGCAATCCGTTGATTTATCAAAGGTTTGTTGGTGGCGGAGGGACTAGTATAGAGAATCTAGGTGTGAGATTCTTTGATACGGACAGTCCGATTGATGATGCTGACGGTCATCTATATCTCCGTGTGGCCCACATCTTAGTTCTTTACGCATTCGTCTTAGGTATCGACTTGCCACGACACGTGGATCCGTGGATTTGGGTCTTAGTCGACGATCCGGACGTGTTGCCGATTTCCATGGGCTACATATGCATATAAAATTCTACAATACTACATGTGGAATATGAAGACCAAGGCGAAATATCACTTCTACAGACGTCGTGGGCATTATATATTTGGTCATTAGAGATCATTCCGGATCTTGCACGACGGTTGTGAAGTATGTCCGGGGATGCGTATCTAGATGCATGAGGTGGAAGTTCACGAAGATGATTGGCGTGGATACCACCCTGCTCGATCGTGAGGAGGAACCATTTTGGGGTTAATCCGGACGACTATGAGATGAGCATGCCATACTATCGTCGTCTCTATATGTGCGAGAGTGAACTACGGAGACCGTTCCCATCCATGCGCCGGGAACAACCTCCGCCCGCACTAGGCGACCTCGTTCTAGGCGGGGCCTTCTGCGATGTGGGGTTGGTCGGCGACCGATCGACACGCGATGACGAAGGCACGTCATCGCTTTGTTGAAGAGATTGATGAGGGCGATGAGGATCACGAGGAGCATGAGTCACGACATTAGTCTATGGGGATAGGCGTGCGTCGAGCGAGGGACGCCGATCGATATATGGGGCCGCAGACGGGGATACGGGAAGCGTCGAGGGCACTACGTTCCTCTTCATCTAGCGGCGGTGAGCACCACGACGTGCGAGTCGGAGGGATCATCGTTGGATCACGCATACACGATCAATGATGTGGTTAGAAAGAATATTCAAGGACTCGAGGCGTGGTTTGAGTCTATGATAGAAGGGTGTCGATGTAGATGTTCGCATAAGACCGAGGCATATCGTCGTCCCATCGTGGAACTACTCCACTGCGATGTGGGTGACGATCGAGGACCGTGGCCTTCTACTGTACTCCTACATCGATGTACCCAGAGACTCCTCTAGCAGATCCGGCGTCTCACGTACACCACCGAGTATACACCTCATCGTCGGTCTACGAGAGTATGGATCTACTTTGGATTCATTAGCCCATCACACGCGAGGATCCACTCGTCGTTCCATGCCGAGATGCCGAGACCATTGGTAAATTATCTTATTTTATATTATTGCATCATATTTGATATGTTTACTTTTCTAACTCTGTTGCTTAAACAAAAATTAGCCAACTCGTAGAAAGCGAGCGAGTAAGGTTCATTGCGCCGCATGAGGTCACCGACGTGAATAGCCCATGCCTCGTCCCGTCCCCGATAGTGTATACGCTTATGAAACTTTTCTTGAGGCGAGGACGGGTTCGGTGATTATTAGAGGCAGGTGGATGCCGACCCTCGGTGATTTTGTTCGCATCGAAGACCCTTCACGATCTTGAAGTGGGGTAAGTATCACTTCTATTTCTATTTCTATTTTCATATATGAAATCGTTATTTAAAAATAAATTATTTATTGCGGGATCTTGATTTGTACATGATGTATCCGAGGATCAGATTAATAAGCGAGCATGACTTGTTGAATGTGGTCAATGAGGCGAGCACTATTATTTTGGACACGATTTCTTTGTAAGTATATATTTCGTATTTCTTATAGATGTGAATATATATGTATATATTCTTTATATATATTAATTTCTATTTCTTCTTTGAACAGTTGTACATTAGTCGATCATGGTCAGTATATTTTTGAGAATAGTCAAGCGCAGCAGATCTAGATCATGGTATATCTCGTGGGCTCCATCTAATAATTGGTATCGGGCGGTCCGTGGTAGTAGCGAGGGTGGGCCAAAGTCATAGAGCATGGTTTCTTGCTGATGCAGCTCGTGCAGCCCAAGGTTCGATGGTGGCCGACCCGGTGCATGTGCCTGTTGGGCCGGTTACAAGAGCACGAACCAAGAAGTTCAAGGAGAGCTTGATGGGCTTAGTTCAAGAAGTGTGGGAGCAAGAGCTGACTAAGAAGCCCATTGGAGAGAGTGGAGCGACCAGCCCAAGAATCATCAATTTCATGGAGGCAAATGGGCTGGAACTTGAAGATGTTTAATCTTGATTTATTTGGCATGTTGGGTCATGTTATTTTATTTTAGTTGTTTAATTTTCGTGCATTATTAAAGCCCACTTTAAACATGTTAATTTTCGTGGGTTTTGGGCCTATTTTGAGCATGTTTGACTAGGAGTTTGATTCCTTATAGGATTAGGCCAATCTTTGATGTTTTCCTTATAGAACTAGGTTTTAAATCCTTTTCCTTCTAGGTTTAGGATTTGTTTTCCAGCCTATAAATAGGCTTGTAATGTGTTGAACAAAGGCAGACCATCTTTGATAATAAACGTGAGTTTCTTATTTCTCTCTTGAGAGTATTTCGAGTTCTTCTTGGTTTTACCAAGTCGAGTTCATTTATCCGGCGAATCAACGAGATAACCACCACTCGTTGTGTGTCATTCATCGCCCCGAGTTCTTTGCGTCGACCATCTAGTTGGGGTATAGGCGAAATATTGACCTATATCACTTGAGGTTAGATTCGTGAGGTTTTGGGATATCCATTGGTTCGAGTTTTATCAAGTCTTCCGTTCAAGGTCGATTGATTCTCCATCACAAACGAGGATCATATCATTTGCATCGAGCCGAGTTATCGTCCGAGTGTCGTTCGCCTTCTCTTGATTTTCGATATCGAGTTTTTTTTTTTTCCGTTTTCTTTTGTTCGTGTCGCCAGTGTCCGATCGAGTCATATTGGTTGCTTTGTGTCCTCGTTTTCGTTTGTCTTTCATTCCGTTTTCGTGGGTAATGGCTAGGGTTTTTTTTTTTTTTTTTTCATCCGTATCTGTGGTCGACCATATCCGTGATCATTATCCATATTGTTATCCATATCCATATCATCATACCTATCATTATCCATAATATCATATCGTGCATTATCCATATCCATCCATATCCATATCCATATCGGGCATTATCCATATCCATATCCATATCATTCCTTATCCATATTCATTTGGGCTATCATTATCCATATCAATATTCGTAGTAATTAAATTTTTTTGTCTCTTGATTTTTTAGCATCCCGGTTACGTGAGTAAAAAAAAAAAAAAAAAAAAAAAAAAGTATAAAATTTTGAATCTTGCTTGAGCATTTTTTCTTTTCCTTCCTTAGTACGCGTTTAGTCGTTTGGGGCTTATCACTGTGCAATTTTTCCGAAATTGGTTAAATCTCGTTGTGTTTTACGGGTTCCTTGGGTAGAATAGATCGTGTTGAGCAAATTTACGCACAACACGTTTTGAGTTTTCGATTAATCGTGTCTTCGTGTCCTCACGGTCTTTCGGGTAGTTAGAGCCTTTTGAGTCGGTTTACGTGTAGCTTTTCAAAAAAAAAAAAAAAATTAAAAAAAAATTGTCCAATTGTTTTGTTGGTGGTGTTGGTGAACATAAAGTGGTAGATTGAGGGAATTCGAGCTCTTAAGAGAATTTGAGTGGAAAAAGGCAAGAGAGAGTGAGATTATTAGAGTGAAGAAAAAGCCAAATTATTGAGTGATACACGAGTCTTGAGTGTTTCATCTTGAGTGATACACGAGTGTTTGTGAGGTTGTGAGGTTGTGAGGTTCTTTTGTTTCTTGCGGCTATGTCTAAGAAAAGCAGATTCGATGGTTCCAATCCGGGACGAAGAAGAAGATGTGACGCCGGACTAAATTCTTATTTGAGGCCTTACGAGTGAACTAGGAAAAATCGTCACAAAGGAAATCGAAGGGGTGCATGAGCGCATCACTAGGGAGTTTGAGCAGAGAAATCGAGAAACACCGATGAGAGACGGCGAGATCCGATCATATATCGGTGAGGTGGAGGGCGTGGGGAGGAAGAGGTGGTGGACCTCTTCGTCGAGCGTATAGATCTGAAGGGCTGAATTTGAAGATGAGGAAGAGGAATTTTCAGATTTTGAAGATAGGCACCCAAGAGGAAGAGATCGAGAGATAACAATTTGGGCACCATCGGGATGAATATTCCTCCTTCCAAGGAAGAATGATCCGTAATTGTATCTCGAGTGGGAGAGAAAGGTGGAACTCATGTTCGAATGCCATAACTATTCGATCTCAAGAAAGTGAAGTCGGCGATTGAGTTTTCGATTATGCACTTGTTTGGTGGGATCGGTTGGTGACCAGCAAAGCGAAGGAGCGAGGAACCACCAATTGATACATGGGACGACATGAAGGCGATGATGAAGCGTTTGTTCCTTCTCATTACTATCGTGAGTCTGACAAGTTGCGAATTTGAGGCAAGGTAGTAGGAGTGTGGATGAGTACTATAAAGAGATGGAGGTAGCAATGATTCGAGCTAATGTGGAAGAAGACAGGGAAGCCACAATGGCGAGATTCTTGGCTGGTCTGAATTGGGAGGTTCGAGATAGAGTGGGCTGTGACATTATGTTGAAATGGATGATATGGTGCACATGGCCGTAAAGGTAGAGAATCGACTCGAGAGGAGGGGTAGTAGTAACAAGCGAACAACCGAGAGCAGTCGAGAACAATTGGAGGTCGAATCAACCTAATTGGAGGCAGAACCAACCAGCCTCTAGTGGTTCCTTTTCAAAAGGGAACCAATGGAAGAAGGAGGCATACGAGAGAAGAAGGAAGCCATTTATTCGCCCAAAACGGATGCTTGAAATCGCAAGTCAAGGTACTCCTGTGACCAAATCGTGATGTTAAGTGCTTTACTTGTCATGGTTTTGGACATTATTCTAGAGATTGTCCGAACAAGAGGTCGTGATCATGAGAGACGATGGAGAGGTGGTGACGGATGATGAGGAGATGCCGGCCTTGGAAGATCCTCATGAGGTAGTAGCAGTTCGTAAGAGGAGATTGAAGAAATCTTACCACCGCGGGCAACTATTTGTTGCTAGGAGAGTTTAGTGTCCAAACTCAACCTAAGGAGATAGAAGCGAGAGAAAATATCTTCCACACGAGATGTCATGTGAAAGATAAGGTGTGCGGCGTCATCATAGACGGAGGAGTTGCACGAATGTGGCTAGTGCAACCATGATTGAGAAATTGGGGCTCACCGTGGTGAAGCATCCCAAGCCATACCGCCTACAATGGCTGAATGATACCGGCATCATCAAGGTGACGAGGCAAGTGCGAGTTCCTATTCGCATTGGGAAGTATGAGGGCGGTGATGTGTGATGTGATTCCCATGCAAGCAAGCCACATCTTGTTGGGCGTCCTTGCGCTTGATCGCCGAGTTATTCATGATGGCTTCACCAACCGATATACCTTCGAGTATAAGCGAAGAAGGTATCACTTGTTCTCTTACTCCTTCCCAAGTTTATGAGGATCAGTGCGGATGTCGAAAGGAGGTGACAAAGTGAAGTCCAATGCGGGCGATTAGAGAAGAAGGAGAATGAGATGATCCAGAAGTCCTTGCTTGCAAGGCCTAGTGATCTGAAGTGGGTGGTGAATGAGCAGAAGTCGTTGATCGTGCTGTTGTACAAGGAGAATTTGATTATCACTAACGATCTCACTTCTCTACCCCCTTCTATTAGTTCTGTTTTGCAGGAGTTTGATGATGTCTTTCCCGAGGATACACCTCATGGCTTACCACCAATTCGAGGAATTGAGCATCAAATTGATTTCGTGCCCGGAGCAACGCTTCCAAACCGACCGGCATACCGAACCAATCACGAGGAGGCGAAGGAGTTGGAGAGACAAATAGGTGAGTTCTCGGCGAGGGGCACGTGAGAGAGTTTGAGTCCTTGTGCGCACCCGCTTTACTCGTGCCCGAGAAGGACTCGACTTGGAGGATGTCTTTGTGATTGCCGATCCATCAATAATATCACGGTAAAGTATCGCCATCCTATTCCTCGTCTGGATGATATGCTAGATGAGTTGCATGGTTCTTGTGTGTTTTCTAAGATAGATTTGAGAAGTGGTTATCATCAAATTCAATCAAAGAGGGTGATGAGTGGAAACCGCTTTTAAAACTAAACTTGGTTTGTATGAGTGGTTAGTTATGCCGTTTGGATCGACTAATGCACCTAGTACGCTTATCGCCTTATGAATCATGTTTTACGACTTATATTGGCGATTTGTAGTTGTCTACTTTGATGATATCTTAGTATATAGCAAGAGCCATGATGAGTATGAGGGACATTTGAGGTCCGTTCTAGAGCGCTTAGAAAGAGAGATTGTTTGCTAATCTTAAGAAGTGCGCCTTTTATGCGGACAAACTCGTGTTCCTTGGTTTTGTTGTTAGTGCAATGTGGTGTACAAGTTGATGAGGAGAAGATTCGGCTATTCAAGAGTGGCGGGCCCGAAACCATTGGAGAAGTTAGGAGTTTCCACGGGCTTGCTAGCTTTTATGGGAGGTTTGTACCTCAATTCAAAGACTATTGCAGCCCCCATGACGGAAGTGATCAAGAAGAGCGTGGAGTTCAAGTGGGAAAGGCGCAAGAAGATGCGTTCGACTTTTGAAGCACAAGTTGACTCACGCCCGGTATTATCTCTTCCTAACTTTTCTAAATCATTTGAGATTCAATGTGATGCTTGGTGTGGGTATTGGTGCGGTGTTGATGCAAGAGGGCGGCCGGTGGCATACTTGAATGAGAAGTCGAACGGAGCAACATTGAGCTATCCAACGATGATAAGGAGTTGACGCTGCTGGTCCGAGCATTGCAAACGTGGCAACACTATTTGTGGTCCAACGAGTTTGTCATTCACACCGATCATGAGTCGTTGAAGCATTTGAAGGGCAACACAAGTCGAACAAGAGGCATGCTAGGTGGATGGAGTTCATTGAGACGTTTCCATACGTCATCAAGTATAAGCAAGGTAAAGAGAACGTAGTGGCTGATGCACTTTCTCGAAGGTATGCCTTGATCTCTACTCTAGATGCTAAGTTGCTTGGTTTTGAGTGCATTAAGAGTGTGTCACGAATGATGCCGATTTTGGTGAGATATATCGAGCTTGAGAGCATTCGCTAGTGGAGAGTATTTTAGGCATGATGATTATCTTTTAGGAAGAATAAGTTGTGTGTTCCTAAATGCTCTTTGCGTGATTTGTTATTGCTTGAGTCTCATGGTGGGGATTGATGGGACATTTTGGTATTGCTAAGACCTTAGTGCTTTGCATGAACATTTCTTTTGGCCTCATATGAAACGTGATGTCGAGAGAGTTTGTGGTCGTTGTGTTACATGTAGACAAGCTAAGTCAGACTAGTTCCCATGGGTTGTACACGCCTTTACCCGCTCTTACCGCACCGGATTGATATTTCTATGGATTTTGTGTTGGGATTGCCTAGGAGTAAGCGGTGTAGGATTCCATCTTTGTGGTTGTTGATCGATTCTCTAAGATGGCACATTTCATTCCATGTCATAAATCTGATGATGCATCTCATGTTGCTGATTTATTCTTTCATGAGATTGTTAGATTGCATGGTATGCCTAGGACTATTGTGTCTGATCGTGATGCTAAATTTTTGAGCTATTTTTGGAAGACTTTGTGGTGTAAGTTAGGTACTAAACTACTGTTTTCTACTACTTGTCATCCACAAACTGATGGTCAAACCGAGGTAGTTAATAGGACTTTGTCAACTTTGCTTAGAGCCATAATAAAAAAGAACATTAAGTCTTGGGAAGAGTGTTTGCCTCATGTTGAGTTTGCATATAACCGCTCGCTCATTCTCGCTACTAAGTTTTCACCATTTGAGATTGTGTATGGTTTTAATCCTTTGACTCCATCGATTTGTCTCCTTTACCTATGCAAGAACATACTAATCTTGATGGCGGAGAAGAGCTGATTTTGTTAAGCGATCCATGAGAGGCGAGGAGAACATTGAGAGGCGAATCGAGCAAGACGCCAAACAAGCTAACAAGGCGTCGTAAGGTGGTGTTTGCACCCGTGATTGGGTTTGGCTGCATATGCGCAAGGAGAGGTTCCCAAAGACAACGACGCTCTAAGTTGCTTCCAAGAGGCGATGGACCTTTTCAGTGTTGGAGCGAATCAATGATAATGCCTATGTCGGACTTACGGTGAGTATAATGTTAGTGCTTCTTTCAATGTTGCCGATTTGAGTCCGTTTGATGTAGGTGACGAATTGGATTTGAGGACAAATCCTCTTGAAGAGAGAGGAACGATGCAGGCTCGTGCAGCCCGAGGTTCGATGGTGGCCGACCGGTGCATGTGCTGTTGGGCGGTTCTGAGCACGAACCAAGAAGTTCGAGGAGAGCTTGATGGGCTTAGTTCAAGTGTGGGAGCAAGAGTCGACTAAGAAGCCCATTGGAGAGAGTGGGCGACCAGCCCAAGAATCATCAATTTCATGGAGGCAAATGGGTCGGAACTCAAGATGTTTAATCTTGATTTATTCGCATATCGGGTCATGTTATTTTATTTTAGTTGTTTAATTTTCGTGCATTATTAAAGCCCACTTTAAACATGTTAATTTTAAGTGGGTTTTGGGCCTATTTTGAGCATGTTTGACTAGGAGTTTGATTCCTTATAGGATTAGGCCAATCTTTGATGTTTTCCTTATAGAACTAGGTTTTAAATCCTTTTCCTTCTAGGTTTAGATTTGTTTTCCACTATAAACAGTTTGTAATGTGTTGAACAAAGGCGGACCATCTTTGATAATAAACGTGAGTTTCTTATTTCTCTCTTGAGAGTATTTCGAGTTCTTCTTGGTTTTACCAAGTCGAGTTCATTTATCCGCGAATCAACGAGATAACCACCACTCGTTGTGTGTCATTCATCGTCCCCGAGTTCTCACGTCAACCATCTAGTTGGGGTATAGGCGAAATCTTGACCTATATCACTTGAGGGTTAGATTCGAGGTTTTGGGATATCCATCGTTCGAGTTTTATCAAGTCTTCCGCTCGCCGATTGATTCTCCATCACAAACGAGGATCATATCACTTGTGAATGTGTAACATCTTTATACAAATGACTAATTATAAAATATATTTTGTTTGTGCCTTTACAAAATCAATCTCTTTACGTGTCATCATCCCTTGTTTTAGCAGAGGTCGATCATTTTGGCTCGAATGCACATGATGGATGGGGTGTGTGAAATGTTCGATCCGCACATTATTCATTAGACCCCGAGCGACAAGAGGAAAGCGTTGATGCATCGATCGGCTTGAGGATGTTATTTACATAGTTCTTACCGTAACTCGTTGGTTTGAAGATAACGCACTCGGTGTTCGTGCCTTCCGCGTGATCGACGTTTATATTTGCCGCTCCCGATGTACGTGTCGACAAAGAAGATAACGCTCGATGTCGGAACGCATACATGTGCATGTACGCCCGAACACATCATTTCGTGTTCCTAGAGCATCCCGTGGGTAATGAGAATGTATATGCCTACCGAAGAAAATAGTCGGTTCTATCTTCAATTATGTGAACGAGAGTCATAGATAGAAAGTGGTCAAACATGTTGCTAATTATTATGTAATAACCTTATTTGTATTTGAGTGTATTTTCTTGAATATTGTAATATTTGTATTTGAGTATATTTTCTCGAAAATCATAATCACAACTCAATCAAGATGTTTATAAAATTCAAAACATGTTACTAATCTAATATCTTTGTCATAATATGTTTATAAAATTCATTACTCCTTACTTAGTTCTAAACTTTTCGTATTCTTAGTTCTAAACTCCTCAATTAAGATATGTTTATAAAATTCAACTTTTCGTATTCTTAGTTCTAAACTCCTCAATTAAGCTTCATTACTCATTACTTACATAATATGTTCACAATTCATAAGATATATGAAGAACAACATTAAAAATTCAACTTCCCATTTTCCTATAAATTTCGAAAATTTTACTAACATATACATAAATTATAATTTCCTTTAATTTCTTCCCAATTTCTTACTTTAGTATCATATGTGAGCTTAATCATCAATATTAACATCATATATTAACTTTAACATATATATATATATATATATATATATATATATATATATATATATATATATATATATAGCAATTAAGCACCTAAACTAAAAATTTTCAATTTCAACATATGAATTTAGAAAATTCTAGTAAATTCATAAATGCTTAAATTATCATATTAAACTCATATATCAAGTTAAGTGAAGAAAATAAAATCAATATCTCATTCAATTAACGGGATGGTAAATAAGGACATGATTGTCGCGTGTGATATCGGAACCACACAAGCCACACCTCCTACGTGCACGACTTGTCATCGCTTGACCCCATTTCTCCTCCACCGGATCTTGATGGGGCGTTCTCGTTAGATAGCGATGGCGCCCAACTTTGGACGACCACCGCCGGACCACGCAGTGGCGATTTCAACGCCTGCGACATTGGTAGGAAGCATCCAACCGATTGGGGCGGAACATGATTTACTCGTATGAGTAGCTCATACTAGCTTCTCGCGTGGTAGTATTCTCCCACATAGCTGAAAATTTGGTCATCTTTATACCTGCACAAATTAAAATTTAGTATCAAAACAATGATAAAGTTATTAGTTATAAATTGGCATACCGTACTAAAAAAATTATATTTAGTATATAGCTCCATACCGTATAGTCAGAATCGCACGAGAACACGGATCGGATCCATGTCCCACTCCAAGCACGAGCACGATGTCATCCCGAGATCGACATCAAGGTTTGGTTTATGTCCTCGACTTTGAATGTCGTTACTTTTGGGTACTATAGTATATCGGCGTGATCTCTCCAGCCCGCCCATATCTTGCGAATGACTTGGGGGTTAGGTCGGTGGGGTATGTTCTTCTTTGCTTCAAGTCTTTGATCGAACCATTTTTCTATGATATGACGAATCGCTTCAACCATAGAGCAAATGGAGCAAATGGGCAATCGTCTTGCCCACAACAACCGAGCATTGAAGGACTCGCAATGTTGGAAGTAAAAAGGTATAGCGTCTCACGTGGCACTTTGATCCGCCCACTTCTCAACTCCGACCTCTATCAACTCGCCATACGCACCACCAATAGGTTTATCTTTAGCACGAGAGACTTTAACATGTTCATTGCTTTGTCAAACTCCGCCTCGATATGCATAAGTCGCCAGTACAATGCCACGTACGGTTTCCCAAAAGGCGTGATTTTTTCAACAGATGGTAGTAGCATAAGCCGTGGGCGTTCTCGAAAGATATTTTTCACAAAGATCGATATATTGACGCGCGCATCGACGCAATCAACGCCTCGAATTCGACCGTAAGCGCCTTCACGCTGCCGAAACCAAGTCCATGATAAATCATTCTCGATCGGACCAATTCCATAAGCCAATGGAAAAACTTGCTCGTTGCAGCCCTTCGTAATAAAGAACAAACAATATACCCTTATTATGCCCTTCGTGCGTGCCATCCACAACAATAACAGCCTCATGCACAACGTAAACCGAGTCGGTGGAACCGAGCGCCACAAAAGGTGACGAAACGACTATCCGTCCAATATCCGTGTCAATCAACGAACCAGATTAGTTGTCCGCAACATGTGAAGATAACCCAGAAGATCGACAGATTGTTCATACCACCATATATCATCTCGATCGCCTATTACGAGCTCTCACCGCGACAAGAAATGACGCCAGACGCCATACTCGTCAGTAACTCGGCCATAATCAATCTCGCTTAACGACTTCACGCCCCTCGCGATTTTCGCGCTATGTATGTTGCAATCACACGGGCTTTGACCTTGCGCGCTTCGGTATTCACAAGATCATCTACACATGTGTATGGCATCAAACTTGCGCACAAACCAAAACCACCACCATTGCGATGACACGCGCAATAAACGGACACCGATCACGATATCTCGCATTTGAACGTAATCCGGTCCGATCCGATCGCGAATAACAAATTTCGCTTTTGTTCCACGTGCCACAACCCGATCGATAACTTAAGGTCCACCTTGTTGTCGAAGATGGAACCTTCGTCACCTCGTCGGGGTTCGGAATAGAGTCGAGGACTAGCAAAAGATTATTCAAGCCTCACGAGGAATAACGAGAGCTAACCAATTGCTCATCTCTTCCATTTGTTCTACCTCGAGTCCCTCGGTTACCGCTGCGTGTTGCTCGCATAATCATCCCAAGCAACTTTTCTATTCCACCTCTCGACGTATCCACGCATCAAATTCTACAAACGTGCTGAGATCACATTTGCACCGCACGCCTCCTCCTCCTCCTCCTCCTCCTCCTCCTCTCATCGACGATGTTTGTTCTTCACCGCCGACGACGATTCGCCATCATAACCGCCGTCAACGATCGCGTCGACCACTTCGCGCACATGTTGCGGCACTTCGAGGTGTATCTTGCTCAAACCAATCATATGCTCCAAATTGTTGTTTGAATGACTCATCAAGAGATAAGTATTGTGAAGTGTAGTCATACGTTGTATCACGTGGTTGCTCAATTACGGCATATATGCTTGTGTTCGGTTGGGAGCCGACGCCCAGATGTCACATACACCTCTACGGTTGGGCATAAACCTCGCACAATCGAGCTAGTGATCATCGGTAGTCAAAAGTGATTTGATAAGTCTACCACTTGAGATCTCGATATATAATGTAGTTGGTAGTCGAAAGAATTTGCTCTGTAGGGAATTAATGCTTTCTTAACTCCCAAATAAGTGCATTATCAATCCGAACATAGGTATATGATGATGCATCGCATGAGAGTTCAAACAATCATCCCAACATCCTCCATATCTAATGATAATATTCTTCCACCCCGACATCTAATTAAATCATACAAATGCACAATAATTAATTAAAATTCATTAATTATAAAACAAACATCTAAACTAAATAATACAAATTAAATATAAAAACAAGAATATTGATCACGAATGTTTAATAATAAGAACAATAAATTATAAACTAAACTAAACTAAATGAAAATTCAAAATGAAAGTATATAAATCGTGATTCACCTAAACTAAATCAAATAATAATTCACATAAACTAAATAAATTATACAAATCAAATAATAATTCACATAAACTAAATAAATAATACAAATACACAATAATGGACGTGTATAAATCATCTAACTTTAAGTATAAAACAAGTATCTAAATTAAATAATAATTAAATATTATAATTCATCTGGGACGGATTTAAACCATAATTCACCTAAACTAAATTAAATAATAATTCACCTAAATTAAACTAAATATTATAAATTAAACTAAACTAAACTACGCGGCCAACCCCCTACCCCAGCGACTAAATGAAAAATTAAAAATTAAACTAAATATTATAAACTAAAATAAACTAAACTAAACTAAATGAAAAATTCATCCCCATGCCAACCCCTACCCCAAATAAAAATGAAAAATTCAAGTGCATTGGCACGTATTTATAATAATTAAACTAAACTAAACTAAATTAAACTAAAAAACTATAATATAATTCAACCGCAAAATAAAATTTAATTCAACTTCACTTCCCCACTTACCCGCCAACCCCATCCTCATGACCAACGCCACCCTCATCAAATGGCTAAACTAAAAATTCAACTACACTAAACTAAACTAAATTAAACTAAACTAAACTATTTAATTCATCTAAAAATTCATAATACACAATAAATCATACGCACAATGATTAATTAATTATTCATACAAATGCACAATGGTTATACGATGCCCCTAAATAATTATTAATTGAAATTAATAAAAATTCACCTAAATTCATTTAACAATAATTAAGGAATCATATATATATATATATATAAATACAACAAAATATTGAAATTACCTTTTATGATCCACTGAGTGAGAGCGAGATATTTGATAAAGAAAAACGATTGCAAATATAGATATGCGCAAGATGAAATTGAGTGATTCGAATGAGCGAAAGGAAAGAATGAATTATATAGGTAGAAGTCAGATCAAAATTTTATTCAATCATTAATGGTGAAGTAAATCTCTCGCAAAAATAGTTGTTGGTGAATTAAATTCACCGCAAAAAGTTGTTGGTTTATTTAATTTTTTCGTAGTACGAAAGTTGTTGGTTTATTTAATTTGCAAAAAGTTGTTGGTTTATTTGGTTTATTTAATTTTCATCTCTATTCAAATTCAATTTATAATTAATTTATAATTAATTAATAAAGTCAATATAATTAATAATTAATAATCAAATTCAATTTATAATTAATTTATAATTAATTAATAAAGTCGAGATAATTAATAATTAATAATTAATAATCGAGATTTCAATTTATAATTAATTAATAAAATTAGCGGCCAACCTACCCCTACCAACCCACCACGCCCAACCAACCCACCCCACCCGCCAACCCCCCCGCGGCCAACCCACCCCACCCCCCGCGGCCAATCCACCCCCACCCCCGGCCAACCCGCCCCACCAACCCACCCCCATGCCAACCCACCCCTACCCAACCCCACCCACCCCACCAACCCTCCCAAAGGCCAACCCCACCCCACCCCATGGCTAGATAACTTTAATTTAATTTAATTTTTACAGAATTATAAAAACGATTTTTGATTGATATTTGAAATGATTGTATTAAATTCTGTGCAAATTCTATAAGAAATCCTCCAAAAATATATTTAAAAATTGGTTTGGGTATACGCTGCACTCTCTTTTTTGGTTTGGATATATACTGCTTCAACTTTTAAAAAAAAAGGGTATTGATATATATTTCCACTAATTTAAACATATGGTAAATGAAAGAACAAGAAAAACATGCATACTCTTTTAAATGAAATTTACGGTTTGAAGAAAGTAGAAATATGAACAGAAATTCCTCGTCATTTACATTTTGAACTTTTTCTTATGGAATTTTGGTGGATTATGGCTTCATTTAAAATCCCCACAATTAAAAAACCTTCAAGCAAAGCACCGCCAAAGTGGATACAAAAATTAGGATTAAGTATAAAGAATCAACGAACTTTAGACTAACTTCCAATCGTAGCGTAACGTGCATTTTAATTGTATATTTTTTTCTTGAGGCCTTCAAAGCTTAGAGTTGAAGGCCAAACTGAAATTCTTCTGAACAACTTATATCAAAGTGAAGCAAAACATTGTTGCCTGAATTAAATATATAACCTTCACCATTGGAATTATTCATGGAACTATGGTCTGACTACCAAAACAAGTTCACCAATCTCTCTCTAAAAATCAAAATCCCTGAAATTTTGAAAACTCGAATCTGAGGTTTTGGGAGAAACATAGTTACAGATTGAGATAAAAGAAAATATAAGTGAATGCGTACCAGAATCAGCAAGAAACCTTGTGCACCGATATGAAGCTAGGTAGGTTGGGATTGATTCTGTTGAGTAATTGGTGGTGGTTGAGGGGTAGAGGCAGGGGTAGGGTGCGAGCAGCAACACACGGCTTGCATTCGAGAGGCGGCTCGTCTAAAACGCTTATCCGGAATGTCTGTTCCTTCTCATCATTCCCAGGAACGTGAAGGAGAGCTTCCATAATAAGGATCTCCCAATCACGATCGCGTAAGATGGAAAACCAACTGTCTTCTGCTCAACACAATGCAGTATACACATATTAACATGTGTCCAAAACAAGTTAACATGTAAAATCAAAGATATAAAAATATTCTGCAAGTTTAACAAGTTAACTGTTGACTAATCAGTATTCCAACATATTGTTAAGTAAGCAGCGGGGTATTCTATAGTTCTGAGCATGTCATTTTTAACATGTACATTTGTAATCTTCCAGTATAACAACTAAAAAGTAAACTTATCTATTATTGCGACCCAATAGCTTCATCTTCTAAATATTGTGAATCCTTATATTATTCTATCAGTAGATGGCATTAGCATCAACAGATCCACATCAAGGCAACAACTATCAAATGAAGAGAAGAGCTTAAATCACACAAGTTATCCAAATCAAACCAACCTAAACAAAACTTTGTGTGATTGATTAAATTGTTATTAATTTATTATATAGGATTGAGAATTTGAAGCATCACATGATCATCAAACGAGCTCAAAATTGTTCAATACATCAAAGTATGTGGTGGACTAGCCCCGAAAGTAAACACCCCTCAAGTGTATTTTGCTTGAGTAGTTCAGATAACCCAAAGACAACAGGCCAGGTGTAGATAAGAATGGAGCACAGATAGCTTTCAGGTCTTAAAAATGAAGTTTATATAATGGGACAAACCTTCATTACATACTGCTTTCAGCTGAAATATTCCAGTGCCTTGAGGTCCAGAAACAGGAAAGGTGCATGATAGAGAGTGCCGCTTGTGTGCTACAGCAAGTGATGCATTATACCAGGGACCTCTCACAATTGGCTCTCCGATTGCATCAATTATTGCCTTGTTCTTGCTGGCTTTCTCCATGGCCTTGCTGCAACAGTTTAAAATCATGAATCATGGGACCAAAAATGTAAAAAGTAATATAAGGTAAGTGATATTATCCACAGTAATGGAACCACCTTAAAGCAGGAAGTTTTCACTGGTCTCTCCAGCTTCATAAATTAGAGAACATATCCAGCTCAGAAAATCTAAACAGGATAAACAATTTGGGCTATTCATAGAAATATAAACAAAAAATGCACATTCATCCCCACTTCTTTCCCCAGACAAACAAACCCTTCCCCCCTTTCTCTTTCATGGTGTGTTAAGCTTTGATAGTTACAAATTCACTGTAGTGGACTCACTGTCTTTTTTTTTTTCAAGTTCTCCATGGAAAAGAAACTTTAATATATAAACTATATTTAGCAAAGAGAACTTGTTGCAATGATAAGTGGAAGTCCTTGATTTATAAATCTTTTTAAAAGGTGGATGCTATCTAGAATCATTCACCGGCCATAAAATGCTGTTAATTTTTTAGTATTTATTAGGTATAAACTGTAAAGTCCTCGAAGATCTTCAGTATGGATGAGGAGCAATTCTGCTTCTTTAAATGCCTGTCATTTTGTGATATTTATGATCAGAAACCATGTCCAGCATTATATGCACTACCCTTCAGAAAACCTCAAGATTCATTCAATTGGCACACACATCATGCTGAACTATGTTTTAGAAAAAATAGCAACATGGTGATGGCAGTAAGAATGATACATTTTTAACCACATTTTGGCTAACGTAAGAAGCTACAGATGTTGATGATATTTCTTATCCATTGGTTTCAAAAGACTGCACACTGGCTCTAAAACCAAAAAGAGCAATCAAACATATAAATTATTAAGAAAATTTAGGTGTCAAAATCTAAACTTGTCAATTATTAATATCCCCCTTTAGACATGAGGTTCTCAGTGTGGATACCTTTAAAAGCACAACTGCCACATAAATGAGATAGGGTGCTCAAGACAATATCAATCTTATTTGCTTAAGATTGTATTAACAAATGAAATGAGAGACTATTCACATCTTGTTTATGGTTAAACTATTGTTCTCTTCCAATTTAATACTAACTATGGAAGGCTCTTAAAGCTAGCAGCGGGGCTATACAGCATCATGGATTCAAAGGGAATAAGTTACAAAAAAAGCACGAAGCTACCAGAGTACAAAAAGGCATTGATACTATTACTAAATGCAACTTAGATAAACTATAACATTAAATTTATCTAGATCAAAATTCATGGATATAGCTGTGTCTGAGCAGCAGTGATATCCATATTCCTATCCACCAAAACAGAGAAATGAAGACTAGATTTCATGACTACATGTTAACAGCTTAATACTCACAGCAACCTAATAGCATAAACACGTAATGCAGCACGCGCAATGACAAAATAAGAAGTCCCACATAATGATATAACTACAAAGTGCACCAAATCAGTCTAGTGTTAGACAAATACTCCTTGTCCAGAGTCTTTATAAGCTATCCAATTTCAATTGCAGTAACCAATAAATTCATTTAAGAACTTGATTGAACACGTGCGTTCACACAAGAAGTACCCACTCTCCACAACGCGATAAAAGGTGATCTACATTTAATAGATTCAGTCCACGGAACTAAATTAAGTACATACACTAAATCCTTGAGAAGAAGAAGAAGAAGAAGAACCCTAGCTATCAATTTCAGCAGAAAATCTAAATACAATCAAATTACCAAGAAAAAATCCCAAAGTAGCCGCATTTATTGGCACCAAAAATTAATAAAAATGAAGACCGAAACTTTCAGCCTAAATATTATGTCCAACATTATAGAGAGAAAGAGAGGAACCTGCTGCAGCCATGGTAAATGACTAGATCATCAAGAGCACTCAAAGCTACGCCCCCTGTCAAACAAAGCAATGCTCCAGAGACTATTCTACGACCCCATGATTTCGATTTCCCTCCATCTTCTGCCGCTGAAGGTAGTGGCGCCGACTCTGGAGGCGGTTTCACCGCTGCCGTTCTGTTTTTCAGCACGGAAAGGACCCGTCGGCCCGACATCGTTTTGCCCGACTGCTTTCCTTCTCTGTGTTTCCGCAGAAGAGGGCAAATTCTGGAGCTGGGGCTATAAAAGTAATTTCCATAAAAGAAGTTCCTCCAATTATTTAATTAACTTGTTTGGCAAGTTCATTTCGCATGAAATAGACTGAGCGGAACAACACATAAGTATGTTATTGATTTTTTTTTTCAATTAAATATAAAATTTAAAGATCACTAGTCTCCAGTATTAACCACCTATCATTATACTAATATTAAATTTTTTTTATTTTCTTTAAGCAGGCACGGAACGTCAAAATTTGTGTTATGTTCGAGTTTTAGGAGAAATAAACTTGTTTTAATCTCATAAATTGATTTAATAATAGTATTAGTTCGAATTCAAGAAGAGTTTTAGGAGAAATAAACTTGTTTTAATCTCATAAATTGATTTAATAATAGTATTAATAAATTTGATGTCGAAAAGTCCAATTACATCTTAGCCATCCTTTCACCAAGAAGAGAAAGCAGGGCGGAGCCAGCCCTTATTGGGGCAATTTTTAAGGAAATATACAAGACACACTTTTACAAAAGTGCATGCAACCTATATCCATATTTCAAATTTGATCTACCGCAGATACCCAAACGCCATTTTTAATATATATCTATTGAGTCTTTATGGGTCTTCGATGTGAAATTGACATAACATCGACCAAACATAATAAACACGTGAATCAATAAATGATCACAAATTATTTTCAAATAGTATTCGATATTATTATGTTAAATTACTTTATATATTCGAATCATGTTTTTTATATATCACTTAATCATGTTAAAAGTGTGAGAAAAAATAATTAAATCATCGAATCGTGTTTTTTAAATAAAAAACATAAATGAATCAAAAATTAATTAACAAAAAAATCCAAAATTCCTTGACGATTCCTTGTTTCCTGGGCGACCGAATCAAGGAATCATCGACCGAATTTTGGATTTCATCGATCGAATTTGAATTTTTAAAATGAAAATAACAATTTTAATTAATTCCTATCTTCCGTCGACCGGAAACATAAAATGGTCGAATCGAGAGAGGAATTATCGACCGAAACTTCAATTTTGCGATGAAATTAATACAAATTATTAATTCATGTATCCAATGACCGAAACATAAAAGGGTCGATCGGAATCAGCCATTTTTCACCGGAAACAAGATATATCAAATTAATTTAATACTAATTAATTTAAATTGAATGTATGATATTTAAATTAATATTTATATTCAATCTAATTTAACCCAATCTTTTAATAATTTCTTTTTCATCCACTTACACAACTCACAACTTATTAATTTTGAAATATTTAATATTGAAATTATCCTAATATTTACAAGATTAATTAATACTGCATAAAATAGTACTACGAAAAGTAAAAGCTACGCCTAAAATTGCGTAAAAATTCAAGAAGACAAATAAATGCTTTGAAAATTGCGTAAAAATTGTCGAACAAAGATTTGACCACCAATAATTGAACCAATTCTCTCTATTTATACAATCGATCGTAACAAATACAAATCCAACCAATTGCTCTTGCTCTTGCTCCTCTAATTTTCGCTCGCTCATTTCGATTTTATATTCAAAATTTTCAAATTTATTTCTTCAATCCGTAACCAAGCCTATGTCTCAACAAGTAAGTTATTCGAATTTTTATTTATTTTCGACACATGTTTTGAATTTATTGTTGTTTATGATATTAATTTGTGTTTAGATTTATTATTGTTAATTTAGTTTAGATTTATTATTGTTTATTGGTATGGATAAATTATTGCGTTAGATAATTAAATTAATTGGATAATTCGTTTAGTATTTTGAATTTATTGCATAATTTATATAATTCATCTACATAATTAAATTAATTGGATAATTAAATTAATTGGATAATTGCTTAGTGTTTTGAATTTATTGCATAATTCAGATACATAATTGGATATAATTCGCTTAGATAATTATTGCATAATTCGTATATATAATTGGATATAATTCGCTTAGGTGAAATTAGATGTTTTATAATAGCATAATTAAATTAATTACATAATTCAGATATATAATAGTTAAATCATTTAATCATGATTTTTTAAAAAAAAAAATTTAAACGTAAAATCCACCTCCTGTCGATGATACCATGATTCCTGTCGATCAAATCATGGAATCATCGACCGAGAGATGGATTTTTACGCTTAAATTATTTTTTGATTGATCCCTATCGAGGAAAGAAGAATTATAATAAAACAACTTATTTAATAATGATTCCGGCCGACCGAATCTTCAATTGTCGACCGGAATCTTCGAATTGTCAATTGAATTTAATACTAATTATTAATTAGTTATTAATTGATGTCTCCGGTCGATTGAAAACAAGGAAATATCGATACGAGACATCAATGTGTTCGACAGGAGATAGATTTTTAGTTTTAGAAATTAATATTAAATGAACTTATCATATAAGTCTTTTCAATTAGGATAATTTTAGTGTACTTATCTTAAGTTTTCAATTAGGATGAATATAGTAATTAATTATAATGTAAATAACTAATTAATTCATACTTTAATTAAATTAAGTTAAAATCCCTCTCCCACGACCAATT
This sequence comes from Salvia rosmarinus, assembly GCA_036937905.1. Lineage (NCBI taxonomy): Eukaryota > Viridiplantae > Streptophyta > Magnoliopsida > Lamiales > Lamiaceae > Salvia > Salvia rosmarinus. The sequence continues at coordinate 40,431,730 of CM072820.1, forward strand.
TCTTAATTTTAATTTTAAATGAAATCAATTAGGATAATCCCCGAAATTAATTTTAAATGAAATCAATTAGGATAATCTTCTAATTATTGTTGTTGTTTTAATTTTAAATGAAATCAATTAGGATAATCCACGAAATTAATTTTAAATGAAATCAATTAGATAATCTTCTAATTATTGTTGTTTATGATATTAGATTTCTTATTGTTAGTTTTATTTAGATTTATTATTGTTAAATTTATTTAGATTAATTATTGTTAATTTTGTTTACATTAATTATTGTTAATTTTGTTTACATTTGTTTTGCTTATTTGTTTAGATAATTCGATTGTTTCGCTATTTATAATTATTGCATAATTCGCTTAGATAATTGGATATAATTATTGGATAATTCGTTTAGATAAGTGCCGACATAATTCGCTTATTAGATAAGTCCCTTTTAATGAATTTATTGTAAGAGACTTTAATTATTTAATTAGATTGCTATTTTTTCTTATTTGTATATTTGATTAGAATGTATATTTGTTTTGTACATTAGAAAAATCATATTAAGATCAGATATTTCATTAATGTAATCTTGTATTTGTTATAGATGTCGGGATGGAAGAACATTATTGTTCGATATGGAGGCGATGGGATCATTCTTTATGTTACATTGGCGGGTATCACCAAATGCCTTTGTTCGAATGGACAATGTAATTATCTGGGAGTTCATAGAGATGATTAATCAAATTATGTTGGGAAATTCGTGAGTACAACCTACCAACCGCATTATCTATCGAGATCTCGGGTGGTAGAATTATCAAATTACTTTTGAGTATCGATGATCAACTTTTTCGATTGGCTCATGATGCCCAAGCAGAGGTCTATGTGACTCACGATGCCGACACATCCCAATCGGAGCAAGAACTATATAGACCTTCGCTTGAGATACCATCCTCGCCAACATATGACTACACTTCCCAAAACATATCGCTCGATCGTCGTTGACACAAAATTTACATCATCTCGATTGGTTTGATGCCGATACATCTCAATATACGCCGCAACACATGGATCCATCCAGAATTTGCTTTCCCAACATATGCCGCAACCACAACCGGGGTGATACACTTGTTGAGGACAATGACGACGACTACGTTGAAGAAGAAGAAGATGAAACAGTCGGATGAAGAGGAAGAAGATCGCGAGTTCGCTTTGGTGAGCTATGGCTCATTTGTAGAGTTTGACGCATGGATCCGTCGAGAGGTGGATTCGGAAGCTTCTATCTACGATTATGCAGTAACACGCAAGAGCACGTGGGAGGCCTAGAGCCGTAAGAAGTTGAGGAGATGAGCAACTGGCTAGTCCTGTTATTCCTCATGATGCTTGCTTAATCTCTTTGCTCGTCCTCCGGACTCGGTTCCAGACCATGAGTCGAGCGAAGGTTCCATCTTCGACGCAAGGGTGAATCAAGATATCCGCAAGGCATGGCATTTGGAACGTCGAGTATAATTTGTTATTCCTCGATCCGATAATTCGAGGATTACATTCAAATGTCGATATCATAATCGCGTCCTTTTCTACTACGTGCATCGCAGAAGGTGGATTTTGGTTTGTCCGCAAGTTTGATGCTATACATACTTGCGCGCACGTAACCTAGTGAATATCGGAGTAAGGAAGGTTAATGCCCGTAATTGCAGCATACATATCACGAAAAATACGCGAAGACGGTGAAGTGCTAAAGCCGAGGTCCATTATGGCTGATTTGCAGCGAGAGTACGGTGTACACGTTACATACAGTGTAGCAATGCGAGCCCGTAATAGGGCGATCGAGATGATATACGGTGGACATGAAGAATCATTTCAGCTACTACCGAGTTATCTGCATATGTTACGGATGAGCAATCCCGGTTCGATGACTGACTTGGATATTGGATCAGATGGTCGGTTCCGTCACCTCTTTGTCGCCCTCGGTTCATGCAGATCACGTACATTGTGCCTCCGACCGTGATTGTAGTCGACGGCACGCACTTGAAGGGCCGCAATAAAGGCATATTATTCGTTGCGTGACAAAGGACGGCAACGAGCAATTTTTTCCATTAGCTTATGGAATTGGTCCGATCGAGAATGATGTCTCATGGACTTGGTTTCGCCTCGACTACAAGTCGCTTATGGATCAAATCCGAGATGTTGATTGTTTCGTATGCCCATGTCAAGATAATGAACGCGGTCGAGTGTGTCTCACCCGATGCAACACACGGATTATGCTACTACCATCCGCTGAAAAAATCACCCCGCTTGGGCAACCATCCGCAGTTATTTCGTAGCCGCTTATGCGTACCAAGATGCACACTTTGAAAAGCGATGGCTATGTTAAAGTCTCGTGAAGGCCGATGGTAGTGGCGCATATACCAAGTTGGTGGAGGTTGGAGTGCGAAGTGGGCTAGATCACGATGCCCGTTAGGCGCTACGCTTTATGACATCGAACATTGTCGAATCATTCAATTCTCGAATATTGTGGGTTAGACGATTGCCAATTTGCTCAATGATTGAGGCAATCCGTCACATTACGTAAAAATGGTTCGATGAGAGATATGAAGCGAAGAAAGAGGTACGCGGCTGAATCGACCTCAAGCAACGCGTAAGATGATGGTATCAATGGAACTATCACGCGAGACACGATGTAGTGCCCTCATCGACTCCACTTTCAAAGTCAAGCACGGAAGCAAAACATTCGAGTCAATCTCAATACGCAATCGTGCGTGTTTGGAGTGGGACATGGATATGATACCGTGTTCTCATGTTGTTGCTGACTATATGGTGCAATTTAAGTTTAATTATGTTAATTTTTTGATCAAATTGATTTCACTTACATATAATTGATTATATAAATTTTTAGTCATAAAGGTCACCATATATCTAACTATGTGAGAGTACTACCATTCTCGCAAAGCTAGCGAAGCATACTCAGATCGGATCAATCCTGTTCACCACAGCCTAGTTGGACTGCTCCTCCGATGTTCTTTGGAATTACGCTATGCCTCCTAATAGAGTCCGTCAGTGGGCCCGAAAGTGGGTCAATATCGTCATCCAAATGTGTGGGATCGAGTAGTAGAAGTCGTGCACTACGGACACGTAGCTTGTGTGGTAATGAATCTCATACGCGTCGGAAGTGTCCTTACTTATCCAGAGACGAGTGACATTGTAATGAAAGAAAACATTCATGTAAAGATATTATTAACATTATTATTATTTTAACTTAATCAAATTGAATTGAATTGACACTACAAAAAAACATGCGAACAGCGACGGAAAACTTTGATCTTCACAGAGTTTTTAGTACTAATGGAGTGCTAGTATGTGGTTTCCGTTGCTTATTTTATCTACATCGACGGATGCATGTTAGTGCTGATTCTGCTTCCTTCGCCTGTTTTGGGGACCGCTTTGTTCATTTCTCTGATAGACTATCTTATCAGATTGCGCTCGTTTGCTTTATAGGTTAAAGTGTATGTTTAACGATTCACCTAACATTGACTTAAACCGAGTCCTAAGATTTATGTTTAGTTTGAGATTTACGTTTTCGATATCTTGTTCTTGATCGATGAGATGTAGATGGGAGAGGCGAAGAAGAAGAACATTTCCATTGAAGGAGACATACCAAGTCCAATGGACGGTCGATATGCCAAATCTCATTGTAGTTTATTCTAGTAAAAATAAATTTAACTCGAATAACGTCTGTTTCATTTTTACAGTTATGTAATACTTATTTCATTGAGCTATGATTCTTCAAAACAAAGACACAAATTCATTCAACGATCTTAGCTTGAGTTAAATACTAAGTTGTTGTCACGAGGATTAATAACTATCGTATAATCAAATATTCGATAAATAATATGAACATCCATTTGCATCCAATATACCAATACATACCAATATACAAATACATACCAATATACCAAGACATGCTAATTTCTACCTCTTCCTCTTCCTCTTCCTCTCGGCTTTTATATGGATCACATATCTCATATATATTTCCACCTACTTTATGTCTATATGCTACAACATTAGACGTACCCCATTCGATGCTTGGTGAACCAAAATAAGACGTTCCACGTCATGCACGCAAATGGACCATCATGAAATCGCCTTCGGTCAAATACCTGCGAAGAGCAGCTCGTGTAATAATCGCATCATTATTCCATGGTGGTATCGGTGGGAGTTAGCCTCGAATCATCTAGTGAAGAGAAGAAACGGCCGCAATAATCTAGTCAGGCACACGAAGTCCATCATCCTCGCATCCACTTGATCCTGGTCCATCCTCCAAATACGCGAGTCAAACAGCACGCAATGACCAGAGTGCATATCCACGCGTACTATCGCGAAACGCCGCTCGATGACGCAAGGGATAATGATCTATAAAAATTAATATTTAGATAAAATAAACAAGGACACGTAACCATTTAGATAAATTAATATTTATTGTATTAAATAAGGTTACCTGCGTGGCACGTAACCATGATGTATAACCCGTCATGCCGAGGACAACTGCTATCCAATGCGCTGGTGGCTGCCATGTAGAAGCAATGCTCTCGGGGTCATGATCAATGGTGCCTCACGCGGTCTTGAATGTGGGACGAAAGCATTGCGTGTACCTCGGACCATGAATTTTGCGAAACATCTATTCAACATTGAAAATTAAGTAATTAGAGATACTACACATATATACTATATATTGATTGTATTAAAGACTTACGAAAAAATAGTATCGAGGATGATTGTGTTTTGATAATTCACCCCATCCAATACGTCGATCCCAGATCGAGTCTCATCCTCAAATACACCATGAATAGATCGACGACCGCAAAATTATTTTAGGATACATATCAATATAAGTAGATGTACTTAAAAAACGAAGCATATTGTATAAAACGCATGCGAACATCAAAACGCCTCCGGCATTTCGATATTCACGAAAAATGCAAGTGGACTTGTCGATCAAGACCGAACAACCACCATTGCCTTATTTGTGTTCAAGAAACGCGGTAATTTATCAATATATCATCGGATAATGGACGTGGCATCGGGCTATTCACGTATGGTGACCTCATTACACCGAAGGTCTCCGTGTCTGCTCACCCTCCGGATCCCGAACTACAAACATTTAATTTAGAAAATGAAAACATAACAAATATAATGAAATATTATAAATCACAAATATGAGACTTAATAGTTACTGTTGCTCCAACTGCTGCTGCGGGCTCGAAAGTCGCCTCACGGCGTCTGAGGCGTCGGATCACTAAATAGGTCCACCCATCATGGAATGATGAGATGTAGTTCCGGGATCGTACCATGGATCCGTGAGAGTAGCGGAAGGGGTATCACTGGGCGATGCGATCTTGCCTCGGTGGCTCAATATGTCCACTGCCTCGGGGACATCGGATCGGGCGGTGATGTGGTCTCACGATCTTCATCTCTCGTCGCCGTCGTCGGATGACGTGGGACATGAGGTGCGTGTGTAGTCAGATCATCCCTATGTGTGCAACCACATCGAGTCTTCTAAGAGGTTTTCAAACCACTTCTTTATCTTTGGAATAAATTTGTCTTGATAGACCTCTCGATGCGTCGCCTTTGCTCGTCCTCCTCCCGGACAGATTCCGGATAGATTCTGAATCCAACGACGATCGGCGGAACTAAGACGCCTGGTGCTCACCACCACCGCCGATGAAGCCTCCCCGGTATGTCTTCCGTATCCCGTCTCTCAGCGGATGGACGGCTATCCACATATGGCCGCTGCAACTCATCAACAACCGGAACCTCAACGAACCCAACCGACGATGTCCTCCGGCGGGTATCGAAGGTGAAGGCTCGAGGCTCGCTCGATGGAGACCACGAAGATCGGGATCCTCAACAAACGTGGAGCCTCCTCGGAACTCGGCGTCTCGTCGAGGCTCATCCACCGGAGGTGGATGAGACACACCACGATGAGAAGGGAACGTAGTCCCTCCTCAAAGGATTTGACGGTATAACAAAATTCACACCGAGTGGAGAGGGTGTGAGGCAGACACCCATGAACTGCTAACCTCGAATGAGTCCGGCTCGATGGATGTGAGATGATAATCGACCTACAATAAATTGAAAGATGTTATTTAATATTCTAATAAATACAATACCTCATACATGATTTAAAATTATAATAAAATTCAATACCTCTTGCTCAAAAGTGATCGAAAAGTCTGCGGTGAGAGCCTACTCTTGAACTTCCACCTCAACACTCTCGGATCTGTTGTGGGATTGATGTACGTCCCACTATACTTCCCAAGCCCGGTATGATCTCGGTGACCAAGCATATCGTGCCCGGCTCGTCCGTAAAAGTGGCATTGAGCATTAGGTTGACAACTGCGTCGTATAATATCTCAATATCCGTAACCGTAGGCCCCACGGAATCGGCAAACGCCTCGGATCGTCAACCAATGCCCAAACACAATCAGCTATTATCTTCCCCAGATCGCACCCAAATACGAACCCATAGAGGGTAATAACGTGGGTCACACGTAAATAGTGACGAAGATCTACATCATCACTAAAATCACTACTACAAAATCTATCTACTAGATTACGTAATGTAATCTGTGTGCCCATAAAAAGGCTATAGACCTCAACGTCGCTCAGTCGTAGTCTAGTGTGGGATCAAATGATGATGACCCAAATTGCGGGCGGTGACTAGAGCATAATCTTTAATGGAAAACATATATATCTTCCATTGATGAAAAATACATCTCCTGGATCGTAGGCTCTATCGGACGGGAGACTAAATGGTGCAAAGAAAACTAGACTTAGGCCCGGAGTCCAATCAATCGATGACCAAAGCAACTCCCCTAAACATATCTACCAACTCTTCACGCTCTTATCTAGCAAGACATTCTTAATATACTTAAAATAATCATCCTATAATAAGTCTTTACATCCGCCACCACATTTATCGTGGTAGGCCTCAAGAAAATAGGATCGACCTACAATTATATCAATGTCACATATTACACAACGTCTGACAAACCAACAAACTACTACAATAATTATTTCATTTGTATATAATTCGCATCAATAAACATCCTATCATACAAATATAAAAATAATTAGAACTCAATCTCTACAAATCACCTATCAAAATCGCCATAATTAAGTAATACAATTTAACCATTCTAAACCATAAACGCTATTTATTCAATCATATACCATAAACGCTATTTATTCAATCATATTCCAAAATGATATCTCGAAAACATACAAGCCATAAACAATATTAACATACTCAATAACATAATTCAACGTATTCATATTCAATTATATACAATCATATTATTCAATAACATTTACCAACATTTATCCAATCTCAATAACATAATTCAACTACTCATATTCAATCATATTATTCAATCACATCTACCAACATTTATCTAATCTCAATTATAAAATATATTTAAGGTAAACATAACTAAGGGTTCACACGAAAACATACCGGTAAATGCGACATATTGCCTTCGAAAATAATACCTGCATCATTACAAAATTCAATTAATAATTTCAATTAATAACTAATAATTATTTCAATTAATAACTAATAATTAGAAAATTAAATAATTCAATTAATAACTAATTATTAGATTGTTTCGGTCGACCAATTCAACTTTTCGATCGATGAAGGCTTCTCTCCCACGAGCGGAGAAGTTTTCACCGATCGGAAAGTTCAATTGTCGATCGAGACAACAAATTAATTCAAGAATTGAATTAATTTGTTGTCTCCGATCGACCAATTGAACTTTCCGGTCGACCGGAGAGAAGGATTAGTCGATCGGAAAGTAGGTGAATTCGATCGGAGACTTGCTTTAGTCAACCGGAATCACATATTTGGACTGAAATCTAAAGTTTTAAACAATATTCCAAAGCTTAAATTCAAGTTTTCGCAATTAATAACTTACCTTGTTTGAGAAAATTTGTGCTTGAATTATCTTCTTCTTCTCTCGACGAAAACCAGACTTCTCCACAATTTTTTTCTTCTTCTCTACTCTCTCCCAACTTTCAAATTTAATATAGGTTTTTCTTCTTCTCTACTCTCTTTTCGGAGACTTCTCTTTTGAATCAAAGAATCCTTGTCTCCGGAGTAATTTGTTCTGCCAAGTAACGTTATTGAAATTGAATGGTCCGGAGTAATTTGTTCTGCCCAGTAACGTTATTGAAATTGAATGGGTATGAGCTGTAGTAAAAAAGGACCAAAAGTAGTCAAAAGAATCTCTGCAAAAATCGGTTGAGTAGTAAATTTTGTTAATGAAGTCAGAATCTCTGAATTTGCACAGAAAAAAAGGAATCAGATTCTTTCTCTCACATCACTTCTACGTAAGATATAGTAATTTAATGAAATGGGTATGTGGTGTAGTAAATTTTATTAATGGATATGAGTGGAATATAATTTCACAAAGATGGGTACATAAGTTCGGCCCCCATTTTTTAATTACTCTATTTGTTCTCAAAATTCGTTTGGATTTTAGTAGTACAAATTTTAATAAATTATAATGAATATCGAGTCAGTGGAGAAGGAGATCACAATTGTAAGAAATATTAGATAAAAAATTAGTAAATTAATGTTAAGTGAAATTAAAAGGTGGACTATAGCAGGGTTTTTTTTATAAATAAATGAGTAATATAAGGGGGAAAGTTATGAGACTTATGTGGGGTCCATGTCGATAAGAGGAAATTAAACGTTTTTCGTAGATGGCCTAAAGAGGACTAAATAAACAAATTTCGTGAATGGAGGGAGTTTTAATTTGCTTATATATTGTATTTTCCTCCAAATTTATTTTTAATGCAAAAGTAATATGTGGTTTGCAAGTTATTAAATAGGAACATAAAATTTATCCAATGCACATCAAAATAACAGATCCAAGTTCCCCATGAATTAAAAAAATACAATTTTGTCCATATATTTTTAAAATCCTAACTCCATCCCTAACAGTAGGGGTGATTATCGGTGGGTCGGTTATCGGTTATAACATAACCGACTCAATAATCGTCGGTTATCGGTTAATCGATAACCGACATCATCGGGTTCGGGTCGGTTTTCGGTTTTGCTTGATACATACAATCGGTTATCAGTTATACCCGTATAACCGACGGGTATAACCGATTAACCGAATTATTATTAAATATAATATTTTTATTACTTTTTAATTATATTTTCATTTTCAATTCAGTAAATGAATTAGGGCTTTTTAGTTTTTCTTTCAAAATTACTTCTCTTCTCTCTCTGTGCAGCGTGACGGCGACAGCGACTCCTTCTCTAGAGTCCAGATGCTCCGTTGCGCCGCTGACTCCCGTCGTCTCTCTCCTATCTTGCGCTCTCGTCGGCGGTCACTAGCCCAAAAGGTAAGCTTTGAGCTCTTCTACTCTTCCTTCTTCTATTTTTTTTCTTCTTCTCTTCCGCCTCTCTCTGTGTAAAATTTAAGGAATCAGATTATCTGTTTATTTACATGATTTGCTATTATTGAATTAAATTTGATTAGTCAGTTATTCTCATACCAGATTTCTTCGTAGCATATTCGTGGAAAAGTAGAGTTTAAATATCAACTTTTTTGATGAAAATAGGTGGCAAAGGTTTTTTTTCTTTCTCTGTTGATTACTGATGACTGGTGAGGAAAGTGACTTGAATTATTTATCCTAAAATGAAGGACCACTAGTTCTCACTCTTATCTATCTATATGACTATATTAATGACTGATGAGGATAGATAAACATGGCTTGTGGTTGTATCTCACTCTCTTATCATTTATGCATATAATATATTAAAGGAAAAAGGAAGTTAGTTTGTTTGGAATTAAACAAGTAGAAGCAAATTAAGATAAGTTCTAAATATGTAGAAATTGAAATGTTAGCCTAAATTGACAACAGAATGAAGAAAAGCGAACAAGTGTTCAAGGAAAAGAGTTTGTGAATTAAGTTTTGTAAATTGTTGTGATTTTGGTTAGGAATCGAAACATGGATATCATTGAAGAAAACAAAGAAAAGAGTTTTTTTTATATATAAAAATCGGGTAATTCCGGTTAATTACTAACCGAACCGACTAACCGAAGCAGTTAATCGGTAATCGGTTAACCGATCGGTGTCGATTTCGGTTAGTAAATCTGCTCCATTTCGGTTTCGGTTAAATCACCCCTACCTAACCGCAACTAATAACAAATAAAGTATTTTCTTTATATATATATATATTGGTTCAAATGAGAACCATTCTTATCCAAAAAATTAAGAACCAAATAAATTCGTTATTAAAGTTGATGAATCCGTTGAGAAACTTAATGAATTCAACAATTCAGAATTTTTCACCCGGGTTCGAATCCCATGAGAAACAATTTTTATTTTTATTTTGATTCAGTAACTTTCCCAACGGATTCATCAACTTTCACTATGAATTCATCATGTTTTGGTTCTCACGTTCTCACAATAAAAATGGTTATCACGTTAACCCTCCCATATATATAAACTATGTCAATTCTTCGTTTTCCAAAAATCGCACTAGAAAAACAAGAATGGACTCTAATGGTGGATGTGTATTGGGCTTCCGAGAGAACGAGAATGAGATAGGAAATTTTGATTCTTTTTTACCTTTTTTATTTTTGAGTAAAAAACATATAAGACAAAATTTTAAGAGGAATTATATAGAAATACACATTTTTTCAAAAGTGTCTATCTTCTATATTCATGTTAAAAATTTACTACACTTTATATTCATTTCATTATTTTAATGTATTTTAAGTCAAAAAGCTAAAGAATATCTCCGGTCGACCAGAGACAGTATAATGATTGATGTGAGACGGTGTAATGATCAACCTGAGCCTTTAAAAATATTAGAAGTATTGAAAAAAACTTGAGATTTCAGTGGAAAACTTTGTTTCCGGTCCTGAAATTGTTGTATCTAGTCGACCAAGATAATTATTTTCGCAACCGGAGACAACAATTTCACGACCGAAAACAAGGTTTTTACGATCAGAAACAAGTTTTTTCACTGAAATCTCAAGTTTTTCCTATAATTCTAATATTTTTGAAGTATCCGGTCGATCATTACACTGTCTCCGGTAGATCGGAGACTTCATATTCCATTTAAAACTTCAAAATGCATTGATTTTAATTAAAAAAAATACAATGATGTCGAAATTACATCACATTTCACTAAAAAATATATTAAATTAATAAAATGGGCATAGAGTATATCAAATTTTAGAATTGATTATAGACTATACATATTTTGAAAATTTAAGAATTTAAGTTTGCTCCCCAAATTTTAATGAGATGGCAAGTGAACAAATACACACGAAACATAGGTGTGTCACGTTGACTTTCTGAAGACCAGAAAAATAGGCTCGAGACATTATTGCAAAACACAAACTCCTATGTGGAATGTCAGCATGGTCACTACCATACCGTCGTTTAAAAATATCAATTATTTTTTAAAAGGTTATTTTTATTAAAAAGTATTATTTATATTGAATAAAAATGTTATTTATATTGAATAAAAAAATCAATATTTACACAAAAGACCACCCCATTACAAAAATATTGAAACTTTATGTATAACATTGATATTTTATTAAATATTTAGATTATAATTATATTTTACCATGTTTTGTAATAGAAATACATAGAACTAATTAATCAACATGCAACATTCCAAAGACATCTTAAGGTTGACGGAATTGATTTTGAACCACAGCCTACATATTCGATGTGGAACTTCGAATGCTTTTCCCTTTATTTCTTCTTTTGAGTAGAAACACACACAAAGATTACCAAAATATTATAACAAACTTAGGGAATCCATGTTTCACATAAACAGGAGACATATTTATTTTTATAATCCAAGTAACAACTAACTAAATAAATCAATTTTGGCTTCTAAACATGCATGTAGGATTCTGCCAATAGCACGGGCGTTCATTATAATCATAAGCTTATCTTCAGAACTGTTGAATACCTTTGACAACAGTAGTAGGATTCTGCACTAGATTAATTGAGGCGGCCAACCTATACTTTGAGCCTAATCTGCGCTACTCGCCACCATGAAAGCACAACCTTGCGCAAGCAACAAACCAATGTGTGCTGATACTGCATATAAACTTCCGTGCTCGACTCTTTCAGCGCTGGCGTGAAGGGCATAGGTTCTAACATGTTGTGCAACAACACTAGCAAAGCCTCGTGCATAATTCCATTCTGAGGCAACTGCCATCTCCAGTTGAGATTCTTCGACTTTGGCATCACCAAGCGAAGGGACTTTCTGGAACTCATTCCTTAGTTGCCCACAGGCTGCACTTGCATCCAATCCCCTCGTTTGGCGTACACTGACAGTGATTTTACGAGTCTCTAGAGCAGTGGAAAATGCAAGGACCTGTGTGATGGTAAAAAATTGTAGCAGTCAGTTATACAGAATCTAATGGTCAACTCACATGAAGTGGTGTATAAAAGGATTTGACCGATTGATACACATTGGAGCAAAGCAACGTACTGATTTCCTATAGGGACGCTGATATTCTGAACCTTGTATTGGATTGAAAGGTATTAGGTTTACGTGATAACCAGGACCCCATTTGTGAAGAAGCTCTGCTAGCTCTATTGCATCATCTATTGAATCATTGACTCCAGCTGCCAAATAAGAGGCAAAGAACAGAGTCGATCTCGTGCTCAACTTGCATAAAGTTATCATTTGTTGCTTGAAAAACAACGATCTGGCTTACCCAATAATGTGTACTCAAAGGATACTCGTCTGCTGGTTTCAAGCAAGTACTGCTTGCAGTCATTCATGATTGCATCCAAAGAATATGACTTTGCACTTGGCACAATCTGTTCGCGAAGTTTCTGATTTGGTGCATGTAAGCTGACATACATTGAAAGGCTATGTCAACATCTTAAGCACCAGTATATCAGTTGACTTGTTCACCAACTGTAACATAAGGGCTAGAGAAATAAAATAAATGCCTTTATTCTCTGAGAAGAGCTCAAGGATAAAATAAAATAAAGTTGATCAGCCACTTTACAGTTTGTGACTAGTCAGATATTCACAAAAAGTTTCTATTACTAGTCAGAATGAATGACAAGCTTAGGCAAAATACCAGTGCAAACTAATTTCAGATAGAATATCTTTATTGATATATACTCCATATGCATGGAACATTAAATTGCTTTATTGAATAGTTATAGAAAACTTGGCTTCCAGAAACATATATAGTTCATTTTCAAACCCAATTTTTTTAGGTTGTACCATAAATGCAACTAGTCTGTCCGTTTAAAAGTTCAGCAAGCACATATCAGTCAAGAGAAAAGGCATGTGCTTGCTAGTTCACTCAAAGCCTCTGAACCTTGTTCAAGCAACAGTGTGCTGCCAGAACTTCTTTCATATTCAACATAGGCTCACCCATCCCCATAAAAACAACATTCGTAACTCGATGCTTGAAGATCTCTTCAATTACCAAAACCTAGAAAGTTTATATATGTCAAGGACAAAATATATTCATGCCATGCCAACTATTAAATAAAGAGCTTTGGAAACTCTATTCTCAAATAGCTCTTCAGCCATAACCAGCCACCACCTTTAGTATGGAAGTAAATACAAGTTGCGCAAATAACGCATACGTACAATCCAAATAGTCAGAAGTATCACCAAGAGGTTTGCCACAAAACCAACCACATATGTCAGAGTGTGACACTTGAACCAACTCTCTGCTGATGGGCAAAAGTGAACCAAACATAACAGAGCTCGTTTTGGACTCGTTCAATCATTCATTATACATTTTATGGTGCTGAAATTTCAAGCCCAGCTTATTTTAACTTAAATATTTTCTACAGGATAATTCAAACGGTACCATTAAGAACATTTTATTAAGCTCATCAAAGCATCTATTTATAAAAAAGAATCCTAACCAAACTAGGAAAACTAACATAAGAGTCCTAACTAAACTTGGAAACAAAAAATTGCTCTACAAGTAAATACCATTAACAAATATATTTCTAACACTCCCCCTCAAGCTGGAGCATATATTTTAATCATGTCTAGCTTGTTATAAAGATAATCAACTCTAACCCCAAAAAATAGAAAGAAAAGAAAAATCTAAAACTTGAACTTCAACTGAAATCTCAAACAGAATTCAAATCCGATCCAAACTGAATCCCACATCAATCAGATATTGATCCAAATAGGTATCCATATAACTCACAAATGTCTGACCCAAATTGAATCCTACACTAATTAGATGTTGATCCAAATAGGTATCCAAACAACTCACAAACATCGAGATGAGCATACCGCAACAAACCAAACCAAAATTCATAACAAACGTGCTCATGCGCAACAAAAACAAATTAAAACAGATCCTACAAAAAAAAATCAAAAACTAACAAAATAACGAAAACTAGAACGTAGATGTCGCCAGACACTTGTCCTTTACCAATAATTTTCTTCGTCATGAGATCCTGACCCAACCATGACAGTGATAAGATGATCAGATTATTGCGTAGCCTTATCATGAAGTTGAAGTTGATCAGTTTGTTGCTTAGCCTTGTCCTAAAGCCGAAACTACTTTGCATATTCATCGGTAGAAATAGCCCGAATTATTACCAATGTCAACAACATAAGCTACAAACTGCGGCTCCTTTTTCCGCAGCAATTTTGGACAATCTCGCTTGATATGTCCAAGACCATGACAAAATAATTACATTCCACATCTTTTGCCCATTGGTTAGGAGTCCCCTTATTACCATCTCCACCATCTTGTATTATGGTTTTGCATACTCATATGCACCAACAAGACCAATAAAAGCACTACTAGACTAAAAACCTCTTGGAGAGGGGAAATTTGTGAATCATCAATAATTTATGACTTGCCAGTGTCAAATTCGGATGACAGTCCAACCAATAAACTCATTACAGCCATCTTCTCCCTCTGGGCCTATTGTACTGTGATATCAGCACTGAACGAAAGCAACATATTAAGTTCTTCATAAGTCCTCTTAAAATCCATGAAATAGTCCGTAAAAGATCTATCTCATTTATCTATCCTATAGAAAACTTGGCATACATCATATATGCGAGAAATATTTATCTTTCCATAATACAAAATTCAAGATACGTCATACGTGCTTTAAGCGGTGAGTCACCATTCCGACTACCTCACAGCTTAAAAAGCACATGGATGGGGAAGAAGTACGATACGATGGGATGAAAAATACATTAATTTCTCAAAAATCAAGATACGAGTACGTTCAAAATACGTTTATATTTATTTATAATATATTTTATATTTTATTAATAATGTTATTATGAAATCATATAAATACAATTAACAATTTTTAATAAAAACCTAACTAAGATTTTTAGTGATAGGTCCAAATAAATTCTTTTAATTGCTAGCCCAATAGCAAAAGAGCCCAACCCAGTTCCTCTTTCTTTCTTTAATATCTGACTTTTATAAAAAACCTAAAGAAAGGGAACGCCGCTAAGATCTGCAATCCATCTCTTTCTCAAAAATTTACCACCCAACAGGTCGTCGCCGACAATCACTACGTTGTATAAGCTGTACAGTGGCGACCATCCTTTCTCATCCAACGGGGTGTGGCTGCTCAACGCAGCGGGGAGGCGTGCGCGGCGACTTGCGACGAGAATGCGTGATGGGGTGGTGCAACGCGACTAAGATGAGCGATGGGACGGTGCGGAGCTGCGCGGAGGGGCGACAATTAGGGTTCTTCAGTTTGGGAGCGCCACTGGACGTGTATTTGTATGGGTGAGTTTTGCTAAAACGTATTTGACCACTCAAAAGGCGTATTTCTTGGATGTATTTTAACATATTTGCAATATATATATATATATATATATATATATAGATCATATAAGAATGCTAAATATTGTGAGAAATATGAATAAATTTTGTCCATTTATCACCATAAATCAATGATCCATATTTAATATATGTGTGCTAAACGTTAGTATTGAAAATGCTAAGAATCAGTAATCCGAAAATCATGCTGAGGGCGGTTTTATAAATATCTATTTATCTAAACCGTTATATCCGAAAATTATGGGATTATATATCTTCTATTTATGGATAGGTTTATATTTGATATATTTATAATTCCGCACAGAAAAATATACACTGCAAGAAAATATACATCTGTTCTTTTTTCATAATTTTCGTGGTGTTTTCTGCTTCATGGAACATCAGGGTAATTTTTTGTTTATAGTGTAATGTATCTTTGTTTCGCTTGAGTTTTGTTGCACTTATAATGTATATTTGTTGCATTTAACCATATCACCTTTGCAATAAATTTGTAACTTGTCATTTTCTTTAATATGCGTCGTTATTTTCTTTGTATTGGTAATTTTTTTTTTTTGCCTTTTGTATTATATTGGGTGTTTTCGTTTTTTTCATTGTATTGGTAAGTTTTTTTTCATTGTTTTTTCTGCTTCATGGAACCTCAGTGTAAATTTATTTTTATCTTCTATTGTATATTTTATTTCGCTTAATTTTGTTGCACTATTAATGTATATATGTTGCATTTACACGATATTATCTTTGCAGAAATTTTGTAACTTGGCATTTGCTTTAATGTGCGTAATTATTTTGTCTGTACTATGAAATTTTTGTTTGTTGTTGACTTTTGTTTTATATTCCTTGATTTCGTTCTTAATTTATTAACAATGCTTAGTTTATAGCATTTTTTAAGTTGTTTTATATTTATTTAAGTTGTTGTATTCAGCTTTATGTTTTTTTAGTTTTGTTTCCGTGCTTACTGTATTACTCTATATTACATTGCTGAATAACACTATAGCACGCCCTATTTCTTATTGTCGCACATAATTAAATTAAAGGGTACTCTAATTATCCCTATTTTTGTGGGATTCCATATCTTCTTTTTATGGATATGTTTATATTTGATAGATTTTTATTGCCTCACAGAAAAATATACACTGCATGATAATTAATATCTCATTCAATCTCTTATATTTTCATAATTTTCGTTGTTTTTTCTTCTTCACGGAACATTATGGTAAATTATTTTTATCTTGTAATGTATCTTTGTTTCACTTTATTTTTATTGCACTTTTAATGTATATATGTTGCATTGACAACATATTACCTTTGCTTTAAACTTATTTCCTTTTATTTTTCAGCTGATGTGGGATGTATGCAAGAAAATTCCGATGACCTTATTTACCCGAATTGTCTAGCTGAGATGAAGCCTTACGTGGGAAATGTTTTTAATACCTTAAATGAGGGTGAAAAGTTTTATCGTGAATATGGTGTTTCATGCAGGTTTGGGACGCGTATGGCAACTTTAGTCAAGTACGATGATGATACTATAGTTTGACGTTATATCGTTTGTAATAAAGAGGGTGTCAAAAAAACAGTTTCCAATTCTCTAAGCAAATCACAATCTATTATTACAAAACGCATGAGGATGTCGACAAGGTCAGGATGTAGGGCGCGTGTTGCATTCCGTTTAGATGTTAGGGTAGGTTATGTTGTATCAATGTTTGTAGAGGGGCACAATCATCAAATGGTTTCAGATACAAACATCTCATGAAGTGTAATAGAAAGATTAGTGTTGCACATGAGATGATGATTGCTAAATGCCGTAGGGCGATATAGGACCTATGCGTTCATTTCGACTTTTTAAAGAGCTTGTTGGAACTTTTGAAGATGTTGGTTGTACTGCTGTTGAATTCAAGAATTATGCGCGTGATATGAGGGCATTCTCTAATGACCTTGATGCGGAGATTTTGCTGCAGAAGTTGGAATGCAAACGTGAGTTTTGTAGTGGATTTAAGTTTGAGTATCAACAGGATGAATGGAATCAAGTTAAGAGCCTTTTCTGGGCAGACTCTTTGTCTATTGTAAATTACCATATTTTTGGTGAAGCTATGTCATTTGATGCCACTTATTCGACTAATAGGTATGTTCGTTTCAATTTTTTTTAATTGACACATTATATGACCAATCATTTTTTGGAAGGACATGTTTTGTATTTTTGATTCCACTGATTAGTGATTTTGTGTAACATATTTTACAACGTTTTGCTAAGAATTTGAAACGTTATGCTATGTTTTTTTATGTCAATGATTAATGTTTTGATGCCACTGATTATTTTTTTATGCATTTGATTATGTGTGAATGAGTGTTTTTTCAGAATTTCAGTGTAAGTTTTTTTTTAAGTATGTGTTATAAGCCTCTGCAAATATCTCTTCATAATATTATTTTCAACATTTATTAAAAGATTGTTCTATGAATTTAGCCATATATGCAATATTTATATACTCCATTTTATGTATAAAGTAACATCTTTAAGTAATTACCATCATTTGTTCATATAACAGGTATAAAATGATATTTGCGTCGTTCACAGGTAAAGATGTGTGTGACCTTTGGAGTTAGCTTATTAACTAGGGAAGACTTTGAATCATATTCACGGTTGCTTACAAAATTTGTGGAGTGTATGAATTTTCCTCCGAAAACATTGATAACGGACGAGGACCCTGCATTGAAGAATGTTGTTGCAGTAGTTCTTCCGAACACCAGACATAGATTTTATATGTGGCACAATATGCTAAAAGTTGTCGAGAAAGTTCCATCATCATTGAATGATGATATTGATTTCAAACAAATATTTAACAACATTGTTTGGTCAGAGATCAATGAACCGACGACATTTGATCAACTATGGAATGAATTTATTAACGATTATGGATTATCTTCTCATAAGTGGTTTGGTAAGATGTTTTCGTTGTGTTCATTTTGGATTCCGGCATATGTTCAAGATTGTAAAATGAGTGGTTTATTTAAAACTACATCTCTTTCTGAGAGCGAAAACAGTTTCTTCTGGCAGTATCTCAATGCGAACTCGGACTTGTCTGAATTCTATATTCATTTCGGAAGTGCTCTATATGCTCAACGCAATACACATGATCAATTCATTATAAAGATGAAACAGGTATACCTGATCTTAAGATGCATTTTCCTATCGAACGTCATCTATATATACGTACAATATATTCTTGAAGGTTCAAGCTGAGATTGAAGCTACTATTCATGAGTGTTGTATATTGTCTATGATTGATCAATCTGATTTGACTAGTTATTCAGTTGTTGATAATGATGGATGCAAATTTGAAGTTGTTCGTATTGTTTCTGAGGACTCAATATCATGTTCATGCAAGTATTACACATGCAATGGCTTATTGTGCAGTCATATTTATTTGATGATGTTGAACATGAATATGAAAGAAATACAAGAAAAGTATATTTGCAATAGGTGGACAAAGTATGCATGTTCTGGTGTTGTTAGGGAACGTAACAACATTCGTTATTCAGATGGTAGTGGGAATAACGGGTTGTTCTTTGAGTCTTGTAAATGCATCGGATTGGTTGAGGGTGATCCCGACCGCAAAGCAGAGCTTTTGGTTATATTTAAAGAAGCATCTGCAAAGTTTTTAGTTGGTGTGCATCATGATGGTATTGAAAACGATAAAGATGCTATGTTTGAGTAGTATTATGGTTCAACTAAACCAACAACGGTTAGATTACTTCCGCCTCCTATAGTGAGTACTAAAGGCAGTGCCAACATGAAAAAATCTAATAGGGAGAAGGCTATAGAAACTGCAAGCAAGCCTAAGAGGAATTGTCGGAAATGTAATCCTTTAACGAATCATGATTCTAAGAATTGCCCTGAGAACAACAAGGCTTAGATTTGTTTTGTTTTGCTATATGTCGATTAATTGATACATTTTATGCTTAGAATTATGTTATCCTGTTTTGTTATATTTTGTATTTTTTTCATTAATTGATTCATTACTGAAACACTATGGTAAGTTATGCAGTAATGATATCATTGATGCTAACAATCTATATATAATATTTATAATTCGTATATGCCACACATATTTAAGGAAATGCTACACTATAATATTGCAGATTTTATTTTTCAATTCATATATACCATGTGTGCATCGTATTGGGACACATGTTATATAATATTAATTTAGTGTGCAACACATAAATTTGATGGTTGTTTAAGCTTGTGTATCATACAATATATTAGTTAATAATTCAGACAATATTGTTGTATATTGTTGAAAGTTTAATATACAATGCAGTCTTCATTTTATTTTATTTTTGTGTCAAATTACAAGCTAAATAAGCAACTTTAGATTGAAGCAACAATGAGTTTGTTCAGTGAGTTATGTTTTTGTAAGATAAAGCCAATCTTCTAATAGTGGTGTTTTATTCCACATTGAAAAAATGGTAATAAAAATTAAGAATGGTATAATTGATGCTAATAATATATATAATATATAAATATATATATGTTGTATATGCCACATATATTTAAAGTTATGCTACACTAATGTTTTACAGATATTATTTTTCAATTAATATATACCATGTGTGCATCGTTTTGGTATAAATGCTCTATAATATTAATAAAGTGTGCAACATCTAAATTTGATGGCTGTTTAAGCTTGTGTATCATACATTATATTAGTCAATAATTCAGACAATATTGTTGTATAATGTTGAACGTTTAATACACAATGCAGTCAACATGTTACTACATAAATAAAAAAATCCTTATTTATAAGGCTAAACATTGAATGAACAGTTTACTACATAAATTATAAACCTTAGAACCATAGCATATATCATAAAAAAACTTTCAACATATCAGTCTTATAGCATTTTTTCAATGTCAATACATAAAAATATAAATAAACCCTAATCAAACAAACAACCAAGTCTGATACCATGCTTTCAATGTCAATAAAAAAACCCAAGTCAACCAAATAACATTGTTTCTACTTTCATATCTGTGCCTGAAGGTCACTTCACGGTAAAAATTTTCTGCACCACTCATTATTGTATTCTTCACGATATTTTGCTCCTAACTAATCATTTCTGAACAGTATCGAATCCGCATGGTCAGCAGTTGTTTGTAAGGATTCGTTGTAATTCCAGTCACTCATTTTCTAGAAACATCGCCCATGAATGTCTCAAGATGTCGCAACAAATATATTCCACTATCCACTGAATTTCTCTTGTCTCCCCATCTTATTGTTGGAATTTCAAAGTTACATCTTTCAACAATTTTAGCTTTTGAACGCTGTTCTCTGTAACTCAGGTATTCGGACAATATATCACGCTAAAAAAAATTAAAATTATAATGTTAATAAGTATGAAACATATCATTTTAATGTATTTTTTATGAATAAATATAATAAAATATAACGTACACCATACCAAATTAGTAAGTAAATCGTTATATTTTTCAGTCTGACATTCACTTGTAGCATCATTCATACTATCAATCACAAATTTTTTCTCACTCTTCACATCAATGCATATTGCAAAGTATTTCATGCTTCTGTATATGGGAAAGAAAAACTACAAATAAAAAAATATAGCATTATATTCGTATTATTTAAATAGAAACATAAATAATTATATATTAAACATACCTTACGATGTCAATTTCCTTTAGTTTGATGTGTTGGTTGCTCTCCAGCTCGACTGTAATATTCTCTAAAAATGTATCCCTTCTAACATCGTGAGAAATATCTCTTGCCACCAGTGCATCCGTCTATATATAAAACAAAAATCATATATTTAGTGATAAAAGTAATTGTTTAGCATAACAAATACATACATAGTGCTATATGTTATTTTTACAGTTAACATGATATAATTTTTTCCATATATGATACAATGTTTTTCACATGTGCAATCCTTTTTCAACTATATGCTACATTTATTATTTTATGTGCTACAAATATAGAAAAATATGACGATTTATTTTATGCATTATTACGTTTAAGATATGTGATAAATAGAGTTATATATGCAAGATTAATGTGAGGCATTTATGTTATTAAATATTTGCTACGTTTTTTTAAATTTGTGCTACATTATATTCCTAATTTGATATGAAGTTAGTTAGGCAATCATGGCAACTTATATTACATACAGATGTTGCATATTGATAAATGTGTGCAATAAAAATTTTGAATATAAAAATATTAAGAAAACTTACACCAACAAAAGTATTTGCAAAAAATCTTCTTGGTGAGCCATCACCACGTAACTTTTCCATATTGTTGAGTATTACACACCATATGTTTACTACTCCAACTCCTATAATGCTATTCTTGGACAACGTAGCCATATGCTTTCTTGTTAGTTCTATGTCTCCATGCGCGAACAAAGTTTCTTCCCTAATGTTAACAAAATAACATAATCATTTATCATCAAAATATGTTAAAAAGATGAAAATGTTGAACTGGTCGTACTCATTATGTGTAGAATTGCAGAACGCATAAAATTCCACACTTTAATTCTTTTTTCGTGAGACTCTTGCATACGTTGATCTTTCTTACAAAAAATGGAGGTTTTAAAGCAATAGGCTTATTCGATACACTCTTACTTCTTCTTGGCTTTTTTGTTGCTGCTACTGTCACTATATTTGAAATCTACAAGCAGATTTAAATGCAATAAGATAACAGTAACAAACAGAATAAACAATATAAATATTAATTCAAAAGATATAATAATATTGAAACAGAAGATAGATATATTTGTCTGTTCCACATCATTGCAACAAAATATAATTATAGACTGTTATATTACTTGCAATATCATTCATAGACTTCTTGTTTAAGCTTTTAGTACAACCCAATCGAATCTAATTTTTCTTTTTTCTTTTGTATCGGACTACCACCTTCTTTTTTTCAACTACGATTGGATCCATCTGTTCCCTCAACGTTGGTTCAATGGTAGTATCTGCTCCAGATCCTTGTCCTTCATGAATCAATCCTGACTGTAATAAATAATTGTAGCAATGTAATATGTTAAAATTAGTGCCAAGTAATATATATAATACACAACAAATATTTAGATAAAAAACAGTACATATATTTGGATGGAAGTTAAAACAATAAATATACTACAGAATGTTATTGTATTTTATAAAAAAACCTTGAAAATAACATGTGGTTCAACTATTGTTATGATATTGCCCTGGGGATTAGCTGTGTCAACCCCTTCTGTGTTCTCTAGAAACTATTCATATGGA
This sequence comes from Salvia rosmarinus, assembly GCA_036937905.1. Lineage (NCBI taxonomy): Eukaryota > Viridiplantae > Streptophyta > Magnoliopsida > Lamiales > Lamiaceae > Salvia > Salvia rosmarinus. The sequence continues at coordinate 40,454,857 of CM072820.1, forward strand.
ATAATAAATGTATTCATATCATCTTATATGAATTCATAACTTGATTAAAAGCAGTAAAAAAATTTGATGAATGTACATGGATATTGTGCAACATTATTGCAGTTTATGTGCTACATATATGCAATTAATATGCAACGTTACATAACAAACTGAAAGTATATGTTAAATATTTTATAGTTAATATAAGTTGTGCAACAGTAATTAAAGCAATCTATATTTTTCAATTAAATTATTATATTCAGTAAAATACTAACCTCTGTTTAAAAATTGGAACAATATTGTCTACAATACGTGTTGCATCATTGCCATTGCCAACACCTTCATCACGATGTTCTACATCAAAATCCATATGTTGACAAAAAAAATATAGTTATTCAAAAAAATATACGTCAAATTTATAAATTGAAATTCATTTGTAACAAATAAAACATTACCTGTACTGCATCGAATCACCAACAATTTTTTCATTACCAGGTGGTGTGCTCCGAAGTTGAGTTAATCCAAAACTGAAGAAAGGCGTATCTTCAAGCTTATTTATGTATTCGTCTCTTTGTGCAACAACAACATCATCCCACAGTTTCTGAACATCTTTGTTGTTCTAAAAACCTTCATCATCTTCTGTTGTTCCTTGTGTTTGACCACTCTTTTGCTGTGAAACCGACAGTGTGGAACATGGTATTGACTTGAAAGCCGTTTCTATTATCCGTTGAAACGAACGAGAAACAGCTATTTCTTTTGGAGCGATCTCAATAATTTTCATCATGTCCACTGTCAGTGTGGCTATCTTCTTTGCAATTTTTAAAACCTCAATATTTGGGCATACACCACTTCGACTGGCCTCACATAAATCTATAATGTTGTTACCTTCATCAGCCCCGGCCTCAATAGGTGGATTAGGATATCCGTCACCAAAAACTCCACCTTTAATCTTTGCAGCTTGTCTTTTTCTCAAAGCCTCCGTACTCCAATTCCCTATTATAGGATCATGTCTGGGTACACATTGCATCTTATAGCCAACCCTATCAACATAAAACACCTGCGAAAACAAAATTAAATTTCAGCTAAACAAATTAGTAATAATAACAGAATAAACATTCATTAAATAAATGAAGTGATTACCATAAAATATAATAATGGTCCAACAAAAACTAAAGCATTCTTTTCAACCCAGTATGTCTTATGCTATATCATACTCCTCATGATGTACTCACCCAATTCCAATTTTTAATTTGATCAACTTTCTCCAAACAATTGAGAATATATGGAACAATATATCCGTTTTTAGTACTCTCCATGAAAGATGACTAAACAACAATCATAAAATGCCTCTTAAACCAATCACCACCATCTTCACAACTCAGTAAAATATCATGCAACTTCTGAATTGATACTCTATGTTTATGTGTACAAGGAAAAAATATCATTCATTCATCAAATAAAGGAGTATTATCTGTCTTCTGAAATCTTGTCACGATACGACGTCCTTTTGGGAAGCCATAAACTCGGTAAACATCTTCTTTTTTGACATGAATTCTCCTATTTACTGTTAAAATGAGCTCGAACTATTGTAATTGAATTTCTGCACAACCCAGTAAACAAGCCTCGCAGGCAGCTCTTTTATGTTCACATCTCTAACATGTGCAAATTTAATTCATCTATTGCAGCTTTCTGACGATCGTTCAAACTTGCAAGAGTGTTAAAAAATGTATTCATATTTCACCTAGAGATGAGTTTTAGAAATAAACGATCATTATCGCATTCCTGTTTATCTTCATCCTGTTACTCAAATTCATCTTTATTATTATTTTCCATAACATTCTCCGTTTCATCAGGTTTCTCCTTTGGATCATTCCTTTTTTTTCCTTTGTTCTTTTTCAATATCTAAATTTATTCCTCTTTTCTGTCTAATGATATATGACCTTCCTTTGACCTCGATCTATAAAAATTATAATATTACAAAATTGCAATAATTAGTAACATAACTTTGAAAGCTAAACAAAGCGTAACCAATGATTTAAATATTTGGTAATATGCCATATTTATACACTATATGTGCAACATAAAAGATATATTATGCAATAAATAAATACAGTCATTAAACATATTAGAATACAGGATTCATACTATAATTAACTATGATAAACAGCAAATCTTTTTTATTATATATCAATATTCGATATTATGCCATATTTATACAATATATGAGCAACATAATATGATATATTGTGCAATAAAAAAAATCATATTCATGAATCTACCTATAGAAAAATAGTTTTTCAGGTCAATATCGTGTGCTACATTTATAGATCATATGCTACAATTATATCAAGATATGATATAGAAATTTGATAAGTGTTAAACATATATAAATAATGTGTAAATATAAGTATGTGCTATATATATGCATTCCATATACTATATGTTCTATAAAATTCAAAAAAACATATATATGCAATTTATGATATAAAAGGTGTAAGGTAGTTGTAGTGTGCTACAAATATATTATGATATGCTATATGTATATCAAGATATACTATACGAATTTCATAAATGATAAACATATACAAACAAGATGATACATATAATTATGTGCTATATACATTTATACCATATGCAATGTTCAAAATAACATGTGTTGCAGTATCATAATTTGATCATTAGAACTACGCATGAGCATATTACACTGTACAAGAATTGTTATACACAATTTTTTTTATCTATTCTCAAAACGTGCTACATATCTATGACATATGTATTGTACTTCAAGTAATATATGCAATATCATAATAATGTTTATAAGTGGACATAACACACAAATGCTATATATGTTAAAGTTTATGCAATATAAATCTTGCATTGTGCAATAAATATTAACACCATAAATGACATTGATGTGAAATATATTATATAATAATGTGTTGTATACACGTCTTCCATATGCAATATTCATCAATAAATATGCAACATTTAGAAATAACACCAACATCCTTTAACAAAGTTCAATTAAGAAAAACAGAAGGTAAAAAACTTCATATGACAAGAAAGGGAAAAAAAAAGTTCAACAAACCAAAGATGAAATATTCAACGCAGTATAAAACAAAACATTGTTGGGACCACCAAGAACATTCACATAATCTTAATTCATCTATACTGACAACTGAGTTATTGTTCTACTTTTGTACAACAAATATTTTACCCAAAAAGGAAATCAAATTTTATATATAAAATGAAACCCTAGGTGAAATCAAATCTTTTTTACAATAAATCAAACCATAGATGTGAACATTTGGAAAACGACATAAGGGAAACAATATTTAAAATTTAGCAAGCAAAAACGTTTAAACCCTTTCAAATGATTTTTAATTCTGCATAAAAAAACTCACCATCTTCCTTTCGAACAGATTTGCCCTTCCGCTTTCTTTGGTCTTCGTTCACTATGTTATCATGTACAAGATTATCAATCAAAAATTACGAGAAGGCAGCAACGTAGATCATCTGCAGTTGATTGATAATCTGTAATATCCAGGTTAAGACAACAGTTATCAAGGGATACCTCGATTTTATGTAGAAACATGTCTGGATTTTTCGGTTTGGAAATGTTGAAGGGTTTGTTGGCGTGATTCCTTGCATGTCGGTCTGGTTCCACTTGTGCCTGCTCTTGTCCCGTGTCTAAATGGGAGATTCCTTTGGCATGCGTATTTCGGCCCAGTGGAGGAAATTCATCTGCAGAAATTTTTTCAAAGAGACCATCCTCATTTAGAGGGAGATCATTATGGTCGGCATTTTGATCCTCATAGTTGGACCCATTGCAGAATTCTGTTTGAATATCCTCCATTTGTGCTCGTGTGCCTGTTCAACTTCTAATGGACCTTTCGTCTTCAGGGGGGCTGGACCGTCAAGTTTCAGCAGTTCTCTGGGTTCAGGAACTGTATCTCCTTGTTCTTGAGGAAGATGAACAGTTAACGCGCTGGTGCTATTGGATCGGTGGCAGAAACTCTGGATCGTAAGGGGGGTCACGGTATTCCGCGTTTGGATCGTCCCTGTTAATACCTTCGTTTCCTCAAATCAAGTGGCCTGGTTCTACTTTGACCGAGAACTAAAGAAAAACAGCAACAAAATGGTGATGGTGTCAAAATGAAGAAAAGACAACTTCTGACTCCAAAACAGGCGATTAATGGAATGATAATATAATAAAATAAGTGTTAAGATCAGTATCTCCACAGAAGGGATAAACCGCTGGTTTACTGCGAAACCAATGGAGTATTCTACAATACCGCTGGAGAATTTCTGCAAAACCACTGCCAAAACCTGCAAAATGCAGTGAAATATTAAAGAATACTAAGTATTCAGATTGGGGTTGACGGATTGGACGCTCCCCACTTTTCTGGATATTTAATCCCACGATTTGGATGGAAAGTGGTGGGACCACCGATCCAATATCTCTGCAAGGAACAGCGAGATGATTGTTTGAATTACTCAAACAAAGAACACTTGCAAATCCGATTTGAAGGTGACGGCGCAAGGAGGCGAAAGAGAGTTTTTGTGTGGAGCCCTAGAGAGAATTTTTCTAGAGTGAGAAATACTCAAACCACTAGCAGTTACGTTTAATATAGCGTTATAGGATATTATAGATTATCAATCAACTGCAGATGATCTACGTTGCTGCCTTCTCGGAATTTTTGTGGGAAGATTTCCGGGCAAAGAGAGCGTTCATAATCTGATATAGAGATGGCCAACTTTGCCGACTGTATCCTTCCATAACAATGGCTGGATGATCTTTCATTTCAATAGTAATGAAGAAATGAAGTCGGTAAAAAACAAAGGTCCATTCTCGGTTTTCGGCATCCCGCTAGTTCTCCAACTGCTGCCTCCCTTTTTCAGATTCAATGAAACGCCGAGTTGCATGATTCCAATCTGGGTAAGTCTACCAAACTTACCTCTTTTGAACTTTGGTCTAAAAGGGCTATAGGCAAAATCGCATCATGCAATAGTATCATTAAGTGTATCATAAAAGTTATCTCTTCTACGTACAATACAATGTAAAGCCCAATTAAGCAAAGAAATTCCCTTGATTTAAACCAAAGGAAGAACAAGCTCTTCTTCCGGCATGGACTCAGAACTCCTTCAAAACAAGGGAAGAAAAGATCGAAGAAACCCTTTCCACAGATAGAATCCAAGGGGAGGACAGATCTGCAAGCAAAGAACCCTTCGGATTAGTTCGAAAAAGCCCTTGCCAAACCTAGAATCCAGCAAAGCAACATAGCGAACAAGCCCGGTTCTACCAAACTTACCTCTTTTGAACTTTGGTCTAAAAGGGCTATAGGCAAAATCGCATCATGCATTGGAGACTCTATAGCTATAGATGAACGCTCCCTTAAAAGTAACACAGTAGATAAAGTCCGTATCCAAGTCCTTATTTATGCATCTAAGCCTTTGATTGATGATATTATGATTAGAGTACATAATGACGACGTTTTTGCCCAGTCTACTCTGTATGATTTTAAGCCAAAATTTTGTGCAAAATGTTGTAGATTTGGGCATTTTTCTGAGAACTGTAATTCGGATAAAAACCCTAATCATAGGGAAGCTAACAATGGCCCTATCCCAAATGGAGATAGAGGCAAATTCCAAAGAATGTATATATGCAGGTAACAGGAACAGGTCTAAGTCAAGGCCACAGGCGAGAGGCCACACTTCCCGTGATCAAAATAACGCAAGAAGGAACCAATCTCGGAACGGGCACTCCACTCATAGAACTGAATACGTTCTGTTAAACATAATGAAAGCAACAAAGAAGAAGATAAGAATCAGAAGCAGGAGATGAAGAGAAAGGAGCAGAGAAAAGAATGTGGACGTAATACTGGATTGTATTCAAAATATCAAAAACTGATTTACAACTGAGAGCTTAGACTATAAATAGAAGATCTAAGCTGCTAACTAACCAACTGCAACCACCTAACTAATACAACAGAAAGCTAACTGAAACAGCAGCTGTTACAACAGAAAACTAACAGAAACATCAAAGCTAAAACTAGCTATTATTCTATATTCTCAATATACACCCAAGAAAGATTCTCATATTCATCCTGGATTAAGAAGCTTGAGTTTGTCTCGTAGAAAAAGAAACCGAGAACCAGCCAACGGTTTGGTAAAAATATCTGTAATTTGATCGGCTGAAGGAATGTGACCAACTTCAACAAACTTGGCTGCAACCTTCTCCCTAACAAAATGTATATCCACTTCAATGTGCTTTGTCCGAGCATGAAAGACTGGATTGGCAGAGAGAGCAATAGCACTTGAATTGTCACACCAAAGTTGATGTGGAGTAGAGATCAGAATGCCCAACTCATTGCAGACTGCATCTAACCATGTCATCTCTGTAGTAAGATTAGCCAAGGAACGATATTCAGATTCCGTGCTGCTTCTAGATACCACACTTTGTTTCTTGGAACTCCAAACCACAAGATTAGTGCCAAGGAAAACACAGTGACCTCCAGTTGATCTCCTATCATCAGGACAACTTGCATAATCTGCATCTGAGAAGCCTACCAACTTTTGAGACGAAGACTGAGTAAACTGGAGTGAAATAGAAGTGGTACCCTTAAGATATCTGAGAAGTCGTTTACAGGCATTCCAATGGAGAGTAGAAGGAGCATGGAGGAATTGGCTGAGTTTGTTGACAGTAAAAGCAATGTCAGGTCGAGTTAAAGTGAGATATTGAAGAGCTCCAACTGTGCTGCGATATAAGGAAGGATCTTCAAACCATCTGTCTTGTTTAACTTGGTGGCTGGGGTCATAGGAGTCAGACACGAGTTACAGCTGCTCATTTTGGTCTTCTCAAGTAACTCATGAATGTACTTTTGCTGGCATAAGGAGAAACTAGAGCCTGATTTAGTAACCTCAATTCCAAGGAAATAGTGGACTTCCCCCAGAGACTTTAAGGCAAACTGCTCATGAAGAAGATCAATAAGTTGAGTTACCTCTTGAGGATTATCACCTGTGATGAGTATATCATCAACATAGATAAGAACTATGATGAGAGCTCCATGTAATTTTCTGTAGAATAGAGAAAAATCTGCAGATGACCTGTGAAAACCAAGCCCAATGAGACTGCTTTTGAGCTTTTCATACCAGGCGCGAGGGGCTTGCTTTAAGCCATAGAGAGATTTCTGAAGCTTACATACCCAATCAGGATGTTCTGGATCTTCAAAACCCTTAGGTTGAGACATGTAGATAGGCTCTTCCAAGTCACCATTTAGAAAAGCATTGTTTATATCAATTTGCTGAATCGACCAATCCTTTGTTGCAGCTAAAGCAAAGATAAGCCTGATGGTGGAATGTTTGACAACGGGACTGAAAGTTTCAGTGAAGTCAATTCCAGCTAGTTGTTCAAAACCTCTAGCAACCAATCTAGCTTTTAACTGATCAAGTAAACCATCAGACAAGGTTTTGATTCTGTAAACCCATTTGCTGGAAATGAGTTTGTATAATGGTGAAGGTGGAATCAGAATCCAGGTACCCTTGCTTTGAATTGCCAAAAATTCCTTTGTCAAAGCAGCCAACCAACCTGGGTGATTCATAGCCTCTTGATCTGATTTTGGAAGAGCTGGCAGAGGAGTAGAATGCTTCTTCACTGTGGTTACAACCACAGAAGGAGTGTCATTTTTTGCTGCTGAGTGAGAACATAACTTTTGGGCTTGAAAATCCCATTTTTGGCTCTAGTGACCATGGAATGAGTGTTAGTGTGTATGGGAGGTGGAGAAGGTGATGAAGGAGTATCGGATGTGGAAGATGACGAAGAGGAGGATTGAGAGGGAAGTGAAGGAGTTGGATAATGGAAAGTATTGGAGGATGACGAGGATGGAGATTCAGATAGAGCAGCATCTGAAGAGAACTCAATAATGGGTTGTGGTTGGGGTAGAGACAGAACTGGAAGTTGACATTGAGAGATAGGTGATGTGTGCGATAGATTGGAATTTTCAGCAGGAAACAATGATGAATAAGGAAAATCATGCTCATTAAAATCCACAGTGTCAGAGATATAGGTTCGACCTTGAGGATCCATACATATATAGCCTTTATGATTATCACTGTAACCGAGAAAGATACACTTAGATGACCTGAAATGAAGCTTGTGAGAGTTGTATGGTTTGAGATAAGGAAAACAAGCACACCCAAAAGGTTTTAGAGATTTGTAGGATGGAGGAGCATGGAAGAGTGACTGATATGGAGATTTATGTTTAAGTGTGGGAGTTGGTAGTCTGTTTATAAGATAGGTGGTTGTTTTGACTGCATCCCACCAAAAGGAAAAGGGTAAGGCTGACTGAGCTAGGAGAGTGAGGCCCATATCTGTGACATGTTGATGTTTCCTCTCTATTCTACCATTTTGAGTATGAATATAAGGACAAGGATGCTGAAAATGGATTCCTTTAGAGGCAAGATGAGACACTAAAGGTCTAAACTCCCCACCCCAGTCAGATTGGAAAGCTTGAACTGTAGTGCTGAATTGACATTCAACCATTTTCAGAAAGTTTTGCACTATGAGAGAGGTTTGAGATTTTACAGTGATAGGAAAGATCCAAGTATATCTGGTAAAATCATCAAGGAACAAGATGTAATATTTGAAACCTTGATTTGAGGCAGTGTGGGCAGGGCCCCATAAATCGGAATGAATGAGTTGAAATGGTTTGGTAGTTTTAACAGATTGTGTGATATGCGGTTTTTGATGCAACTTTCCAAGTTTACAGGCTTCACAAAAAGAAAGAACTGCTTTATTGAATTTCATATTGAGAGAGTTACAAACTGTAGCCATGACAGCAACACTAGGATGACCAAGAGATCTGTGAAGAGTATCTAGATTTTGACTGCTCAAGGTTACATAGGCAGAGTATGAGCCACTGACATCTGAACTATTATTTTTGTTTACAACAGGAATAGAACATGTCGACAACAAGACTTGAGGACTACAGTTTGGGGAAGTAGAAACTGAGTAACTAGCAGTCGTCTTGGGATAAAATGAGGAGAGATCAAGCTGATAAAGCCCTTTATGGAGACTGCCCTTCAGGATTATCTTGTGGCTGATTGGATCCTTTACAAAACATGCATTTTTGTTAAACTCAATACTGACATTATTATCACTAGTGAATTGAGATATGCTAAGAAGATTTTTGGTAATTTGGGGAACATATAGGATATTGTTGAGAAGGAGAGAGTGAGTAGAATCAAATGCAGGAACATGAAGGTGCGAAGAACCAATAGCAGAGATAGGAATAGTCATACCATTTCCAACAATGAGATTTTCAGTGCCATTATACTCATCACTCAGCTGCAAATTTGCCAACTCATTTGTGACATGTGTAGTAGCACCACTATCGACATACCAGTTGGAGTCATCGTGCTCAGTGCCCTGCATCGTGTCAGTGAGAAAAACTTGTTGAGAAGGAGGATTACCATTGTTGTTGCCTGTGAAGTGTACGTCAAATCGTTTATAGCATTTTAGCGCAACATGTCCAGTAATTCCACATAGTTGACACACAACCTTGTTGCCTGATGCAGACCGATTGAATCCACCCCTAGGCACACCACGACCTCCACCACTGGTGGTGCCTCTGCCATAGCCTCCACGATAAGCTATATTTGCTGCAAGAGGAGTGAATGCAGCTGTATGATGCTGAAGAAGGCGATTTTCATAAGCTTGGAATGCGAACTGCACTTCTTGGATTGTTTGATTTTCTTTAGCCTGCATAACATTGACGACCAAAGCCTCATAATCAAGGCCAAAACCAGCTAAGATGTACATGATCAGCTCGTCATCAGAGACAAAATGACCAATAGCCGAAAGTTGATCGGCATAACCCTGCATCTTTAGGAAGAATTCCTCAACAGATTGATTCCCTTTCTTTGTAGTTTGAAGCAGCGAACGCAGTTGCATCGTTCTCGCCTTGGATTGCGAGAGAAATAAGCGCTCTAGAATTGACCAAAGATCTTTAGCATGTGCAGCTCGAACAATATGCCCAAGCATGGATTCTCCAACAGAGGAGAGAAGCCAGCTTAGAAGAAATTGATCTCGACGAATCCAGAGAGCATGAGCTGGATTCGGTAAAGGATTCGCATGATTTGTTGTAGTAGTAGTGAGAAGCAGCGGCGGAGCAACAACATCGGCTTGGATGAAATCACCGAAGCCATGAGCACGGATGGCAGCAAGAGCCTGAGCTCTCCAATAAGAGTAATTGAATCGATCAAGTTTGATGATCGAGGGGAAATGTGGAAGATGTGGATCGTTAGCAGCGGAATGTTGATTATTTGCCATGAAGAACCGAAGAAAAACAGAAAACAACTCGAGATCTAGAACTCAAGGCTGATCTAGAGTGTTGTTTGCTCTGATACCATGTTAAACATAATGAAAGCAACAAAGAAGAAGATAAGAATCAGAAGCAGGAGATGAAGAGAAAGGAGCAGAGAAAAGAATGTGGACGTAATACTGGATTGTATTCAAAATATCAAAAACTGATTTTACAACTGAGAGCTTAGACTATAAATAGAAGATCTAAGCTGCTAACTAACCAACTGCAACCACCTAACTAATACAACAGAAAGCTAACTGAAACAGCAGCTGTTACAACAGAAAACTAACAGAAACATCAAAGCTAAAACTAGCTATTATTCTATATTCTCAATACGTTCATGTCCGAAACAACAACACAGCCCAGCCAGAGCCTATCCCGGTGGCTGTCCGAAACAACAACACAGCCCAGCCAGAGCCTATCCCGATGGCTGTTAACACTCATACCTGGTTCAAATCATCTTCAATCGCACCTCCAAATGCTGCCCATGCCAACTCTCCAGTTATGGTTTCCAACCCAAATGGAACAGCGGCTAACTCTCCAAATCAAGAAAAGGATAACTCCCCAAGTCATGTGAGTCAAAGCCTGGACATCCATCAAAATGATCAAGGGACAAACATAGCCGCCCCTATAAACCAGACTTCAACAAATGAGAACTCTGGAAATCAAGTTGAATCAAGCCTTAACGAGTCTGACGCAAATTCATACACTTTGGGCTCGAAAGATACAGTTTCCAGCACCTCTTATATATCAAACTCAAGCCTTGTGGTCCCCGACTTAGAAGGTACATGGGCTCCTTGCCCAGCGAACACTAACCCTGCCATAGAAGCAGTAGCCCATTTAACTGGTAATGCAGGAAATAAGAGTGTCCAAGTTGAAGGTGCAGAAAATTCACAAGGACCAAGAGATAAGCAATCCCTCACAGGGAATAAATCCCATGATGCGGCAAGTGACGTTGCCGGATATGATAACATAGCAAGAAACAAACGCAACAAAAAACAATCGCCGGTCAAGAAAGTTGGACATCCACAAGGTAATAACAAAGGTAAAAATCGATCCAAATGATCTGTGTAATATGGAACATATGCGGCCTTCATAAGGCGCAGAAACAAGCAGCGGTGCACGATTTTGTAAGTAAAAATAAGATGGTTCTCCTTGGCTTAGTGGAAACTAAGCTAAATTGCAACCACCTTAGTATCCTTTTATCTAACCATTTCATCGGTTGGAAGGTTGTTAATAATTTTGACTTAGTATCTGGAGGTCGTATTTTACTACTATGGAATCCGACCCTTGTTAATGTTTTGACAGTGGGAATTGAAAAACAAGTCATTTACACACGAGTTACGTGTCTGCTAACCAATAATATTTTTTCTCTTTCACTTGTCTACGGTTTTTGGACAGTGCTAAACAGGAGAGAGTTGTGGGATTCCCTGCTTATAAACGTTCCAATGGACCGGCCTTGTCTTGTGGCTGGGGACTTTAATTGCGTTTTGTCTGCAGAAGACAGAATTGTCCATCGGCCACCTTCAGAATACAAAATCAAAGATTTCGTGGATACGTGTGCCTTTTTGGGGCTAGAAGATGTTCCAACATCGAGATGCAATTTTACTTGGACGAATGGATCCGTGTTTAGTAAAATTGATAGAGTCATGGTTAATAAAAATTGGTTTGCATCTGATTTTCTTTGCAGGGTCGACTTTCTTCCATCAAGTGTTCACTCAGACCACTCCCCAATGGTCATCCATCTCTTTGGTGAAATCATTTCTAAACCAAAACCCTTCAAGTTCTTCAACTTCTGGATCAAAAATGAAGGCTTTACCAACTTAGTGGATAATCACTGGAATGAGGAAGTGAGGGCTTGGCACAATACAGGATTGCCATCAAAGCTAAGGCGTTCCAAGAGCATCTTAGGAAATTCAATTTCAAGGAGTATGCAAGTATATCCAGCCGGGCCTCTGAAGCTCGAAATGCCCTTGAAGCAGCCCAACAACAATTGGATACCGACCCCATCAATCAACAATTACGATCAGATGTGAAGGACTGCAAACAAAAGGTTGCCCATCTCGACCATGCTGAAAGGGACTCTAGCTTCTTTCACTCTCTTGTTAAGAGAAATAACTCACGTAATGCCATTTTGTTTTTGTGTAGGAATAATGGTCAGACAACGTTCAATCAAGAAGAGATAGCAAATCTCTTTGTGGAGTTCTACATAAATCTGTTCGGACTCCGTAAGAGTAACATACCCTCCAATCCTAGCATCATGGCAGTTGGTCCAAGGCTAGAAGAAACTGAGAGAATGGAGTTGATTAATCGAGTAACTCCAGAAGAAATCAAAGCAGCTTTGTTTAGTATCAATAATGATAAAGCCCCGGGTCCGGACGGGTATACTTCAGCCTTTTTTAAAGCTACATGGGAGAAAACGGGACAAGATGTCATCGAGGCAGTGCAAGAATTTTTTCGATCCGGGCAGCTCCTTAACCATTATCTCTTTCATTCCCAAAGGAAAGAATAACCCAACAGCAGCAGATTTTAGGGCCATAGCTTGCTGCAACGTTATTTATAAAGTCATTACGAAGATCATGGCGAGCAGACTAGCAAATGTTGTTCCTCCTCTGATCAATGGTGCCCAATCAGCCTTCATTAAGGGTAGGAGTATTATGGATAACATTCATCTGGCTCAAGAGCTTATGAGACAATACAGTCGGAAAAGATCTACCCCTCGTTGCACTGTCAAAATAGATCTTAAGAAAGTATACGACACAATTTCGTGGGACTTCCTCCACAGTGTCCTCAAGGAGCTGAATTTCCATCCTATCTTTATTGGATGGATTATGCAATGTGTTACAACACCCATGTTTTCCATCGCTATCAATGGGAGTCTTCATGGCTTTATCACCGAACAACGCGGCTTGAGGCAAGGAGATCCGATGTCCCCAGTGTTGTTTGTTCGTGTATGGAGTATTTATCAAGACTCCTGAAAGTTAGAACAGGAAACAAAGACTTTAACTTCCATGCCAAGTTCCAAAAAGCCAATATTACACACTTAGCTTTTGCCGATGATTTGATGCTTTTTGGTAGATGAGACTTCACATCAATGAAGATCCTAGCTGATGCCTTGGGGGAATTCTCTGCTGTTTCGGGCTTAGAGGTCAACCAAGAAAAATCGCAATCTGTTTGCCGCTTGCGTTGAAGAATCTGAACTCCAACATATAAGAGATATATTTGGATTCCCCCTTGCCCAACTCCCAGTTAAATATCTGGGCATCCCGCTAGCATCATGCATTACTCCCCTCTTATTGATTAAATCTCTTCGTTCATCCGCCGATGGGCGGGATGCACTTTATCTTATGCTGGGAGAAGTGAATTGATCCGGTTGGTCCTTCAAGGTGTGAACTATTATTGGCTACAAGCCTTCCCGCTCCCCTTGAATGTTATTGAGAGAATATCTGCTTTGACTAGACAATTTCTCTGGGGATCGCGTAGATCACCTATTGCTTGGGACGACTGCTGCCTCCCCAAAAATGAAGGGGGCTTGGGTTTTAGGGAGCTTAAATCTTGGAACTCGCCTACTTGTGAAAACTCTCTGGAATATTCAGAATAAGACTGATTCCCTCTGGGTTCAATAGGTTTATGGGCATTACCTGGTGTAACACAAATTTTTGTATTTAAATTTTATGAATACAAAATTGTATACAAAAATTAATTGAATTTGGATTTGATGAATTTGAGTGGATTCGATCTTTTATTTTATCCTCTGATTCTTCTCTTCAATGTGATTCTTGAACGATCTTGATGTTCTTCGAGTTGTTTGGAGGGGATGTAGTTCCTTGATCTCATTGAACTTGAAGTTTGGACTTGACGATGTTGATTTGAAGGACTTCAGTCTTGTTTTCAGATCAGCTGTCGGATTTGGTTTGATTTGTTGAAGAACGTTTGAAGATCTTCGAGTTTGAGCGCCAATGCGGAGGGCTTTCACCTTGTTTCCGAATTGAACTTCAACTTGGTTTGATTTGGAGGATGATCTTGGCGAAGAACGTGGTGATTTGCACGAAGAACGCCTTGAATGCTTGAAGAAGACTTCGAAGGTCGGAGAATGTTTCGCAGAGGATTCTTCGAGTGTCTTGAGCTCTTCAAGTCTTCACCTCCTTCATTTCACTTCTCCTCAATTCTTCCTCCCATTTATGAAGCCCCAACACCCCTATTTATAAATGTGAGCTTGTGGGCTTTATGGGCTTGGGCTTTGTGGGCTTGAGCTTGGGCTTGAGCTTATGGGCTTGAGCTTGGGCTTGAGCTTATGGGCCTTTTATGGTTCATTTGGCACAATTTGAGTTATTATTCTTCTCCGATGTCGTTGCCACATGTCATTCTCTTATTTGTCGATAAAATTAAATATTAATCACATATCTATTTAATTTTGGAATAAATTCCATTAATAAAATAGAAATATAATCAATTATTTAATTCGTGATTTACACATGGCGCAATATAATTTGCTAACAATTTTTAATCGTCTACACCTGGAATCAGTAGACTTATGGCAATGGTGTGTTAAGAAGAATGATTCTCCCTTAATCAAGAAGCTTATTTCACTTAGGAACAAAATCTTGGAAGCATCAAACAACTCATGTAGTAATGCCTCTGCATTATTGAACTATTGGTTCACTGACAACGGGACTGCTGCAACTTATGATTGGTTCCGGACCAGAGGAGAGAGGAAGTTTTGGCATAAAGCTGTCCGGAAGAGCTATATTCATCCAAAATTCTCCTTCTCAGCATGGCAAGCTATTAAGGGACGCCTCTCAACTATGAACCGTTTATCATTCCTAAATACTGATCCGGTATGTCCCCTCTGTAAAATTGAGCCTGAAACTAATCAACACTTGCTTTTTCATGTTCAGAAACTTCTAAGGTCTGGAAAAGAATCAAAGATTGGCTCAATATATGAAGAAGTTTGACCACTGTGTGCAGCGCCATCAAGTGGTTTAAAAGGGAAAGACATGGATCTTCAGTAATACAAAAAGCGAAGTACTTAGCCTTGATGGCTTCCATCAACCACGTTTGGAGGGCTCATAATGCAGCAGTGTTTGATAAGAAGATTTTCATGGACAGCCAAATTGTAGCTAAGATTAAGCATGATGTGTATGTTGTTTTGTACTCTCTCTTTCCCGTCAATTCGGTCACCGCCCATCTTCCTTGTGGGTAGGGTCCTCTCTCCCATCCCCCAAGTGTTTGGCCTCCTCTTCCCCCCCGTATTAATTCCCTCATTTTAGTGGATTGCAGAGTTGGCGTCCGGTGAGACTCTATCTCTCGGGACAGCCTGGGTGGTGTGTTGTTTCTTATATGATCCCGACGGGTAGGTTCATAGTCTACTTGTGTTGGGCATGAAATATGCTGGATGCGTTTTATGTATGATAGATGGCCTCCTTAGTAGGCATATTGTACCTTACGTTCCCATCGACTACTCTCCATTTTCGTGCCCTCACATTCTCTTTTATGTTTTTATCTTTTCGATGGGACGTCCCCCCTGAAGGACATGTATTGGTGTGATGGGTTCCCCTTTCGGTGAGAACATTATATGATACTTATACCATGAAGGTTGGAAATTTGCTCATGGATGCCTTTATGTGTATTAGATGGCCCCCCTTGGTAGGCACTTGTTTCTGTCAGCCCCTTCTGCTATACCCCGTCTTTGTACTATCTCCTTCTTGATCATGCTTTTATGATAGATCGTCCCCTGGTGGATGTGGTTTGGTGTGATGGGTTCCCCTTTCGGGTGGGAACATTATTTGCTTTTTAGCTCAAGAAGTCTGATTCATATACCCCCATGTCTGCTATCTCATTTGCTTAAAAATCATGTCCACAATGCATGCCTATCTGACTTATGATTGTTTAATGCCAATGGTATGCCTATCTTGGGAATATTTCCTGGCTGTCGTGGACTTTGTACTCAATAACTGCTCGAAAAAAACCATCCCTTCCCCTCACGTCAGTTGAGAGTTTGTAAGGAGGGTACTCTTTTACTTGTATGGTGTTTTTTCCCAAGGGTTTTCGCCATACATGGTTTTAACGAGGCCCGCCCATTCCGTGCAATGGGTCATTTTATAAATTTTATAAATTGAATTACATCGGGATGTTATCGCTTAGGATCTTCTCTCATCTTCTCTCTCTTTCGGCCGCATGTTTGGCCTTGCTTACGTTGGACCCCTCTTAGAGTGCGGTCCTTATCCCACCCCTGCTGCCTTGCAGCTGTCTTCCCTCGGGTATGCCCAAGTATATTGTTCACGACACCTTTTAATTAATGCAATTTAATTCACCCCAAAAAAAAAGAATTGGTATACACAAAAATTTTAATAGTCAAAACGAGCAACATATAACTTAAACATGTGCTGTACTTCAAGTAATATATGCAATATCATAATAATGTTTATAAGTGGACATAAAACATAAATTCTATATTAGTTAAAGTTTATACATTATAAATCTTGCAATGCAATAAATACTAACAACATAAATGACATAGATGTGAAGTATGTTATATAAAGATGTTATATAATTGGTTTAGGGTCACTTTCGTGTGCAACAAATATATTAATCATATGCTATAACTATATAGAGATATCATATATCAATTTGATAATTAAAACATATATAAATAATGTGATAAATATAATAATGTTCTGTATACTGGACTTTCATGTGCAATATTCATCAATCAATATGCAACATTTAGAAATAACACCAACATACTTTGACAAAGTTCAAATAAGAACAACAGATGGTAAAAAACAGCATATGACAAAAAAGGAAAAAAAGTTCATTAACTCAAAGATGAAATATTCAACGCAGTATAAAAGAAAACATTATCGGGACCACCAAGAACATTTACATAATTCTACCCAAAAAATTCACATAATTCTTAATTCATCTATACTGACAACATAGGATTTGTTCTACTTTTGGACAACAAAGTTTTTACCCAAAAAGGAAATCAAAATTATTATATAAAACGAAACCCTAGGTGAAATCAAAACTTTTTAAAAATAAATCAAATCCTAGATGTGAACATTTGGAAAACGACATCAGGTGAACCATTTTAAAAATCTTAGCAAACGCACACGTTTAAACCCTTTCAAATGAGTATTAATTCTGCACAAAAAACTCACCATCTTCCTTTTGAACAGCTTTGCCCTTCAGCTTTCTTTGGTCTTCGTTCACCATGTTAGTTCAGTGGCGGATAAATCAGTTAATTGTGCAATTGAATCGATTGTAATGTTTCGTATGATAATGGAAAGATGAGAAGATGTGATATAGAGACAGCAAAGTGATGACAAACCCTAAAGAACGTTGTGAGCAAATTGGTTTACTGGATGGAGTGTTAATGGCGTCTCCTTTTTTTTGAAAGAATATTGTTGCACGGGAAACGAAAAGTGAGAATTAAATGTTAGGTTAATTGCGTGTTTGTCAATTGAATGTATCATAAGAAACATAATGTGATCTTTTCCAGGAAGATGAAAAGATTTGAAAATCTTGCCATGGATTGGGTGGGATAATTATATTGCACTTCACATATTTACCCTTGCACGATTTTTTTCACACCTCAACATTATTCCACAAATTTTACAGTTGTCGAAAATTCAAGAATTATGCACAAATCTTGGACGTTTATTTCATGGCAATCAATGGATGGGATTTATTCCTATTTCTTACACTTCATAACTTTCTCACCATAATCATCCCCTATATATATATATATATATATATATATATATATATACACACGTAAAAAATGTATTTTCAACATATTTTGACGTCCCCTGAATACATCCGTAGGACGGGGACGATGCCCTGATTAAAGTATCGGTGCTTCCTAGCTCACAACTAATAGAGTTACGTATTTGTAGAAACAAAACGAGCATCATCTCATAGCCAATGAAGTTTTGAAGAATCAGAAGGCGGATCATCAATCATATGACTATTCATTGACACACTTAACAAATAAAACTCAATTGTCTGACGTCAATCTAAGTAATTCGTAGGAACGAGTTTGTACTCGATGATTCTTGTTATCACTTGCACAATATCAGGAGCTACCGGCTTCTTTTCAAGTGATTAGACATAATTCACAAATTTAAAATAACCCAACACAAAAACAAATGAATTTCAAAAATCGAAACCTGAAACAAACTAGATCCAGCACCAACCTGATGCAGATCCAACCAAGTACCAAAACTTAAAGAGGACGTCAAGGTGAGTCAAACGAGACCGGCCTAAGCAATTTCCAGCCCTTCACGCGCCGAAAACATGAAATTAGAAAGAAAATATCACCAATGCGTGGGGCTCACACGTGTTGCTTCTGGCGTCGACTTCCGGCAAAGGGTCGACGGACGGCGAGCGCACTTCCTTGTGCCTGCGATGTCACCAGGTGAAGCTCCAAACACAAATGGGTAAGTTTTCCCTTTTTCCCCTAATTTCGAACCCCAAGTGAACGTAGTTTTGGTACCATGTTAAATCGAAGGTAGAAGCATGGCATTGGGGACAAAATACTCTATATTCATAAACTCATCAAAGCACCTATTTATACAAAAGAATCCTAACCAAACTAGGAAAACTAACATAGGAGTCTTAACTAAACTAGGAAACTATTAAATTGCTCTACAAGCAATTAAAATAAATAAATATATTTCTAACAAGGAAAATGGATCTGAAATTTTGTGAAAAAGAAAGGACAAATTTTTATTGGGGTGGGAAATCTTCCTTGTACAAATAATTAAAAATTACACAGGACAGATGTAAACTAACATGTTTGACAATTTCATGGCTCTTAATGTTCCTTGCAAAACCTCCCTTGCCAGTAGCACAGAAGGAACAATGTAATGGGCAACCAACCTGGTCAACCAAGTCACATATCACTAATGTGCATTACAACAAACTGCATATAACATCTCATTAAGAGACATGAACCACCTCCTCAAAAACACCTCTTTTCCCCACAGAAAGTTACCTGTGACGAGACACATGCAGTCAGTGAATCAACCTTTTGCATCTTCGACGGGAATGCCAACAGTTTCGACCAGCCTATTGTCCGCCAACTTTATGAGCAACTTAACAGGACAAGTGGAAGAGGAGGGGAATTGTGTGCATAAATACACAGACAGAGAGAATGATGTCAATAGTGAATATCTTTTCTTCTGGAGCACATCATTCCAAGAAACAGATACAGTTCATCAAATTGTAATCACCATCAAAGTTACAGAAATTTGATAAGAGTAACTTCATTAAGTTACTTGATATTTTGAATTCAGACCCCCAAGCATTTCCAAAAGAATCAATTCATTATCCTCGACTCTATGAATTGATTCTTTTGAGAATGATCTTGATATTTTATTGCTAAACAGAGAAGTAAATAGATGAAATATCAAGAAAATAACATAACAACAAAAATAACATGAAAATAGGACCAAGGACTTTTAACGGCCCACCCAGTGTGAGGTCAAATCACTAGCTAAATCTCTTCACGCTCCACACCTTTATGATTTCCTCTATTCGCAATAAAACGAGAACGCAATCTATTCATAATCCAAGCTAATCGAATCATAACTTAAATAAATCAATCAACCAAATGATTTGATGATACACATTATTTCCTTTCTTTAGTATACAACGTGAACGAAATATTTTATTGTTATTATTAAAATATCCATATTCCATCTGGAACTGAGAGCTGATGTTGTGAATTTTTTCACAGTTGTACTACTCAAGGTCAAGTCACAGAATGTTTTAATTACATTGTATTGCCATTCCCCATTAGTAGGTACATATACATATAAGCATCCTGAGCATAATCATAGAAGTTTTCACAAAGTTACTCAACTATTTGCGCAGCGACCTAGGAGCAAATCTAACGTAATCAGTACAATGAGAGGAGTAATTTCTTCACCTTAACAGTGCCATCAGCGGCAGTGACTTCCTTGAAAATAGGCGACCGACCCACACTCCACCCTGCTTTCTGAAGTTCATTCCTGAATGCCAATGGCACTTTCCACGGAAAATAAAAATAAAATGAAGGGGATTTCATAAAACAAGATGAAAGAGATATAAGTTAGAAGAGGCCCCTTACCCTGACTAAAATCCTGAATCTCTTTAATCTTCCTCTTGTACAACAAATGGTGCAATTGCTTGCCTCTATACTTGTCCTGCCACACAAAAAAAAAACAGTTCTAAAAAGCAATAGCAAATCAACTTCGAAGAATATAATTATAAACTTCCGATTCGAAGCGAACTGTTATGATACGATACATGCAAATGGAAGAAAACAGAAAGAGAAGGCAGCAAGCACGTGAAGGGGAGAAGCATGCGAACGAGAAGGAAAAGAGCAAACGCGTGGAAGAGACAAAAACTGAAGGAAAGGAATAACTGATTCCAAACGGCAAGAATAACAACCATAACAACTCAAGCTAATTAATCAATCGAGGAGTGAAGAGAGCTGGACGCGTGGCTCAAGCAATTGAGGAAGTTACAACTCCATGCAGCAATAGGGGAGACCCATGACATAAAGGGACGTCTATAAATATAAAAGTAGATAGCTAATGGAAGGTGTTAAGAATTCTCATGTCTGTATCTTACCTTTTATCCTAAATACAATCATTCTTTTTCTATTGTCTCAATCTCTTCACGGGTAAATTCTCACATTTACGTGGAGTTGAGTGATTGATATAGATAAGAATCGCGTCGTCGTCAGAGCGCATTCCACGCTTACCGTATGCCACGAAAGCCAAAGATGGAGAGCCGAGTATCTCAGGTGGAAATGCAATTGACACAGTTGCAACAGCAACAACTACAATTACAGCAACAACAAGTGGAGCTCAACCAATCAATGATGGCTACAATGCAAACTCAGTTCGAAGAATTGAGAAAATAAATGAGAGAATGAAAGAGCACATCACAGAAGGAAGGTAATAGTTACGAAAAATCTAATGCATCGAACGACAGAGGTAAGTCGCATAGCTCTACTAACTTGAGCTCGCGAATGCCAAGGATTGAATTTCCAAAATTTTCGGGAGATAATCCCATGCAGTGGATTCGAAAATGTAGCAAATTCTTTACTATAAATCCTATGGAAGATCATGAATTTTTTTTTACTGCAACAATGAATATGGAAGGTAGGGCAGACTTATGGTATTTGGAGTAAGTCGAGGAGCTAAGAGATATCTCTTGGCACGAATTTGGAAAGCTAGTAGTAGATAGATTCGTGAACGAAGAAGGAAAAAGTATAGTGGCGCAATTCAATCAGTTACGGCAGGTCGGTGATGTAACAGCCTATACCAACAAATTCGAAGAACCCAAGGCATTCATGGCAGTGGAAAACAGAAGCTTAAAAGAGATATACTTCGTGCAGTGTTATGTGGGAGGACTCAAGGATGAAATAGCCAGTACAGTCGAGATGTTTAATCCACAGACCGTGAGCTAAGCCATCAAATTAGCCAAAAAACAGGAGCTCCAAATGTTAGCACTGGGAGAGGACCGAAGCATTTCAGTAAAATAACCGAAGGAGCAAGTAGAAGGTTGGGAGAAGATCATGGTATCAAAAACACAGTTGACACTTTGCCAAAACAGACGAACTTCAAGAAGCTTACACCCGCTGAGATCAAAGAAAGGAGGAGGAAGAAGCTATGCTTCAACTATGATAAGCCATATCACATGGGCCATAAATGCAAGAAGCTGTTCACGATTATATGCGAGGCAGAAGATAACGAGACCGAATTAGTGTTGCAAGAAGTGAAAAGTGAAGGAGATGAGTTTCAAATATCGGTAAGCGCACTAGCAGGGTAGCTAGCTTCGGACACTATTCAAATCACAGGAAGGGTAAACAAAAATATTATTATCATGTTGCTAGACACGAGAAGTACGTATAGTTTCCTTGATGAGGGGACGGCTAAACGATTGGGCTGCAAAGTGGAGTGCACCAATCCATTGTTAGTAACAGTGGCGGATGGAAATAAACTGGAGTGCAACACCAAATGTCCAAACATGGAGTGGGAAATGGGGAGCTGTAAATTCAACACTTCAATGAGGTTACTACAATTAGGAGACTGCGACATGGTGGTGGGTATGGATCTCCTCAGGCAACTTGGTCCAGTCACGTTTGATTTCAATAAGCAGTGCATCAGCTTTAACAAGGAAGGGAAGATAGTGGTTCTACAAGGGATCACACCAGATGTAACATTAAAGATGATCACCGGAAATAAGTTTCAAAGAACTATAAGGAAATGGAAGGGTACCCTATTTGGTTGTTTGTGCATGCTTTCAGCCGAGAAAGTCGAGCAAGACTGTAATCCACATTCTTAAATCAAACCTCTACTTACCAGGTACTTGCACATATTCGATACTCCTCACCAGTTGCCTCCCTACAGATCCCATAATCACCACATACCACTTAAAACAAACACTATACCCTTCAAACAAAAGCCATACAGATATCCATACATCCAACGGTTAGAAATTGAAAAATTAGTTCAAGAAATGCTCGACACCGGAGTGATACGCGCGAGCACTAGCCCCTTCTCTTCACCAGTTCTTTTAGTGATGGAAAAAAATGGAAGCTGGAGATTCTATATAGATTATAGGAAACTGAATTCACTAACTGTGAAGGATAGTTTTCCTATACCACTAATCGACGATTTATTGGATGAATTGGGAGGTGCGAAGATATTTTCGAAGATTGATCTTCGAGCTGGCTATCATCAGATCTGAATGCATGAAAGTGATGTCTCCAAAACAGCTTTCGCCACTTCCAGCGGACTGTACGAGTTCAGAGTAATGCCTTTTGGGCTAACCAACGCCCCGGCTACCTTTCAAGCCCTTATGAACTCTATTTTCAAGCCATACCTCAGCAGGTTTGTCTTGGTCTTTTTCGATGATATTTTGGTGTATAGCACCAATATGGACGAACACTTGATACACTTGGAGAATGTGTTCCAACTACTACAATCACAGAAGCTGTATGCCAAAGCTTCTAAATGTATTTTTGGCCAAACACTGGTTGAGTACCTTGGTCATATCATCAGTGAGATGGGGGTGGCTGCGGACCCGAGTAAAATACAAGCTATGGTTGAGTGGGGGCAGCCGAGAAATATCAAAAGTTTGAGAGGGTTTTTGGGACTCACGGGTTACTACAGAAAATTTATACGAAATTACGACACGATTGCGAGACCACTAAATGATCTCACAAAGAAGGGGAACTTCAAATGGGGTGTCGAAGCCACATCGACATTCGAAGATTTGAAAAAGGCTATGACGTCGGCTCGGTGCTCAGGTTACCCAACTTTCGAGTCCCTTTCACTCTTGAAATAGATGCCAGCTATGGAGGGATCAGAGCGGTACTCATGCAGGAAGGGCATCTGATTGCATACCTCAGCAAAGCTTTAGCTCTCAAGCACAAGGGGCTCTCGACATATGAAAAAGAATTCCTCAGTGAAAAATGGAGATCGTACCTCCTCCACAATCAATTCATCATCAAGACCGATCATCACAGCTTGAAATATTTGCTGGAATAGAAAATTTCAACGTCGGTACAACACAAATATCTTACCAAATTGATGGGCTTCGATTCTAGGATCGAGTATAAAAAGGGAAAGGGGAACCGTATGGCTGATGCTCTGTCCCGAAAGGAGAATGTGGACTCATCGAGTAACGTGAAATTGTAGGCCTTTTCCATTTGTGTGTCGGAATGGATAACTGAACTCATAAAAAGCTATACTGATGATGAGCTCGCACAGGCAATGATCGGAGAATGCAGCACCATTCCTTACAACCTTTCTCTCTTTGCGTATAAATATGGGTTACTTCTTTACAAAGGCAAACTATACGTTGGTTGTGGGGAGAATCTCAGAAGCAAAATATTGGACTACTTCCATAGTTCGAATTACGGAGGCCACTCGGGTGTCAATGCCACTTATAAAACGGTACAGGCAACTTTCTTATTGCATACACTCCGAGCCGAGGTGCAACAACTAATAGCGAGATATCAACAATGACAAACTTGTAAACACGAGAACACACGACCCGCCGGTCTCTTGCAGCCACCGCCGACTCCTACCAACGCATGGCAGCATATTACTATGGACTTCATTGAGGGACTTCCTTTGTCCAACAACAAAAATGTTATTTGGGTTGTGGTCGATTGGTTCACCAAATACGCCCATTTTCTGTCAATGAGGCATCCCTTCACGGCATCCGAATGTGCGCGTATTTTTTTAGATGAAATCTATAAGCTCCACGGACTTCCTATGAGCATCTTCAGTGATCGAGATAAAATATTCACCAGCCACTTCTGGAATGAATTATTCCATACACTAGGTGTCACGCAACATCGTAGTTCGATGTATCATCCCCAAACCGATGGCCAAAGTGAAAAGGTCAATCAATGCCTTGAGATGTAATTACGTTGTATGTGCAGTCATAGTCCTAAGAAATGGGCGAAATGGCTCCCGTTCGCAGAATTTTGGTACAATACATCCTATCATTCTGCCATTCGGACGACTCCATTCGAAGCCTTATATAGGTATAAGCCAACACCACTGGCTCTCCATTCATATGTACAGCCCAAAGTCATAGGTATGGAAGCTACACTCAGCGAAAAGCAAGAGATCCAGCGTTATGTGAAGAATGCCTTGCTACAAGCACAAGAAAGAATGAAAGTTACAGCAGATCGGAAAAGACTGCACCGTGAATTCAAGGTACTTGATTGGATTTTCCTTAAACTAAAAACCTACAAACTCCACTCTCTTCGATTACACAAGAATTGGAAGCTCAGTCCGAGGTATGCTGGCCCTTTTCAAATCTCTCGGTGAGTCGGGCTCGTAGCCTACGAGCTACAACTACCACCTACATCGAAAGTTCATCCAATCTTTCATGTTAGCTTATTGAAGAGTAGCGTCAACGCCGCACATTCAGTCACATCTGGTCTACCGGATTTTGATGACAATGGCAAACTCCTATTGTAGCTAGTGAAGGTTTTGGCTCGACACCTTCTCAAGAAGAATAATTCACCCAATACGGAGATTCTTGTACAGTGGGGTCACTTACTGGAAGAAGAGGCAACATGGGAAGATTATTTGATGATCGCCGAAAAGTATCCGTCGCTCTTTGCCTTGAGGACAAGTCAAATGCAAGGAGGGACAATGTTATGATACGATACATGAAAATGGAAGAAAATAGAAAGAGAAGGCAGCAAGCACATGAAGGGGAGAAGCATGCGAACGAGAAGAAAAAGAGCAAACGCTTGGAAGAGACGAAAACTGAAGGAAATGAATAACTGATTCCAAACAGCAAGAATAACAACCATAACAGCTCAAGCAAACTAATCAATCGAGGAGTGAAGAGAGCTGGACACGTGGCTCAAGCAGTTGAGGAAGTTACAACTCCATGCAGCAACATGGGAGACCTATGACATAAAGGGACGTCTATAAATAGAAAAGTAGATAGCTAATGGAAGGTGTTAAGAATTCTCATGTTTGTATTTTACCTTTTATCCTAAATACAATCATTCTTTTTCTATTGTCTCAATCTATTCATGAGTAAATTCTCACATTTACGTGGAGTTGAGCGATTGATATAGATAAGAATCGTGTCGTCGTGACACGAACCTATCCGAATTCGAGGGAGAGTTTGTTGTTATTGTTGGCCCAATTTGCAGCCCAAGCCCAATTATCCCCCTAACCCTTACTTAAACCTATTCCACATCTCCCTCTTTTCTATAGACAGAAAACACACGTCCCCCTCCCCCCTCTTTCTAATTGATAGCCTGCAGAGAGAAATAGAGAACTGCTCGGTGAACACCCTATTACAGAAACTTTGTGGCTGCTCGTGAACGCCTGTGAGAGTGCATCCGAGAGAGCACGTCTGTGAGGGAGGAGTGGTTGCGATCGTCGAGCCGACGAGAAAGCCACTCCCTTTGGTGGAGCCGCGGTTGTGTGTGTGCGTCAAAACGAGGAGCCGCACCTGAACCGACTTGTCATCTCTATTTTCTTTCTTCTTTCCTTGTTGTGTGCAGGTGTAGAAAGTTGTCGGAAACGAGACGTAGGAAACTACCGGGTTGTTGTTGGGGTCGACGGAGGTGTTGTCCCACCGCTGCGTTGACGACGACGAGGTTGTTGGATTCCTAACAGTGGTATCAGAGCCACGGTTCTTCCTCGTCGTAGTTGGTAAGTCGGGATCCTGGTCTTAGGATCGCTCTCGGGTAAAGCGGCTAAAACCTCTCAATTTTAAAATTCTAGAAAACTGCCGATTGGCGCAGTATAGGATTGGGTTTTGTTTTTGTTTACCAACGTGTTTCTCGTTTGTTAGCTGTGTGATTAAATCGAAAATCTTATTTGCCTTGAGAATATTTTTGCTCTCTGATTTGTATTCCGCTGCATTAAGGCTGATAAATTTTTCTTTATTTATTGTGTGGCATTATGTCTTCTTTGGCGAATTATGGTTTGGCACCTTTTGATGGTAAGACGGACTTTGGTTTTTGGCAACAGAAAATGGAATGTATTTTAATTCAACAAGGTGTTTATCAAGTTATTGATGATTCTTATGATAAAGAAGTTGATGAAAAAAGAAATTTCAAATTAATCATATTGCTTTATCTGCTATTATTCTGAATTTATCTTAATGTGTTCTTAGAAAAGTAGGAAGAATGACTTCTGCTAAAGATTTGTGATCAAAACTTGAAGAGTTGTATATTGAAACGTCTTTGCATTCTAAAATGTTTCTGATTGAAAGATTCTTCCGTTTTAAACTTGACATATCTAAAAGTGTTAATGAAAATGTGGATGAGTTCACTAAGTTAGTTCAAGACATAAAATTGACCGACGATAAACATATTGATGATTATGCTCCGTTTACGCTTTTAAATGTTATTCCTGATTCTTACAGTGATGTTAAATCTTTTATTAAGTATGGTAGATATAATGTGACGCTTGACACTGTTGTGAGTGCTTTGGAAAATAATGAATTAGATTTAAATCTTGATAACGGTGCACAAGAACTGAATAAAGTCATGCATGTTAGGGGTGAAAAAAAATTCATGATAAGGGAAAGTCAAAACTTAGATTTAAACCTAGGAAGTGCTATGATTGTGGTGAAACGGATCACTATATCAAGGATTGTCCTAAGAAGAATCAACATGTTGATCAAGCTAATGTGGTTACTAATGAAGAAACCACGAGTGATTTGTTCTAAGGTGGAGTCTGTGGTTGAGCTTTAAGTTTATGGTGCATGAGCTTAAGAGTTTGTTTCTTCGTGTGTCTCTATTGTTGCTCTCTTTGAGGTGAATCTTCGTCCCTTGCTTTATACTCGTTTTTTCTTGTTCTTTGTGAACATACATTTGTGGTTCATTCTATGTAGCTTTGTGGTTTGGTAGCTTTGTGCCAACTTCGTGCATTCGTGATGGCTTGGTGACTTTGTGATATGCTTTGTGTTTTATGATCTGTGTGATCTATGCTAGCTTAGTGATAACAATATTTGTGATATACCGTCTGTGTGATGATTTTTGTGATCTTCTGTAGCTTTGTGTTAGTTATATTTGTGATGAATCTTTATGGTTGCTTTGTGGTCAAATAGCTTTGTGTTAGTTAGCATTGTGATGTTTCTTTGTGGGCTTCTAATTGTGTATTAGTTGCCTTCATGCTTTGTGATTGTTTTGTGAGCTTATAATTGTGTGTTAGATATCTTTGTGCTTTGTGAGTATTTTTTCCGTGTGTCTTTTTTGTAGGTATGAACACGGTTAATTTACTCTTGGTTGATTTTTGTGATCATATATGGACTATGTGTCTATACGTCTTGTTCCTTACTCTGTCTGTATGATTTTGCAGGGGACACTCAGCGATGATGATTGTGCGGTTTGTTCTCCGATGCATACAGCAACAAGGTTGGGCCAAAGGTGGAGATTGTTGGCCCAATTTGCAGCCCAAGCCCAATTATTTCTCTAACCCTTACTTAAACCTATTTCACATCTCCCTCTTTTCTGTAGACAGAAAACACACGCCCCCCCTTCCTTTTCTAATTGATAGCCTGCAGAGAGAGAGAGAAATAGAGAATTGTTCAGTGAACACCCTATTACAGAAACTTTGTGGCTTCTCGTGAACGCCTGTGAGAGTGCATCCGAGAGCACGTATGTGAGGGAGGAGTGGCTGCAATTGCGGAGCCGACGAGAAAGCCACTCCCTTTGGTGGAGCCGTCGTTGTGTGTGTGCGTCAAAACGAGGAGCCGCACCTGAGCCGAATTGTTATCTCTATTTTCTTTCTTCTTTTCTTGTTGTGTGCAGGTGTAGAAAGTTGTCGGAAACGAGACGTAGGAAACTGTCAGGTTGTTGTTGGGGTCGACGGAGGTGCTGCCCCGTCGCTGCATTGACGAACGACGAGACTGCTGGATTCCTAACAGAGTTGTTGGAGGTCCGACTCCGACATGCCGAGGAGCACGCTGGGATCCAGTTACTTCTTGGTGACGAGAGGTGCGGCAACTCTAGCTGCGGGGTCCGGGCTGCCACTGCCACAGGAAATTGTTAGCGCGTGAAATTGTACGGCATGAACCTGCGGCGCGTGGCGCAATGCGGCCATTGCCCTCATTTTATGGAGAAATTTGGAGCCAGAGTCGGGATGGAGGAGATGATGAGGATGAGTGAAATGTTAAAACCCCCTCCATTCCTTCCTGTTAAACCTCAGCTTTCTCGGATAAAGACTGTTATACCCCATGAATTTGTACTTCCACTAAAACGGCACCGTTTTTCTTGAATTTAGTTAAAATTTTGTCTATTCTTTCTTGAGGTTACTGGACAGATTTAGCACATGGTGTGCCTGAGTTTACAATTTTGCATGATTTTTAAAACATTGTAATTACACATCACATTTATTTATGTATTACAATTTGAACATATTAGTTGCTCTGTAGTTTGCCTGATTCTAATCCATGTGTATAATATTTCTGACATGCTAAAATGATATTGTGGTTCAAGATGTGATTTAATAAATTAAAGGTGTCATGTTTTATATTTATATAAATATATGAATATCAATCTTCTCATTTTATCATTGTCCTACTTACCAGAGTTACTATTAACCAAAAAAATTAAGGCATGCACGCGTATTTGTCAATAGTAAAATAACAAATTAATCAACTTTGTTAGTAAACGATTTTTGATGGAATGAATCACTTATTTGGAAATAGAAATTAAGGTACCGACTCACATTCTGTCGTTTTTAAATGGACACTCACTTCACATTCGCAGCTGTCTCATCTAAGATTGATGCTATTTACCAATAACATGTCTAAAAAAACACAAGCCAAATTTATGGACTAATTCTGCCAATAGCTTCCATCATTCATGAAGATTGATTGTTGAAAACAAGATATAAACTGTGACAATTTTAGCTCACACAAGAAATCGCTGTACAATGAGCTCCCAAAATGGTGTTTGCGAGCAAATAAAACTCCCAAACCAACACAGGGAAATCGCAACCGCCATCTCAGCATCTCTCTCCTCAAAACATCAACACAAGTTACAACGAAGCAACAAGAGGCGTAGACGGAGGTCTCGGATACTAGGCTGCCCGTCTGCTGGAGTCTCCACGTGCTCTCTGATGCTGCCCAGCTCCATCAGCTTCCACACTAGCCGTTTCCTGAAGCAGCTCCAACGCAGCCACCACTTCCTTCATCCTGGGGCGGTGCTTGGGCTCCGTAGCTAGGCATCTCATTGCAAGAGTGGTTGCTTTGAGGGCTGCATTTGGCATGTATTGGCCTTGGATACGGGCGTCTATGATGCGCAGCACTCTTCTTTTGCTGGCTAGGAACGGCCTCGCCCATACGATGAGGTTCTGCTCCCCCTGCGGGAGGTTCTTGTCCAGGACGCGCCGCCCAGTCAGCATCTCAAGAAGCACGACTCCAAAACTGTACACATCGCTCCTGGCTGTGAGATGGCCTTCAGAGGGGAAAACAATAGCTGATTAGTGTTACGAATTAAACACAAAGCAGTTACGAAAGCAATGAAAAACACACAAAAATTGGTTACGCAGTTCATAGACGTCTCTACGAGACTGTCTAGGGAAGCTGTGAAGTCAGAGATTTCACAGTATTTTTTCGGATACAATTAAAGGGAATAAGTCAGCTATTTGTAAGAAACGATACCCCTAATTATGATTCTGCCCAAATGGACTAAAACACTCTTACTGACAAACGGGCCAAACTCAACAATTAGAAGCCAAGAAAGATCAAAACTTGCTCATCTACATACCACACTTTTTCATTTACGAAAACTTCTCGTTTTGTTACAAAATGTAGCAAGAAAACAATCAAATCTACAATGAAGCAAGCAATACATCTATACCTGTTGCCATGTATTCCGGAGCTGCGTAGCCGTACGTACCCATAACCCTCGTGGATACGTGGCTTTTCCCGTCTATGGGGCCATCCTTGGCCAAGCCGAAATCAGAAAGCTTTGCGTTGTAGTTCTGAATAATATCAACCAAACTTTGTAAGAAAATTGGACGAATTTTGATGTTGCTTTGGAGAAGTCACAGAACTTATCCTCTTACCAAATCAAGCAAGATATTGGAGGATTTGAAATCGCGATAGATAACTCTTGCTTCGGGGCTGTGAAGATACGCAAGCCCCTTTGCTGCACCAAGAGCAACCTTCATCCTCAGGTTCCAAGATAATGGCTGGAAATATGCAGTCCCTAAAAAAAATTGTAGATCATACAATGATCAATGGTCCAGATTGAGTTTCACATACGACAAGAGACAAAGTTTCTATTTGATCATCTGCCTATACAAACAAGACAAATCTCTTGGAATTCGAATAATAATTACTGCAGTGAACTTACTCCTGAATAGATGATTCTCCAAGCTGCCTCGCGGCATAAACTCATAAACGAGAAGCCTGTGATCATCCTCCAAGCAATAACCAACCAATTTCACCAGATTAGGATGGTAGAGTTGTCCCAAATAATTGATTTCAGTCTGAGTTTTAAAGAGACAATCAAGGGTTAGAAAAAGGCGAGATAATATAAACTGTTTTGATGATATTCAATGTTATTGCAATACTCAAACAAGGCATGTCTATGGTTCGAAGGTTTACTGTGTTGAAGTGGTTACACATTTGGTCTATCAATTAAGAGGCAATACTCAAACAAGGCAAAAGTTAAGTTGCTACACTCACCAACCATTCCTTGTGGCCTTGAAGGCCGTTTTGGTTCAATCTCTTCACAGCAATGACCCTTCCAGTCCCCGGCTTAGCAGCCTTGAATGTGGTCTCATCGACCCAGCCCTTGAAGACACACCCGAAGCCACCCTCACCCAGCACACTGTCTGGCCGGAAGTTCCTGGTGGCCGTTCTGAGGTCATTGAAGCTGAAGATCTTCAGGTTTGAAAACTCCAGAATTTCACTCTCGCCACGAGGGGTCAGTGGTAGGGAGAAAGATGAACGCCTGCTGCTCGTGTCTCTGCCATCAGTGCTCGTGCATCTAGGACTTAGTCCTGCAGTTTTGTTTAGAGGAACATTATGTTTGAGCTCTGTAAATTCATTAGCAACAACTATTGGTTTGAGTTTTAGATGCTCAAAGTGAAACAGAGTTGTAGCAGCATACTCAATTGCAACTGAAGTTGCAAATATTTGAAGGAATGCATTTTTCACTTAACAATATTGAATATTGATCATGAACAGACAACCATTTTCTATAATTCCATATAAATAACCGAAGGCAGAGGCTTCGGTTCCCATTAATTAAAAAAGAAAAAATTAATAAACATTCTCCACAAGACTGCAATGCAGGGCCACATAGTAAAATTCTAAAATTGCTTTAAACTTGCAATTAAATACGATAATTAACGAAAACATAACTAGTTCAAGACTCAATCTGGTAATAACCTGCATATTTCTATCATTAAGAAGATTATTGCCTAAAAAAAGCCAAATTTATGAGGTATGCGTAACCTTAGCAAGCAAGAAACAAAACCTCAAATGCTCAGAAAAAAAAAGCACTTTCATCTTCAACAAATTGACACATAAATTGATCTGAAGAACTAATCCGTCCAGAATGTTTAATTTGAAGCAGCTCATAATTACTTCAAGCATCAAACATTCAGCGCATAATTAATTGTCTTGTAATGAGAGATAGAGAGAGAGAGAGAGAGAGAGAACAATCCATCAAAGAACCTATAGATGAAGTTACTAACCATCGCGGCGAGGACTATCCCTTATTCTAACACTGAAGCAAGAACCCATTTCTTCAGAATCCGAAAATTTTATTGTTGTTGTCTGGAAACTGAACCTTTCGCTTGATCGAAAATGGGAGTAATAGCAACCACAAAATCTTTTCTTAAATGGTCGTTGGTTTAGAAACTTCCAAATTCAACAACAGCCGAACCCGAAAGTGTGAAAACGATTACTTTTCATAAATAAATGAGTAGGCGAAAATCAGAGAAAATATGTTTATCAACATGTAAATGTTGAATTCCTCTACGTGTGTTCGGTTGGCTGCACGAGAAGCTATTATAGCTATCTTTATTTTATTAGTTGAGCAAATTTGAGCATAGGGCTTTTCCCACCAATAGCCATTTACTTCTCCAACCTCGTCAACTTGTCTACAACACAAATATATATTTTTATATTGAAAAATAAGCGTATTCTGGAAGATAGGATGTTCATCAAATCCAATGCATTTATGAGGTTACTGTATATACAATTAATAGTTTTTTCAAATCCATACAATTAGAAGGAAAAAAAAATTACTATTTCAACTCAATAAATTAATTTTGTGATAATTTTAATCTAATAAATCAATAATACATTAATCAAATCTGATGAGTTAATTTTGTGATAAATTTAGTCCATTGGTATTTTTGGCATCAAAAGAACACAATCGATACCCGAAAACGACATATAAAAAACACAAGTCAGGAAAATCGTTGGAAATAACTTACGGACTATGTGTTATTTTCAGTGTTAATTATAGAGGTGACTATTAAGTATGGGTCTGGTACCCAACCCAAAAAATTAGGTACCCGACCTCGACCCCAATTTTTAATTTGGATATCCGAGTCGGATATTCGGTTATCCAATTGTGCCGATATTAATGTAATTTTCGTCTCAATTTTCAAGTATAAGTGTTAGCCAGCCTACTAGCTTTAGCGCTAGTTTTAAGACATCCTAAGGCGCATTTTTAATTAAATATTTTTTAATATATAAAATATATTAACATTTTCCCTCTACAGTATTTAATCTTTTTCTTTTTGATTTATATTTATATATATTATATATAATATTAACTATAAAAACAAATCGGATATCAGGAAATACTCGACTACTTGTCGGATATATCCGATACCCGAATATTCCTAAACATTAATACTCAACACCGACCTGACAACTGAATTTTCGGGTAATCGAGTATCCTATACCCGATAATTTTCGAGTTGGGTACCGGGTATCCTATATCCTAATAGACAGCCCTAGTCAATTGTATTTCATGACGACAAAAAAAATAATTACAGGCTCTAATTATCACAAGATCAATTCATTAGGCTTGATTAAAGTATTATTGATTTATTAAACTAAAATTATCATAAAATTAATTTATTAAGCTAAAATTATATATTTTCCCTATTATCCAATATAATTGAACCTTATAAGTACATCATCATTTTTGCTCGCTCGCTCGCTCTCTCTCTCTCTATTGGATTTGTACACTGAAAGCAGAATGATTAAGCTTGTATATAATATTTTTGTTACCACTATTACAATCTCTTATCTAAATTATTTACTTGATTGCAGATGTTGTCTCATTATCTCATACAAAAGTTGATCATAAAATGTGTAGAAGATCACAGAAGTCTGTATAATTGGTTATGCTAGTTAAGATATAAAAATGATCACAACTGAGACAACTTGAGAACGATTTGTCGATATAGATTGCAATATAGATAAGAAGTGATTTGATTTGTTTATTTGTCTATGTTGGTATGCAGGGACGAAGCTATATGGGGCCTTGGGGGGGCCATGGGCCTCCCAACTTTTGAAAAACACTATATATTTAGTATGTAATAATATGTTAACAAGTTTCTAGTACTCGAGATGCTTAAGAAACTTCTCTTATTTTGATAGACCCATGTTCGATTCTCTGTATTGACATTCTTTTCTCTCTTTTTTCGTTTTTCCTCTCTCCTCTGTTTCTTTCTCCTTTATTTGCAATGGCATTCTCTCTCTTTTTTTCTTCTTTTTCTCTCTCTCTCTCTGCCTCTCTTCTGTTTCTTTTTATCTATTTTGTGTTCTTTTTTTCTATCTTATGTAATTTATTTTAGAAATATACGTGTTAATCACATCTTTATTATCATAAGTTTTTTTTCGAAAAGTCTAAGAATAAAATTTATCATTCTTTATCAATACTGCTATGAATGCTTTGAAGAAGAATCAAGCAAAAGGTACCCGCCCATTTCAGGCATACATCGACTTGAGGAAGCTGGACAAGTCCTTTACCAGCTGGGTCAGGAAGCGGAAAAAAAAGAAGAATGTTTAGGCTGTACACCTAATTTTCCTGGGACTGATCTATTGATCTCAAATAACTGAGGAATTCGACTAATTTTTATGTCGAATATATCGTTTTAGTCCAACTCTAAACTGCACTAAAATTCAAATGTTATATAGTTTTCATCATATCTTATTACAATCATACGTGTTTTACATAATTGATCTCAAATAACTGAGGGAATTCGACTAATTTTTATGTCGAATATATCGTTTTAGTCCAACTCTAAACTGCACTAAAATTCAAATGTTATATAGTTTTCATCATATCTTATTACAATCATACGTGTTTTACATAAAGTTATTCACTTGCATCAAATTTTATACGAATGCTAAAATGCATTATTTCGATGTAAATTCTATATCAAAATGGTGCTTATATTGGATCCACATTATGAGATGATCGCGTTTTAATTTTTTTCTACGTTGTCATGTAATTCAAATAATAATAAACTATTATTGAAATTATTATAATTAATTTCTAATTTTATTTTTGAAATTAATTTATAACTTCTCAAAATTATAATTATTTGGGCCTCCCGAAAATTATTCTTGTCTTCGTCACTGCTGGTACGTCTGACGTATTGATGGATCACAATGAGATGAGTTCTTTTATCTAACCGTCATGAATAACCTAGATCTCGGTGACTTTACGTTGATCTAAACTTTGATAAAGTTTTAAGCGAGTATGAGTTACTGACCATCACTTTGACTTGTTATGGGTGAGGGTTACATGATATGATCCAAGATTCTCCGCATCTTGGGTGATGACAGTGCTTGTATGTCATGCTAGTTACAAGTATCGAGTCACCGTATCTATTTAGGATGATGACGTCCCCTTAAGGAGCTCAAAATATTTATAGTACTTAACTCTGCAAGTTGAGTTAACTCAAGTAAAATAATAAGGTTGAGCGGTACTACTTAAAGAATTAAAGAGATTAATTATTTTAAGCAGTTAGAGTGCTATAAATAATTAATGGACGTGTGATATCTTAAATACGGGGATTCTTAAGTCTAAGTGTAAGCCCGACTCAACTTCGGTAATAAAGGGGTAAGTCAACATTTATTTTCTAGTGGAATGAATACGTTTATGAATAAATTTATATTCCTATGAATATAAGAGAATTAATTCATTTTAGGCCCATCTTTATTTCTTGTATTTGATACCTTGTTGGTCCATCAAGGCCTATAAATGCTGGAAATTGTGTCCCCCCTATGAGAGTCCCACCGGCTCTGTTCTGATTTATGTATTATTCTAATACATCTCATATATCTAGATAGAAGTCATATGATATTATTAGATATCAAGAGATAATTATTCTAGATATGAATTATCTTCAGGGATTGAAGATAATTATTGTATTTATTAGATATGCAAGGTTCCTATTTAAATAGGATTCTATGAATGCATTATAAATATAAGGTGGGAGAAAATCATATGATTCTAAGGCAATATAGTGATTTAATCACAGTGTATCACATATGAGGTGAAATTTTACAGTATTCTTCACAAGTTGATCTCACTCAATATTGGAGAATAAACATCCGAGATATAGTCCAAAAGATCAAAGCTGAAGTCCAAAATTGATCTGATATCCTAGAAATTCGCAGTAAATACGAGTAAACACTTATGTGTTGCAATTAATTACATAGATACATGCTATGAATATAATCAGTATATAGTGAATTAAACATTCAAGATAGATCCTCGGGGTATGGATAAAATAAGATTTCTCATAACATATATATCTCTCTCTCCAAATAAGATATAATGTAATATTTTTTTTAAAAGATAATCAACATTGCAATGTCTGAATCATTATATTTATGTCAGATCATAAAGAAAGTATCAACCAGAATAAACAAGTCCTATGTAATTGAATTCCATGCATAATATAAAGAGTTGGTCTCTTATATATCTGTATATATATAATGTATGCACACAAGAGATAATACAATTACTATTAACCAGTAATGGGTTATGTTAACCAATGGGTTTCTTTTAACCACTACTAATTTATAAGGTAATATAAAAATTCAAACTCGAGACTTTGAAGCTCAATATTGCACAATTACATCCATGGACGGAGGTAGTAAGGGGCCGGGGGGCATAATTTCAAAAATTTCTAGGTGTATTTTAGTAATTTTGCATTTTAATTAAATTTCTATATTATTATAGAGAGTGATGATATGCTATGTATTGATTTATAATCAATATTTTTTATTCTTTTTTCTTTTCTTTTCGTTTATATCTCTCTATCTTCTCTGGAATTTTCCTCAACTTCTCTTATCTTCTATGAAACTTCATCAACTTCTTCACTGTAAAAGTTTAAAGAATTGAATATCTGAATTCGTACAGAGAAGTTCAAGAAAGGGAGAGCAGCGCATGTGAGAGAACAAATTCCATAAGTTGCAAAGAAGAGTGAGGAACGAAATTTTAAATATGCCCTGAATCCGAAAAAATTGACCTTTTCTTTATCCATCCCCAAAGTTGATTTTAAGAAACTTGTTAAAAGTTTAAGTTCATCATATTAACATCTTGGTGGGAGAAATTAAAGTATCAGATGTGAAAATTTTAAAATCTAAAAAAATTGTCTGCTAATAAATAATTTGGATTTAATTATTTTCAATAAATGAACTCGACGGTTTCGTGTTGTATCTAGTTGTTTGAGTTGAGTAGACAACTTTTGTTTGTAGTCAACTTCAAAGTGAGGGATGTCTATAATACTGTCTCAATGAAGAAGAGATTGTATCCATAAATTCCAAAAAAAAAAAACTAATTACTTCTCAAATGTTTTTGCCCCCAACCTCACCTACGTCATTGACTCCATCCCTATTTCCTGTTTCTGTAAAAAAAAAAAAGTTGGTTGCCTGCCTCTACTTTTAGGCACTGGGTCACTATTAGTTATTGAGTCAACGGGTTGACAACTATACTGTGTTAAGCATTGTTTAATCATATCAACAACCAATTATTAATTAAAGGCTCTAATGTTTTGATAATTCTAATCTTTAATGACTTTTTTCAAAAATATCACGAAGTTCAATACTTGATCCTTTTATGTTGTTTTAAATCTAACATTGGATTAAAATTCTACAGCTTGAAAAATATTGTGGATCATCGAAACCCTACATGTATTATTTTTGTATAATTTTAATATTTTGATGGAATAATACATATATGATTCTAGTTGTCAACGTCATTTTTCAAGTTAGCTGATTTTAGATTTGCAACAAATCAGTTCATATATGCTAAACTAACATTATTCAAAATTCGGAATAATAATTAAAAACCCAGTTATAATAATGAATATACCCAACTTAATTTAATAACTTGAGAACAATATGTTGGGCTTTTGAAATTTAATGTATTTATGATCATTGTAATACTCCGAAAATTTTTCTTGAAGATGTATATATACATATATATATATAGATATATTTTAAATGTGAATTATTTTCTTTAAATTGTGAACTAATAAAAATTGAGTTATGAATTTTTTATAGGTTGTTCACTAAGAGCGATGATGCGCTCTAGCGAAAAATATAAAGTTTGATATTATAAGTTTTAAAATTTTAGTAATCTATAATTATGATTTTAGAATGAAAGTTTAATTTTTTATGCATTGATTATTAATTAATGATATTAGTGATTTGGATATAAGAATTGATTAGAACATTTATTTGTTATACATTAGAGTAAAAATTTGTGAAGAAAATAATAAATGGATATATATGTATATATATATATATATATATATATTTTCTGCTTAAATGTGTATAGAATTGTGGAATTCTCTAGAATGGTGAATAATCACCATATTAAAGAAATTACAAAATAAAAGAAAAATTTGTGGATATTTATAAATAAGCTACTATTCATCATCCTCATTATTTTCTCCCAAATTTTTGAAAATTTCACACACTACACACACTAAAATTTTGAAAATTTCAAGCTCCAATTTTTCAAGATCCAACCGTTAAATTTTCGATTCGTCTTCGTATTCCGGTATAATTCCATCTCTACATATCTACGGTTTGAAAATTTTAAAAATGTGAACCTATGTTCATTTCATATTTTCGGTCATTTTGAGCTTTGTGAAGAGGATATGTTGTTGTTTGATTATTTCTTGATATTATGTTAGGTTAATCGCCGACGAGTTGTTTAACGTTGAAATTTTGAGCATATGTTTATTCTTGAAATTTTGGTGTTTTTCGAAAATTATAGAGGCTTTGATCTTGAATTTATGATGTTTATATGCTTGATATTCCTTCATATATGTGTTGTTGGGTTGATATAAATATGTTTTGAGCAAGAAAAACGTTTGAAATCGAACTTGTGTCGAAACCCCTTTTTGGCCGAAAACCCTAGACCATATAATGTTGGATTTTTGATTTTATTTGATCATTTTGAGTTCATATTTGGATTCTATGATATGAATTAAAATGATTTATTCGGATTTTTCCGCCGACGTATTCAAAAATTGAAAAATTTTAGTTTGACGTCGAGTTTGGGTTTTTGATATTAAAGCTTTGATCTTTGGATTTTGATTATTGATTAGTGATTGTTGATGATTGTTAAGCATATATATAGAGGTTCGTCTAAGATAGATGACGTCTTGCGTAATTTTTCACGTTAGACATAGGTTATGTACATAAGCTAATGTCGGTTTTTGGTTAAGATTAGACGGTTTATATGCGTTGATATGTCTAATATACTTGTTTGGCCATATGAAACTTAGTAAAGAGTAATTTTAAAGTGCTAGGTGGCGTGACATCCAAACTCAAGGACGAACAACCAAGCAAGAGTATTTTTGAAACGTCTACACGAGGTGGGGTTTACTCTATCTGTAAGAACGTTATATGGTTATAATCATTGTTGTGTTTTGTACATGCATGCGAGCTAGCAATGTGACCTACAAGGGGTTGAGGCTGTGTGCCGTAAAGAGGTACCCTCGAGGAGGCCCACAAGGCTCAATGTTAATGAAATACCCTCGAGGAGACCCACAAGGGGCTACCCAATGAGTTAAATAATGAGTACCCGCAAGGGTAACTACTAATGAAGTAGTTCATTATGTTGTGTGCATTATGCAATTGGTTATAACTGCTTGCAGTGTATTCCCCACTAAGTATGTCCGCATACTCACATCCCCTATTTTGATATATGTTTTGTAGGCTGAGGGAGTTGACGGTTGATGCTACGAGAATGAGCCACACGTACACATTCTCTCATGATCATGCTTTATGTAAATATGTATAAATTATGCTAGTACTCAAATGTGTTTAAGAACAAACTTAACTGGTTTTTGGTGAAAAACTAAGTTTGAATTACAATGATGTTTAATGAGTCTGTATATATTTGATGAGGGTTGTGTCCCTAGTTGCTGTTGATTTGTTGTTGTTGTTGTTGTTGTTTCAGGTTGGTATATATACATATATAGGGTACATATTGTCCGTTTGTTTAATTTTATAACCTCCGCTGCTTAAATATAATGATTATATCATTATTATATTATATAAAGATTAAATATTTTAGTAATGTCCCTATTATTTCTTGGGGTGTTACAATCATCAACTAATCATGAAACAGAATATTATTATCTTTGAAGTGCAGAACTAAACAATGTATCATAAAAGGATATAATGAATTTAGACTAGCTTCCTCATTATTTATATATCGAAATAATGTTAAATGAGGGAACAGTGCTTATTATAATTGAATTGGGAATACTTTTGGTATTTGAATGTGAACCAAATTCGGTGGATTTCCATTGTAGAAGAATAGACAAATCTGACAATGAGTTGCAAATTTAAGATATTTGTCAAGGCAAGACTGAAAATAAAAAAAATATATTAACTTATTTATTGATATCGACACCTGAGTTTGTTAGATTACAATTTGTCAAGCACAACGAAAATACTAAATTTGACTTAAACATATCCATCCTTCATTTGATTTTGATTGATAAAAAATAAAATAGTGGTTAATTTTAAAAGAACGTGACCTTCAGCCATTTCCTGTTCTATATAAGCAATGTTTAGTAATGAACTTCCAATCCTTATTTCAATTTTATGTGCAGCACTAAGTCCAATAAAATGAAATTAAAGCAAAAAACATATCCCCATGAAGTTATGTTTTCATATTAAAAATGATAACAATAATAAAAAAAGTCTAGATTAAATTTCAAACAATTTTTCCAAAATTAGTTAGGGATAGAGTTGCAACAAATTCAAAAGTTCATTATTTTAACACTGCTATAATTTAAAAGATGAACCATAAATGTTAAAATCACAAAAATGATCCCTCATTCAAAAATTACTACAAAGAATAATCCCGAATTAAATATCTGAAACCGTTTTGAAGCCTTTTGAATGAAAACTAAAAAATAACATGACTCATTAAGTTCACTGCAATTTTTAAATACTGAATTTTATCCATCCACTGATGCATTTTCTGATCTGCATCTGGACTATTACAAACAAATTAAAAATATGTTAGTATGCCATTTTGTATTATTAAATTCCGTCACATTACATAAAAAATATTAAGAAGTACTATCCGTCCCACTCAAGATGGTATTTATTTCTTTTTGGGCTGTCCTATCCAAGATGACCTGTTAAAAATAATTATCTCTTCAAAAATTATGAGATCTATCTATTTTTTATTACTTTAATCACTTTATATCATTCTCCTAAATAAATATGTTAAAAAAAAATAAATCGTCTAGAATGAGACGAAATGAGTAATAATTAGGCAAAATATCTAAATTGATGTGGAGAAATGGCACGACACATTGCTAAAAGTGAGGCTTGAAAAAGAGTAGAAAGATTTAAAAGTGAAAAAAACGGATGTTCTGAAAGTGAAAGATGGGACTCGTGAGAATACTGCCACTTTCTCTTTATCCAAGTTAGGCGGGCGTTGAATTGCGAACTTATTATTTAATCAAAAAAGAGAAATAGAAATAAAAAAGTGAAATATATTATTTTTCCTTCCCAATTGTCACTTGTTGGTTGTGATGCACTTGAATGGCAATAAATGCAACGGCAAAACAATCTAATCCTATCTTGCTCGCTTGTTATTCGAGGGAATTGAGGATGACATTTTATCACTGCGACTTTGTTCTCACTCAGCAAAAGTCAATGGGATCAACGTTATTTCAGGATATAATAAGAAACGAATCATGTCCACCTTAATGCTATCTAACTAATTTTGTCAAATACTAAATGTTATAAACTTGTATATAGATATGCGAATATAACGAAAAAATAATATAGGATAAAAAATCGAGACAAGAGTTGGACTCTTTATCCGTAAGATAATTTTGCTCTGCAACAGTACACGCGGTTCAACAACAATTATCTCCAAGATATAGCGGTTTAACAAATACGAGTAATTGTACTACTACACGTATTTCCGACGAACTACTTGATACTAGGGACAAAGAGGCTTTTGAAGAATAAATGAGATAGATTGATTATCTTCGTTTTGGTGTGTTTAATCATCTTCTGCGGGGTCCCTTTTATAGCCCAATGTGCATGTTCGTCATGCTGACAAAACTTTTGGCTCCTCAAAGCTCCTCGCGACGATGTGCAGTGCAAAGTGTGCCTTTAAAGCGCCCAATGTGACAAGTGCGACGTGCACGTGCACGTGCTCGGACTCTCGAACTCGAATGGTGCTTCACACCATCCTCGTTGGCATTTGGGTTAGCCATAAAATAGCTAATTAAAAGCCCACTAGAGTGCACCATAGATGCTGTACACTTGATTATTCATTATTGGTGTTAACTCATTTATATATAGCTTAGAACTTCATTACTTTTCCAATGTGGGATAGAAAACTATTCCCAATCATTAAGAAGTCAACTTTGTGCATTAATTGTTCATTCATCCCACAATGGATTTAAACTCATAAATACACTAAATTGATCTACACAAAATGTAGATTCCAAATCTAAACTCATATACAATTTATTCCAACACTAAATACAAATATCGTATTGGGGCCATGATCCCACCTTTCACTCCTGCAATGTTTCATCTGGGATAAATGGTAAGGTTACCAAATGATTTAGAACGATTATCAATAGGGTGCTAATTGGTCATGCAGTTTTCGGTTAACTCAAAATCGAAATAGAAAAAGTCGGTTATGGTTTCGGATATCAACAACTTTGATCGACCTTGATTCTTGCAGTAACCGAAAGCCCCTTCTTCCTAAAACTTCTAATTTCTTAAGAGAAGGCGAATAACGATCAAAAGAGAACGGTAAGGGGCGCACAAGTCATTGTGCCTGGTTGGAACGATCAAAAGAGAACGGTAAGGCGATCAAATTTTGTTGCACGTAATTTGGTGCAACAAATTTATACATTTAGTGCAACAACTTTATCGTTAAATCTTGCGTTCGTTTTTCATTATTTGCATTATTCATGATCCATCCCCCATATATATATAGGGATGGATCACGAGAATGCAATTGGGCGAAATGAGAATGCAAAGATTTATATATATATATCTCCATATATGGGGTTGATCCAATGAGAACTCATCTTTTGAGAACTTGAGAACCATGCATAAGA
This sequence comes from Salvia rosmarinus, assembly GCA_036937905.1. NCBI lineage: Eukaryota > Viridiplantae > Streptophyta > Magnoliopsida > Lamiales > Lamiaceae > Salvia > Salvia rosmarinus. The sequence goes on from CM072820.1 coordinate 40,498,331, forward strand.
CGTTGAATATAATGCACAAAACAAGATAAAGTTGTGCATAACAAAACTTTCTAAAATTGTTGCACAAAAATAATTTTAGAAAGTTTTCATATACAACTTTATACCGCTTTGTGCATCATCTTCAACGCCTTACGCATGGTTCGCAGAGTTCGCAAAAAGACGTGGTTCTCATTGATCCACTCCATATATATATATATATATATATATATATATATTTGAAGTTATATATAATTGAGAGGAGAATCTTGTTAATATCATGTAATTTAGTGTTTTAGCTCTCAAAGCCAACCGATTTAAACCGAGTTGGTAAAGAAAAATTGATAGAACCATATCGTTTTGATTGTTGATAGATACGCCCAACTACTGTGCCCAAGCATCGTGCCCAATACAAGTAACCCCGACATCAAGCTCGGCCGACAAGTTCGCCCATGAAGACTCCTAAAGTCGGTGGGAACGCAGAAGCTCACCCATATCTAAAAGAATCCTAATTCAAGAGGGATAGGATCTCGAATCCTAGTTAGAGAAGACTTCGGATTCGAGATCTAGGTCAATACATTGTGTATAAATAGAGGCTAGATTAGACGACATAGATGATGGACACTCTTTGTAATCGCTTCTTACACATTCAATACACGAATACTCTCTCCCCGTGGACGAATCTTATTCATAGATCGAACCACGAAATCCTGGTGTTCTTAAGATTTATTTCCTTACGAAATTAAGATCGATCATCGGCGCCGTCTGTGGAAACGAAATTTTATGTTTTCGATCAACCACCATTTATTGTGGAAATAATCGCCACTGTACACCGTAAGTCATGCATCAGACCATCGCCGCAACAACAACGCCGACGGCGAAGGAACGACGAGCTCACTGGGAAGAGCCCAATCGTAGAAGAAACCCCAAGGACATATCCAAAGTCTCGACGAGCACGGACACCCCGCCTGCAGGAGGCAGTTACCATAGCGAAGAAATCGCAGCAATAATCCGGGGAACATCCGCTCATGAGTAAACCTTGACGACGCCGCTGTCAAGGGATTTCGAGAAAATAAGGAGAGCTTTCCAAGACTCAAATAAGCATGTGGTTGGCCACGCCCCAAGAACGGAACACAAGCCTCATCTAGATACGAGGCATCACAACGGAGGTCGGGCCCAAACCGACCGCAAGCGAACGAGCAACGCGAGAGACATCGTGATCGCCGCGAAGCCGACCTCGATCGCTGTAATAAATCCATCCACGAACTCCGCCCGATCTCCGTGGGACGAGCAACAGAAAAGGCATCGGGGCCGCCGCAAGTCGGTCCGAGTCACCTAAACGAGTTCGATCGTCGAACTCCGCCCCGCCTCTCGAGGACGGCTTCGATGGATACGGAAGATAGTCACCCGCTCTCAAATAGAATACTCAACACTTCTCCCGGATAAATACCGGTACCAAGCATCGCCTCTATAACGGGCCGAGGATCCACGTAACTTCCTCTCAGCCCAATACAACATGATCAACCAACGCCTCGCCCGCTTCATATGTAAACTCTTCCCGAGTTACCGTCGACAACGCCCGCAGTGGTTCGACACCACCTACGGAAGCATCGGCCCTATCGCGACCGATGGCGCCTTCCATCAAGGTTCTTCCAAAAGTCGAGTCAAAACGCCATCGGCACACCTCCTCACCATAAGGCAAAGCCGAATGAGTCCATCGGTGACTTCATGACAAGGTTTAACAAGGAGTGTTTAAAGGTCAAGACGGAACGACTGCTGGTCATCTCGCCTTCAAAACGGGTATCTGCCGGGGCCTTATACCGAGAGATCGCTGGCACGAACCCCGCATCGCAATGTAGTCAGGCGCGATAGCCAACCGGTTCGCCAAAGCGGACGAGGCCGACAAGAGAAAGCGCAAGGCATAAGGCGTGACCTCGGAAAAGGAAGAGACGGCGAAAGGAAGATCGAACCAAGGTCGGTAAGCGCTGAAAGATTACATCGCCCGATAAAATCCAGTTCTCGGTCCGCGACGCCGGAACGACCTCAATACACCCCGCTAACGGCCGAGGGCGTAAATCACGACTCCATATGAACCTGCTCGAGAAGCCTCGACCGATGATGGGAGGGAAGAGGTGCCACCTATGGATAAACACCGCTCATTCCATGATGATTACGGCACGACATCAAGAGTGCAAAGAGCTCATGGGTGAAATAGAGATGCTAGTTCAGACGGATCCTCAAGAAATATCGAGACGAGTCGCCAAGCCGACCAAAGTCAAAAGAAGAAAAAGCGAGGAAGAGGGAAATTGCGCCTCTACAATAAAACGAAGCGCAACACCGACGAGGAAGGAGATGACGAACCCCAATATGACGGGTGATCTCCACTATTACGGGTTCTCGTGGAGTCACGAAGTCCTCCCTCAAGGCCGATGTTCAAGTCCTAAAACAGCGAACCTATCAACAAGAGGTTCGTAGCGACGAGGCGATCACCTTCTCCGAGGATCGACCCGCTCGCGACAAGACCCCACCGTGATGCGTTGGTAATCCGTAGTAGTCGCAAATAAGTTGGTAAACGCGCTACATCGACAACAAGGCGTCGGTGAGCATCCTCTTCAAGGAATGCTTGACAAGCTAGAGTAGAAGAAGCACACCGCACAGCACACCGCCACCAAGCTTCGCCCGTGAAGAGACGCGCCCCGGAAGGAATAATCGAGCCACCCGTCACGGTGGAAGGCACCAACAACCTCGACCAAGGTGGTGCGTCAGAGAAGGCCCACTCGCCGATAACATCATACTAGGGCGAGATTGGCTGAACGCCAGAAGGGCGGTATGCTCAACGCACCACCCGACGATAAAGATACCCACCACGGTGGAACAACCGTGATCCGAGGCGATCGTAAGCCGCGAATGTATGCAAGTCGCTTTACGAGGTGCCGGACTCGGTCCAAGACCCACAGCGTAGCAATTAAGGAAACCCGAGGAGTTGGAGTCGAAATACATCGCCACTCCCCGGTCGGTGGAAGAGGTCGATTGCACAAAGACGAGCCATTGAAGGTCGCCTGTGTTGGTTTCACCACGGCACCGAAATGAGGTATCGATCATCCAACTCCTAAGGGAATTCGGACGGTTTGCTTGGTCTCCCCCATACGACCGAGTCTCGCCGAGTATCATCACCATCGGCTCAACATCGACCGAACATAAAGCCGCTCGATGTAAGCAAAGAATCTTCGCAATTAACGGAACCAAGTCATTCATGACGAGGTAAACCGCTTATTAAAAGCCCGATATCGCTCGAGGTCAAATATCCGACCGATAGCCAACCCTGATGGTGAAGAAAGGAGGAGGGATGGCGAATGTGTATCGACTACACCGACCTCAACAAGCATCGCCCAAAGGATTGCTATCCCTTCCCAACATCGACAAGAAGGTCGACGCCTGGTCGGATACGAGGTCTTCGCTTGACTTATACAAAGGTATCACCAAGTCCCGATGGATGATGAAGACGCCGCCAAGACAAATGCCTTCATTACCGACTTCGAGTCTTTACAGATAAAAGATGCCATTCGCCTTAAAATGCAGGGCAACCTATCAAAGGATGGTGGACAAAATTTTTCAACCCCACATAGGTCAAAATGTGGAGGTATACGAGACGACATCGTCGTCAAAAGCAAGGAAGAGGTCAGATGTGTTTCCGACCTCCGATCGCCCTCGGCCTTCTTCGAAAATCAACCTAAAACTAAATCCCCGTAAGTGCACGTTTGCGATCCGTCCGAAAGTTCTGTGGTGTTGGTTTCACAAGAAGGCTAAAAGCAAACCCGTCCAAGGTCCAAACCATTTTGGAAATGAAGATGCCAAGACCATCCATGACGTACACAAAGTCGACAGTCAGATAGTCATTAAGCCGCTTTCTTTCAAAAGTCATGGATAAGCCTACCCTTCTTTAAGATACTCAAAAGGCCCCAAATTCTCATGGGAGGAGGCACAGTCCGCCTTCAAGACCTCAAGAGCTACCTCGCCAAGCTCCCCACTCTATCCGTCCCGAAGAGGAGAGGTCCTTTTTCTACCTTGCCGCCTCGGACGAGTCTATGTTGCGCTTGCACGGAAGAAGGACGCCAACTCCCAGATATTTTATCACCGAGCACTAAAAGCGTCTTAAACGAGGTATCACCGGAGAAGCTTGCTTTAGCGTTAGTAAATGCCGCGAGAGACTACGCCCGCATTTCCATGCACATCGCATACAAGTCCTCATCGACTACCCACTTCGCAAGATTGACGGCCCAAGCATCGTGAGAATCGAAATGGGCAATCGAACCGGGCGAGCACGATATATCCTTCGCCCGCCAGCCATCAAAGGTCAAGCCCTAGCGGATTTCCTTGCCGAGGCTAACTTCACGAAAACCAAGCCCACACCGAGTCCAGACGACGATGCCATAGCCGAACCCATGGTTGAAACACCGAGGAAAGGCCGGCAACTCTACGCCGACGGGCTTCGAAAACAGCAATGGAGCGGTATCTTACTCCTAGGCCCGACAACCAAGAGATCGCTTATTCACTTCGGTTCACATTCAAAATACGAACAACGAAGGGAGTACGAGGCATCGATCGCAGACTTCGCCTCGCTCAAAGTCTCCAGACACGAGCCGCAAGTTCACAAATGATTCTCAAGTCGTCAGAAGCCAAATGTTGGGAAAATACGAGGCAAAAGCGATGAATGAAGAAGTATCTTGAAAAGCAAAAGCTCAGAATGGACTTTCTCACACTTCCGATAGTTCAGATCCCAAGGAGCAAAATAGCCGAGCCGACATCTTATAAATCGCCTCGCCATCAACGAGCCCGCCAAGAGAGGAAGTCCAAAGCAGAGCATAAACGATGCCAAGACGGAGCCGAGGTCAACATAGTCTCGATGAAGAACCCACTGGATGACTCTCATTCGAGAGTACTTGAGAAGGGCGAATCGCCCCCACGACAAGTCGGAGGCTAGAAGGATCCTCAACAAATCTCTGATATACAATCGAGCGTGGAGTCCTATACGTAAAGTCATATCTCCAACCTCTCTTAAGGTGCTTGGGTCCGAACCGAGCTAATTACGTTTCACGAGAAATACACGGTTCGTAAGGAAGCCACATCGACCCCGAGCCTTGTCAAAGAAAGTCATGCGATGGGATACTATCACAACAATGTTCCAAGACTCAACGGACCTTGTAAAAAGTGTCCAAGTATCAAATCCATGGAACGCATCAAGGCTACCACGCATCGACCTCACCTCCATACTGCAGCCCTCGCCGCTTATGCAATGGGGATCGACATTGTGGGCCCCTTCAGAAGCACCGTGACGCTCCAATTTTTAATTGTTGCGATCGACTACTTCAATCGAAAGGTGGAAGTCGAGCCCTCGCTAAAATCACAAGCAAGAACGCCTCAACTTCGTATGGAAGAACATAGTGTGTCGCTCAGATCCCCATATCCTCCTTTCGGATAATCTGAACACAATTCACGGACAAGACATTCAAAGATTGGTGTCAAGAGCTTCGATCCAACAAAGTTCACCCGGTGGCCCATCCTCAAGCAAATGGTCGACCGGGTTACCAACAGACCATCGTAAAGGGCTAAAACTCGCCTCGACCGAGCTAAAGGCCTCGGGTGGAAAATTTACCACGTCTTATGGTCGCATCTAACAACACCCTGACTCGAATCGGAGAAACACCATACGCTTGGTGTATGGAACCAAGCAAGTGATCCTCGCAGAGATCGGAGTACCGAGTCCCCGCACTATCGACTTCTCTCGTCAAGCAAATGGGGAAAATCTACGAGCTGATCTAGACCTACTCAAGAAAGAGAGACCGCCACATCAAGAAGCTCAGACAACCAACAAGTAGCTCGGTATTACAACCAGCGTGTTAAACCCGACAATTCCAAGTGGGCGACCTCGACCGAAATAATGAAGTCAAGAAAGCCGCTCGGCAAGTCGGAAGCCACACGGGAAGGACCTCACCGGTCGACGAAGTCCTCGGCAAAGGGGCCTATAAGCTCGCTTCAATTGTCCGGTGAGCAATTACCCAACGATGGCACATCATCCATCCAAGAAATATTATGCATAAGTGTCAAGGGTCGGGTCTTGTTCGGTTGCTTTTTTTTAAAGTCCTGCTTAGTGTCCGAGTCTTATTTGGTGGTCGCGCCATCTTTTATCAATAAAATATTATTTTTACGAGTTCTACTTGTCACTAATGCATAATTAATCTTCACATTATTTACCCCACGGAGGACAAATTCCTCGACGGAGGTCGATTACATCTGCTTCATACGAATGTAAATTTAAACGCACGATGCCTACATACGAGATCGACTCACCTTCGCTTATTTCAAGCCTTTCTCTATGTAGATGAAGGGACCACCTCTCCCGATGACCTCGGCAAAAACAGAACCATTCCTACATACGAGATCGACTACCTTCGCTTATTTCAAGCCGCTCTCTCTATGTAGACGAAGGGACCACCCTCCCGATGACCTCGGCAAAAACAGAACCATTCCTACATACGAGATCGACTACCTTCGCTTATTTCGTCCGTTCTCTATGTAGACGAAGGGACCACCCTCCCGACAACCTCGGCAAAAAACAGAACCATTCCTACATACGAGATCGACACCTTCGCTTATTTCAAGCGCCTTCTATGTAGACGGCGAGACCACCCTCCCGACGACCTCGCAAAAAACAGAACCCCTACCTTCAGATTTAGAACGATTTCTTTCGCTCATTTCAAGCGGAATTTCTACGAGGACTAACTACTTTCGATATTACTCTTGTTCAAATACAAAGTCAACAAGAAATCATTCTTATTAAATAAAAGACGACAGTTACATTTTACGATGACGGAGCGGATCGGGAAAAGTCGAGCCAATCCTCGAAAAATCGGAATTCAAAGAATCATCTATACTAATCCTACCTCACCTCGTCCTCGGTCTATATTACGGGCCCGCCAGCGACCTCGGTCACTGACGATGCAGCTCGCGAGCTCGGCCTCGGCCACTTGATGACGTCCGGCCTCGACGCCTTGAGGGTCCACGACGCTCAGGGCAATAGCACGCCTCTCTGTGCGCCGCCCTCCGGATCATCATAATTTGGTTCATTTATTCTGATCGAAGCTCCGCGTAAGAAGGCCTCTGCATCCCGTCAAGTATTTCGCGAGCCGTGGTTGTCGAGCGATGACGCTTTGTATATGCTCCCGAGCCTTTTAATTCAGCAGATCGCCCGTGAATTGCCGTGAGGTCCGACCATATTCGCGCCGCACTCGCACAACGGCGGCACCGACAACCTCGCTTCAACCTCCGGATCGCCATCCCACCATTTCGTGGATAACCTCCTCGTACTCGGCATGCTCCTCGCCTATCACCTGCCTTCTCCTTGGCGACCTCGAACGCCTCCTCCATTCCAAAAGGCGAGCTCGAGCTCGCCACGCCTCTCTGAGCAGCTCTATGCTTGACATCGACTCCGCCGTATACGACCAAGCCGCCCCTTTATATGGAGTGAGTTCGATCTCTTTCAACTCAAGAGCCCGCGATAGGTCTTCGATTCGGTTCAACCAGGAGAAGCATCAAGCATTTCGAGACAATCAATAAAAAGGATAAGTTTCTTAACATAAACTTGTGATTTTATTAACATGCCCTTAGCAAAATCAATGTACATTTACATTCAAAAAAAAAAAAAAGAGGAGTGAAAAGATGGGGATCAATCGACCCTCCGTAAGCTTCGCCATGACCACATCCGCCGCCCAAGCTCGGATAGCCTCGACCTCTTCCGCCTATTTTCGCCCGTCCGCCTTGCCTCTTCGAACCACCGAGTCTCGACGCCTTCAAGATCACCGCCTCCCGACCCTTTGCATGATCAAACAATAAAGCCGGTCGGGATCCCGATCCACGGACAAAGCGCGAACGAACTCTCGGACAAAAGAACCGAGGGGAGGCAAGGTTCTCGCAAAGACGGAAGCTCTTCAGCCGCGGACGAGCACATCAAAATAGTCTGCCTCAGACATCATCCTCGGCCCCTCGCACTCCATACTGCTTTGTCCAGTCCGGGAAGTCCTCGCGACCTCTTCGATTGCATCCGAGACGGCGCGCTATTGAGCACCTCACCGCATCCGAAACCATCCCGGAAGCTCGCCGACACGAATGCCTCTCCGCAGCGGCACGGCGCTTTCTCCCGAAGCTCGCCATGTCCGCCTCCGACGGCGAACTCGCTCCACCTCGCCTTCATCAGGCAACCTCGGCTCGCCGCCTACCCGCCGCCTCCGCCACACACCGCCTCACGACCGCCCTTGCCGCCGCAGATCAATGGCCGCCGATCCGCCGCTCGCTTGACGAGGTCCCGATCTTAGCCTCGGCCTCGAAATTTCGAACGAGGTTGGTATTCTCCTCCTCCACCTCCCGAGCATACCGGCCACCTCACAATCACAGAACGGCGCTTCTTCAAGTAATCCGATATAAGATCGATACTTTGACACCTCGCCGCCACGCCCCGACCCCTATACAATATATACATCAGTCAAGAACACAATTTTATACTACTACACAAAGTATAAGGACAGTACAAAACCCTGAAAGAGACGAGGTACCGACTGAACCAATGATTCAAGACTCGGCCCGGCAAAGAACCGAGGACTCGTGGATTACATGCTTCCGCCTCTTCAAGCGCTTGAGTGGTGCGGTGAAGGGACCTCAAGGCTCCACACCCATTTCGGCATGTCCTCGATATCCTTCAAGGTCGAGACGGCTCGATCGCAGATCGGCTCGACCACGAGATCGGCTCCTTCCTTTCTTCTTTTTTCCCTTAGAAGGTTCACTACCAGAAATACATAGGTCAAGATCAACACGATAATCATGAAAAAAAAAAAAAAGGCAGAAGGGCCTCACCTTCACCGACTCCACCCTCGAGGTAGGATCATAAAGGCTAAGCCCGCCGCAAGCTCGCCTCGAGAAGACCTCGTCAACAAGGCCAATTTTGTCCAGCCTCCAGTCACCAAGCCCTTGTCGACAAACACATCGGCGATCTTATCGATCGCCATGGAAACTCCATATGTCTCGAAACCGGCTGAAGAAGAACTTTTCCGCCACTGAGATCTTCGATTTAATCTTTGCTTGAATTTCCTACGGGTGATAGATAATACCACCCCGAGCCGCCTTCGCTGTAAAAAGCGAAGGACAAGCCCCAAGGTCAAAGGAAAATTATGCCTATAGCATGTATACCTAGGCGCGTATATGCGGAACGAGTTCGCGAGAGGGCAAGAGATAGGCCAAACATCTCGAACTCAACGATACATAAGGGTAAGGAAGACGAAGACCAGCCTTGGTGTCGCCCTCATACACGGTAATAAAACCATCCGGAGGGCACAAGCCCTATCCTCCGGACGGGGCAACGAACTCAATATTAGAAGGAATACTATATTGAAAGCGGATATCCCTAATATCGTAAATACCTAAGATCAAGAAAAGAAGACACTTTACCGCAATCCCCACCGAGGGAATCGCAGACACACTCGTGAGAGAGGCATATGAATACGGGTAAAACAGCAGAGACACTAACGAATTAGACGGGAAACAGACACGATTCGACGCTCAGCGACTCGTTATAAGAAGAAGTAGCCATTACTTACTTTTGTTTATCGATGAAGAAGACAAGAAGCTTCAAGTCGCCAATGGCGCAGAATAACCGCTTTCGCAGAATGCAAGGAGTTTTTTTTTTTGAAAACCGAGAAATGTGAATGCAAAGTGATAAGAGATATCACAGATCAAGGAAGACATTCCCCTAATACGCACTTTATCGGAATCCAACCGCTAATTTAATGCGCATTAAATGCGATCCCGGCCCAAGATGCCAAAGAACGGCAGAAAATCCGTCTTCGGCCTCGCTTAACGCCCGTCGGTGAAGCGGTCAAGACCTCGCTTAACGCCGTCGGTGAAGCGGCCAAGACCTCGCATAACGCCCGCCGGTGAAGCGGTCAAGACCTCGGCTTAACGCCGCCGGTGAAGCCAAGACTCGCATAACGCCGTCAGTGAAGCAAGTCAAGACCTCAAAGATAACGCCGACAGTGAAGCTATTCACAAGACTCGGCTTAACGCCTCGACAGTCAAGCCACCCAAAGACATCAACTTAACGCCGCCAAGTGAAATCGTCAAGACTTCACTAAACGCCTCGCGGGTGAAGCCGGTCCAGAGACCTCGCTTAACGACTGCCGTGAAGCTACCATAAGACCTCGATAACGCCTCATTGCGGAAGCCGTGACACCTCGCCGAGATACAAACAACAAACAAGACTCGGCAGACGCTCATGAAAGCACAAAGATACCATATACGACGTCGGAAGCATCGACACACAAAGTCGACAATGAAAAGAATGTCAAAGATCGTCCAAACCCCGCTTGTCACAACAACCCCAATCCAAAGATGACCTCGTCAAGCGTCTTTTGTGGGTTGTGAGGATACGCCCAACTACTGTGCCCAAGCATCGTGCCCAATACAAGAACCTCGACATCAAGCTCGGCCCGGACAAGTTCGCCCATGAAGACTCCTAAAGTCATGGGAACGCAGAAGCTCAAATTATATATCTAAAAGAATCCTAATTCAAGAGGATAGGATCTCGAATCCTAGTTGAGAAGACTTGATTCGAGATCTGAGTCAATACATTGTGTATAAACAGAGGCTAGATTAGACGATATAGATGATGGACACTCTTTGTAATCGCTTTCACATTCAATACACGAATACTCTCTCTCCCGCGGACGAGATCTTATTCATGATCGAACCACGTAAATCCCTGGTGTTCTTGCAAGATTTATTTCCTTACGAAATTAAGATCGATCAATTGTTATATACAAAATATTCATATCCCCGTCTGGTATCTTTATTTTTTTTCTGTGAGTAAGATTTTGAGACCAAATTGCTTCGACTTTTCATACTTGATATAGGTTTGATGCTGTTATTCATTTTGCTGGGTTAAAAGCAATTGGAGAAAAAGAGAGTGAAGGTGTTAAAAGCAGTTGTTTTCCTCTCTTTCTTTTTTTAAAATCTACTAATTTTGGTAATTGATTAATCGACCCAACTAACTGAACAGTTAATTAGGTAACCAAATAACTAATCGGGTTTGGTTCCTGTTAGCAAATTTTGAGATTTTTGATTTCATTAAAAGAACATTTGACGGGACTAGTCAAGGTGGGTTTTTATATGTTCCTACAAACACATCACACAGGAGCGGATCTACTCACCATCTCGTGTACACGAATGCACAGACGTGTAAACAGACCTGTCCGTGCATAATCATTTGCGTATTGAGCTCCATGCAGAATACGACTACATTAAAAAGTCTAAATGCAGGCATAAGTCGAAAAACGAATTTATTGTATAGCACCCGACGTTCTAACCCCTTCACGTATACTACTAAGGGAAGATTCAAGCACAAGCATAGGAATTCAAGAAGTTGATGATCAATAACAATACAAGGTTACTTGTTGCCAGATTTATTAGTATTCAGTACACAAGGCAACTTCAAGGAACCGCAAATAGCTAGAGAATTGCACAATAGAGTCTCAGCCAAACGAGGTAATACTTATTACATCTCCCGTATCAAAGGCTTCAAAATTTGATTCTCCACGACTCTTAAACTTATGCATTCTTCTTCGTTTCAGCTGACTTGATGATGTCAATGAATTCCGGCTAGAGATTAAAAAGTGCAAGTCAGAACATCTGTACAATCGTCCATCCAAATCTATACACTTAAAGAGAACGTATATTCGTACTCGCATCAACAAAAGCCAAGAGTTGAGATTACCTTAAGAGAAGCACCGCCAACAAGGAAACCATCAAGATCAGGCTGTGAAGCCAATTCCTTGCAGTTGCCACCATTCACAGATCCTGCACAAATATATCAGATAACCAATATAGTGAATAACATTGACCTGAGACTTATGAGGGTGTTGTGGCCAAGCTTCACACAGAAAATTTACGACATATAAATTGCATGTCATATCATAAAAATAAGCTAGGGAAATAGAAAATCAGAACCTATCCAGTAACTGTCATAGAAAATTATTTTGAATGCACTGTAGAATTTGGCTAAACACTAATTGCTGTTACCTCCATAGATGATCCTGGTTGAAGCAGCAACATCAGCGTTCACATTTGCTTTAAGCCATTTCCTCAACTCAACATGTACCTACAACAAGATATGTTTTGAGTCGCATTAGACATCTTCATGTCATTCACACTTCTACAAATGGAAACCATGATCGTGAAAGACTTACTTCTTGAGCCTGAGCAGGAGAGGCAACCTTTCCAGTTCCAATAGCCCATACAGGTTCATAAGCCAACACAACATTTGTCCAATCAGAAATCTTTTCTGCAATGTAGAAGTGGAGTTAATTTCAGGGTACAAGTCACCTAGAGGTAGGAGAACAACTAAGTCAACTTTAGCTGAAACAATTGCACAAAATATTCAATGATTTTTTTATTTCTTTCTATAAGTGAATGGTAAAGATGCACCGAACACCACTTTCAATCATAGAGTTGAAAGCATAAGGTTATAAACAAATTGTAGTCTGAAGTCCTCACATTAATTTTGTCAAAACTCAAAAGTATCTAGTATTTTTTTTTCATGGATGAAACTTAGAAACAGTACACTTTCTCAATGACTATCTATCTCGAGTCACACTTATAGAACTGAGCGGAAGGATTTCAACAAGTATACGAGTGCTAAGTTTATTAATAAAGGAAATCTAGCACTAACGCTGATTTGAACATGACAATTACAACTTTACAAGTGTACCAAGATCTTGTTGATGATCTGATTTAATTTTATACAGATAATACCCAATAAAATCTGATCGAGAAATAATTGTATAATTAATTCCCCATAAATGAAACCTTGAACAAAGAAACCTGTCGCGGATAGATTCAGTACCTGCAATAGCCTTAGTCTGTGCAGCCACGACATCCACAGTTGTTCCTGCTTCCCTCTGTTCAAGTGTCTCACCAATACAGGCAATCACCTTCAAACCTTTCGAAAGCGCATATGCAACTTTATCTCCAACAAACTGAAATCAGAGTAAATTACAAGATAAAATTATGTGAGGAAAATCCCAATACAAAAGCATATAGAATTTAAAGAAAGCTCATCAGAAGAATTACCTCATTCGATTCATTTAACAAAGCTCTCCTCTCAGAGTGACCAAGGATTACCCAAGGTACGTTCAAGTCTACAAGCATCTCAGCACTACAAAAGATGAGTAAACATATGAAAATATTCATACTCCTAAAATCAGCCACATTCACAGTACATTTGGATCTGGAAAAACTTGTAAGCTGTATTAGATTGTGGATCTCAGCAAACATTTGCTTGAATAAGGACGCCCCAAGGATATTTTTACGACGACTCGAGTAATAAGGTAATAATTACCCAGAACACGCTACATTCTGGGTTGTGGTACACAAAACAGAACATGATATACAGTGACGGAGGGAGTAAGGGAGTTGGGGGGCCCGCGGCCCCCCAACAACTTTGAAAATTTTGAAGGGCATCTTAGTAATTTTATATTTTAATTATATTTTTGAAATATTTTTACTAAATCAGCTAAATTTGAGAATTCCGAAAGTCCATATTGTTGTCCTTCAAATGAATGTCCAACATAGTATTATTCAATAGGGTCAAAATTATGCTCGTCTAGCTTTTGGATAATCAGACACGTCTTGCTGATATACATATTGCTTAAAATTAAGGTTACTATCATTATATCATAAACACCGTAATATTTATATTTATATTTCACGAAATTGAGATCAAAACTAAAATCGCTAACTTTCCTTCTTAAGAAACTTCATCGCAGTTAAACGCAACACGATATCGATTCGCTTCTTCTTCCTTGTAAAAAATCCTCGTTACAAGTGGGAACCCTAAACGTCTATATATTTCCATTATTTCTTAGGTAAATACATCGATATTTTAAGAAAGTTTCTCATGCTATGGAAGTTTCATCGATTAATGGACCTACATATCTCTCACCTCAAGCTATTTAAATTTTTTTTGGGCTCCCATCGTGAAATGTCTGGCTCAATCACTGATGGTATACTACATTTTCTATTGGATACGTTAGGGGGCAAGCTTAGTTCATGGGATGTGGCATGTGAATGATTAATGTTGGGATTGTGTGTGTCTAATTTTACTTCAAAATTATTTTGTACCTTGTGCTAAATTACACCATACATGGATGATCCTATCCACTATAAATATTTTGTATACATTGTAAGCCATGATACAGTCGGTTCTCTTTTTCTTTCTCCTTCTTCTGATTTTTCATATCAGAATGTGTTCCATGGAGTTCCAAGAGATAGAGAAATGCAAATCAGGGTGCACATCATAGAACATAGTATTATGGGAATACGAGCAAAATTAGGAAACCGTGATTAATTAACATATACCATGCTTGCCTTGTGGGACCATGATAAGCACGAGAACTTAAACTAATAAATGAAACAATAAATACATGGACGATATACATAAGAATGCTTACCTAACCTCACCGGTGTAAGCACCTCCTTTCTTAACCCAACAATTCTGAGCTGCAACGTGGAAATCAGATCGCAGAGACTCTTTCACCAAGGGAAGAAACACGTACGGAGGACTGACAACCACCTCTGCAGGGAATGGCCAATTAACCAAAAATTTAGTGAACAGGGGAAAAAGAAAAGAGAAAAGAAACCAACACGCAGGCATACACACACAAAAGTTACAGATATTAAACATAGTGAAGAGAAAGTTTCGGTTCTATGTTTTCCATAACAGTCCCCACAAGTATCATGTAAACAACAGTTTATCATATTTATTACACAACTATCTTCCACGTTATTCAGTATAAGGTAATTATAAAATAATTGGAGCAACTCTAATAAATGTGATTCCTCATAATTTCAGAATGTCTTTTGTCATTGAGAGATGGCACACAACTCAAGCATATTGTGATGGAGTATAAGCGCAACACTATCATTCAGAAGGATTTGTATTCGAGCCATATGGCATTTCCTTAATGGGTGTGTCTTTGATGGCCCTAGGCTGAAGGAAGAGATCAAACGATTTAAGAAAAGTAGACTATGTTGTAATACATCCCTGTTTACTTACAAAAAAAGAGAGAAGGTGCAGAACATTCACTAAAACAAGCAGACAGTTTTATTCTTATCCATACAGGTAAAAAGAAGAAAGAAATATTCTAAGCAAGTATGAAATTTGTAGGCAAGAAATCAGTGAATCCACAGAGATTATTTTCATTATTTCCTTGATCATTAACAAATCCACCAGCTAGAAGCTTTAAGATATCAGGTTAATAGAAAATATATCCTCACCAACAACATCTTGGGATGGCACTTGAGCAGCATTGAGTGTTGCGACGATCTTCTTCACTTCCTCGGTAGAACCATTCTAGAAAAGGACATTGAAATCTCTTAACAAAACTAAAAAGAGCAACCAAAATGGAAGTACAAAACTGATATTCGAGCAATCACTCGAGGGGAAAAAGAACGTTAAGAAATATGATGATATTCACCCGATTCTCTACGCATGCTACAAAAAAGCTAAAAAGAGAAACCATAATAGATAACTAGATAAAGAATCTACCAGGTAATTTTCACAAGAAAAAATCTCATTGAAAAATCTCGTTTCCATCGATCTCAGAAACAACGACCAAGGAAAAATCAGTTCAGATCCGAATAAAATAGCAGTTTCTACCAACTTCAATGCTCAAACCCTTCGAAACAGTACACTACCAGCCAAAGGTAAATCAAATTCTCATCAGCGAACACGTCAAATACAACCGACTATTGCTACAAAAATTTAAGACTAATATCCCTAAGCATTGAGATCCATCGAGAAAACATAAAGCGGTAGGTGTGCTACACAAAAGAACGTTAAATCAGCCTAAAACAAACTAGATTAAGCAGTAGATCGGAAACGAAATTCGCTAAAAAGAAAAGATCATTTAGAAGAAACGAATCAATAATTCCATGATAAAGTAAGAGACGAAGACTCACGCATTTCCAGTTGCCGCCGACGAAGAACTTTCTGCCCATTTTTTGATATCGGAGATGACTAGGAATTGCACAAGAAGAAGATGCTTTTGGTACAGAGTGGAGGGTAATGACTGGCTCTGAGTGAGAGATATCCGCGAAAATATATACCAACTGAGAAAATTCATTATTTGTGGATCTAGAAACTCGAATTGTCTAAAACGCCCTTGGTGAATGGTGATGCGTAGCTATGAGGTTAGAAAGTTGACGGAATATTTCAGCGCATGCGGGGATCCGACTTCCGCTTCCAATAAATAATTTTAGCAAATTATAACATAATTATCCGTTAATTACAATTACAAATATAAGCACATTCCATTAACACGTAGAGTCTCGAAGCCCTCATTTGGTTAATCCAAACCTGTGGGCGATACTAGCACATTGGAATAAAATCCTCCCTTTTTCTCGAAGAGATTTTAAGATGATGATACTTTTAACTTTTTCTTAAATTCTACTGCCAAAATATCAAAATTGGGTGATTTAGAGTTTCCAGTGAGGCAATCAGTCATTAATTCGTATCATGTCACAAGTAAGAACATGATTGCTCTGTGATAATGCTTTAAAGTGCATAAAAAATATCGATGAGCTATTCATTTATTTTATCAAAAATACTTTATTCTGATGCGAAGAAGGGCCATTATGTGCCGTATTTATTTAAGAATTGTAGTAAAGCACTAAAAGTCAAACAATCGAGAAAAATATATTTAATCTTTGGATACAAATTATACAAACATAGTTGATAGGAAAAAAAAGAAGCTAACAGTCGCATCTCTAGTTTCACTTCAAATAAGTACATACATTAAGGCAGTGTTTGGTACGGAAGATTGGCCCAAGATTGCTAAGGTATCTTGGCTTATCCATCCGTTTGGTATCCTACATTGGTATCTTGGCCTATCTTGAGAGCCCGTGAAACATGAAGCTGGCCCGGGTAAAAACACTGTTCTCTTTAGCTTACCTATCTCTTGGATGGGTCGAGTTTGGGTATCTTGCTCCAACCTCTCCCTCAGATATAATATTGTGAATTACTATTGTACCCCTTATCTTCTCTCAACAGTTTTCGTTTTGCAGTAAACCCATTTTCTCACTGCTAAGTCTCACTTTACCCATTTCAATCTCTGCCAATTTGCTCACCGCCAAGTTTCACAAACCCATTTTCGTTTTGCACCCATTTGCAAGAATTAATACAACACCATTGCCAAGTCTCACTTTACCCATTTCAATCTCTGAGAAAAAGTTCTTCATCTTCGCACCGATGATTCAAGATCTCTCTCTCTGTGTATGCATAGTGTACTCTTATCTCCTTTCTCTCCTCCTCTCCTTTCTCTCCACTAAACTGAGAATTTGTGAGTTTTGCTACTGGGAATTGACAAATCGGTGCACGAGTGTGTGTGTGCGTGTTGTCATGTGCAAATTAATTTCGTGTGAATTCACTCACGCTGTTTTGCAATAAACCCATTTTCTCCGGCCTCTTCTCCACAAGCTTTGTCGGTGAATCTCCACTCGTAATCTCTCTCTCTTCCTTTTTGTCGAGTGGCTCAGTGTATTAAAGCGGGGTGCTTCTGCATATATGAGTTGCACTTCTAAAGAAGGAGATAGGGTGATATAATTTGAGTTGTTCTGCGAATTCGGGTGAGCCAATGGTGGGAATCTCGTCGCAGAATGAAAAGAAAAGGGTAAATCTGTCCAAATAAAAGTTAATCTATCTAGTATCTTGGCTATCAAACATCAAAACTATTTTATCCAAGTATTATATCACTTGTACCAAACAGTGAGATAGGTGGGATAGGTAACATATCACAATGTTTATCAAGGATTCAATCTATCTTGTCTAATCCTATTCCCTCCTACCAAACAAGCACTAAACGTCAGCTTCATCCGCTGGATTGTATACATGTTTATGGCATCGTCAATGTACACAGAAATAAACAAATTTGGAACTCCAAGGATAAAACATAAGGAGCTGAGAAGCAGAAATCCACATTCTACAACAGGCAGATTGCTCGTAAACAACGGATACAAACACTTACCAAATTGAATGACAGAATATGGATACTTATTTTCTTGATGAATCACCAGATTTCAACTCCCTCTCCAGCTCATCGAATTCCCATTCGCCGAGTTCCTCATTAGAGTAATCCTGATTTACTTTTCCAACTCTGCTTCAGGGTCCAGTATCTGGATCTGCTCCGACTTAGGTGGGGCTGTTAGGATCGGATCGAAAAACGCAACGGATAAATGAAATAACAATTATTTCATTCCAACGATATTAACGACTTCATGTTAATACAATGTAAGGTAAGAACGATCGAATCATTGCATACATTTTCGCACTCCGTTTGATGTAGAGATTAGAAGCAATCAATTGCTCGTTCTCCAAACTCGCAGGGATCCAAACGTCTCCTCTCTATCAAGTCCACACTTTATAGAACGTATCAAGTATATTATTTTTTCGCTAGCCAAAACAACAACCTTTTGTGTTGAAAAATCACATATATATAATGGATAACCAAGGAAGATGGAAGAAAACGTCTACTCTCATTCCAAATGAATAAAAGCATAGTATAAAATAAGGAAAACGTTTTTCCCTAATAATCTTCCATTATTAACATAATTATTCTTCACATAATTAATGTTGGAGTTACGTGCATGATTCAATTAGATTGAATCCATACTT
Organism: Salvia rosmarinus; assembly: GCA_036937905.1. Taxonomy (NCBI): domain Eukaryota; kingdom Viridiplantae; phylum Streptophyta; class Magnoliopsida; order Lamiales; family Lamiaceae; genus Salvia; species Salvia rosmarinus. The sequence continues at coordinate 40,517,076 of CM072820.1, forward strand.
TTTCTTTTCCTTTTCTATCCTCACTGTATCCGGTTTATTTATATCCGGACACAATTATATATCTATATATATAAATATAATTTTTTTAGATTAAAATTAATCAAATTAATTTTATATCTTATTAATTAATTTAACATAGAATCAGACTTGTTAATCCAATTATGTTCAACTAAATAAATTCAATTGAATATCTAATTTAACATATTAAATTAGAACAAGTATCAATTAATTAATCTTTATTAATTAATCGAATTCAACTAGTGAATCAATTCTATTGATACGTTCTAGTTTTTTGTGTGTGACCCTCTTAGGTTCACGACCAGCACTAGTAATAGGCTTGTAACAAATTACAACTTAAACAAATAAGATTTATTCAATTAATTTATCCAATAAATTAATTTACTTGAAATTAACTCTTTAATTTCAAGAACCTATAAACCATGGGAACATTTAGCAAGTAGCATGACAACCTAGTACTAGGTGAAATAGCGAGTAAACCTATTTTAAATATGAATCGTCATACACGTACGGTCATTCTATTATCTAATCTCCAAATTAGATATTGAGTATTGAATTAAATCGAAAACTCAAAACAATCCAATAGTTACATTTTCATTCAAATTCAATAACTCTTTAATGAATCATTATTTATCGTGCCTTGGCCAAGGTCTTCGAGTTATGAACAATGAAAACTGTAGGAGATTCTCTCGTCTTAAACAAGTAATAGATTCTTTATCGACCACGCATTAATCTCCATATTTATTTATATCACATCCAACATAAAATCTTTAACAATTGTCTAGCAATCAGATAATTTATCAAAATGAAATAGAACTCATACAAGATTACTATGGTGTCTCAAGTCAAAGGACTAATCATGTACTATCATATATTAGAAATTCTTATTTCGATAAAATAAATTTCATATAAAAATTTCTAGCGGGTCAGTTCAGTGTACTTGTTCTCTAACAAGCACCTACATATATACACTTACGTCAACTACATTAATATTGATGAAACACAATAATATCATCTTATGAGTGTGTATCATACGTGCGAGTTATTTCCAATAATTCAATGTCCTATCTTGAATAATCATTTCACTCGGAACTAATTTTAAGACCAAAGCTTCAAAGACATATTTCATAATCACCATCATATGTGTGACCATATCTTATAACTTATCATGGTCAAGGACTTTATCTAAAGTACATAAATTATTAATAACAAATACAATAGATAAATAAATGCCTTTATTAATATAAATTCCAATAAGATTGAATTTACAAATTCATTAAAAAGTAAAAAAGACTAATCTAATTGGTGCTTGGGTGTAACTCTTTCAATCTCCCACTGCCCTAGAACCAATCACCCACGTATCTTAGACCCATCTTTTCAAGATGTCCTTGAATACTTTCGTGACAAGGGTTTAGTTAAGCGGATCTCTACATTTTCTGCTGAAGCAACTCGCTCCACAACGACATCATCTCTACCAATGATTTCTCGAATCAGTGGTATCTTCTCATAATGTGTTTGGATCTTTGATGAGATCTTGGTTCTTTAGCTTGAATAGCTCCATTGTTATCACGGTATACATGTCTTCGATCAACGACTAAAGGAATTACACCCAACTCTTGAATGAAATTCCTTATCGAAACGACTTCTTTTGCGCGTCGGATGCGACAATATATTCGAGTTCGATGGTTGAATCAACAACTGTTTCTTGTTTGAAACTTTTCCAACAAATTGCTCCACCATTCAAAGTGAATATAAATCCTGACATAGATTTGGAGTCATCTTTATCTGATTGAAAAATAGAATCGATGAAACCCTCTAGTTTCGGTTCCCACTTACGTAGATAAAAATAAATCCTTAGTTCTTCTCAAGTACTTAAGAATTGATTTTACGACCTTCCAATGCTCTTCGCCTGGATTAGACTGATATCTGCTCGTGACACTCAGAGCATGTGCGGCATCAGGTCGTGTGCATAACATGGCATACATAATACTTCCTATTGCAGAAGCATAAGGCACACGTGTCATTTTTTCTCTCTCTTCAGGAGTCTGAGGAGACATTGCCTTAGAGTGAAACACCATGACTCATTGGCAAGTATCCACGTTTGGATTCTTCCATGCTAAACCTTTTAACATTTTGTCATGTACATGGTGAGATAATCCAATCATCTTTCTTGATCTATCTCGATAGATTTTAATTCTAAGGATGAAGGATGCATCTCCCAAGTCCTTCATGGAGAATTGTTTTGACAACCAAATTCTTGTTGATTGCATCATTCCCAATGATTGGGATGCCATCAACATAAAGCACAACAAACACTCTCAAGGCCCCACTAACTTTCTTATACACACATGGCTCTTTCGGTTCTTTTGAAAACAAAGCGCTTTGATTATTTCATCGAATCGGATATTCCACTTCTTGAAGCTTGTTTAAGTCCATAAATTGATCTTTGGGTTTACAAATCTTTTATTCATTCCCTTAGATACAAAGCCTTAACGCATGCATATAAATATCATCCTTAATGTTTCCATTAAGGAATGCGATCTTCATCCATTTGTCATATCTCATAGTCATAATATGCGACTATGGCAAGCGAGTTCGGATGGACTTAAGCATGGCGATGATGAAAAGTTTCCTCATAGTCGATTCCTTCCTTCCAGGTATAACCTTTTGCAACCGGGCGAGCTTTATAGGTAGCCACATTTCCGTCTACTCGAGCTTTCGGCTTGAAAATCCACTTGCAACCAATAGGAACAATTCCAAATGGTAGATCCATCAAGATCCATACCTTGTTAAAGTACATGTAATTCATTTCGGTTGCATAGCTTCTAGCCACTTACCTCGGTCAATATCTTTTATTGCCTCAGAATAAGTCATTGGATCAATATCCATAGGTTGTTCTACCTCATTGTTTTTCATCAATAAGTTCAACCTATCAGGTGGCTTTGAAACTCTTGTGGAATTTTAACGGGGTTGTGCATAAGAAGTTTCACCTTCCGTTGATTGAGTATTTTCTACCAAAACAGGGACACTTTGTGGTTCTTGAGTTTCATCAAGTTCTACAATCCTATCACTTTTGTCAGACATAAATTCTTCCTCAAGGAAAGTAGCATTTCTCGAAACAAACACCTTTTGTTCCGAGGGATCATAGAAATAATATCCAATAGACTCTTTTGGATATCCCACAAATTTACTTAAGGTGGATCTCATATCGACTTATCTCCATTAACCGCTTCACATAGCGGTATACCCCATATCTAAGATATTTATAAGAAGGCGTTTTGCGAACCATAATCCGTATGGTGTTTTAGATCTCGCTTTAGATGACACTCTATTTAATAGATGTGGCGTTTTCTAAAGCATATCCCCAAAACGAAAGAGGTAATGAAGTGAAGCCCATCATAGATCGCACCATGTCTAAAAGGTTCGATTTCACGCCCGACACTCCATTGAGTTGAGGTGCGGAGGCGATCCTTTGTGATAGAATCTCGTTCTCTTTAGATAATCAAGAACATACCGCTTAAGTATTCACCTCCTCCGATCATATCGAAGAATTTTAATACTTAAGCCGGTTTGTTTTCCACTTCTTGTCAATTCTTTGAACTTTTCAAATACTTGATTTGTGCCTTATCAAGTACACATAACCATACCTGAGTAATCGTCGGTAAAGGTTATAAAATAGTGATAGTTTCATGGGCACTAACACTTAGTGGTCCACAAACATCTGTATGGATCAAATCCAATAAATGTTGACCTCGCTCCACTTGTCCGACAAATGGTGATTTAGTCGTTTTTCTTTGAGACAAGATTCACAAGTTGCCAACTTTGTTCATTTGAAAGACCGAGCAAATTAGACAATTGATTCATTCTTTCTCGTAAATATGACTCAATCTCGAGTGTCACAACTCTATGGAACTAGGATCATCTAACTTTCTTTTACTTTGTTGAATATGCAAAATAAGGTTTTGTGGCATAATAGTATAAAGACCATTAACCAATACCCTAGAATAAATTAAAGAAGCATCATTCAAAAGTGCCAAAATCAAATTCAAATATGCAAAACAATTTTTATCACATCTTTAGAAATAACAATTGATTCAAAAGTGCCAAAATCAAATTCAAATATGAAAATTATGACTTATATGATGACATTCGTCAAATATCGAGATCCGTTCAAAGCGAATTGGAGATGCATTACTTTCGGATCTGAACATGCATGCGGCGGCATTTAAGATTTGCATTAGCCTTTCATTGAGAAATTTTCATAAAAAATAATGGGAAAAATTTCCAGATTTAACTATGATTTAATAACAAAATAAACTCCAATACAATCAACGATTTATCCATGCCAACATACAACGATAAATATCATGTTAACGTGAACCTGGGCTCTGATACCACTGTTAGGATTGGGTCGAAAAACGCAGCGGAAATTAAAATTTTTCGAACAAATAAATGAAATAACAATTATTTCATTCCAACGATATTAACGACTTCACGTTAACACAATGTAAGGTAAGAACGATCGAATCATTGCATACCTTTCGCACTCCGTTTGATGTAGAGATTAGAAGCAATCAATTGCTCGTTCTCCAAACTCGCAGGGATCCAATGTCTCCCCTCTATCAAGTCCACACTTTATAGAACGTATCAAGTATATTGTTTTTTCGCTAGCCATAACAACAACCTTTTGTGTTGAAAAATTACATATAGATAATGGATAGCCAAGGAAGATGGAAGAAAACGTCTACTCCTATTCCAAATGAATAAAAGCATAGTATAAAATAAGGAAAACTTTTTTCCCTAATAATCTTCCATTATTAACATAATTATTCTTCACATAATTAATGTTGGAGTTACGTGCATGATTCAATTAGATTGAATCCATACGTTTTTTTTTCTTTTCCTTTTCTATCCGCACTGTATCCAGTTTATTTATATCCGGATACAGTTATATATCTATATATATATAAATATAATTTTTTTAGATTAAAATTAATCAAATTAATTTATATCTTATTAATTAATCTAATTAATTTAACATAGAATCAGACTTGTTAATCCAATTATATTCAACTAAATAAATTCAATTGAATATCTAATTTAAAATATTAAATTAGAACAAGTATCAATTAATTAATCTCTATTAATTAATTGAATTCAACTATTGAATTAATTCTATTGATATGTTCTAGTTTTTTGTGTGTGACCCTCTTAGGTTCACGACTAGCACTAGTAATAGGCTTGTAACAAATTACAACTTAAACAAATAACATTTATTCAATTAATTTATCCAATAAATTAATTTACTTGAAATTAACTCTTTAATTTCAAGAACACATAAACCATGGAACATCTAGCAAGTAGCATGGCCACCTAGTATTAGGTGAAATAACGAGTAAACCTATTTTAAATATGAATCGTCATACACGCATTTATCCTTCTATTATCTAATCTCCAAATTGGATATTGAGTATTGAATTAAATCGAAAACTCAAAACAATCCAATAGTTACATTTTCATTCAAATTGATAACTCTTTAATGAATCATTATTCATCGTGCCTTGGCGAGGTCTTGAGTTATGAACAATGAAAAGCTAGGAGATTCTCTCGTTTTAAACAAGTAATAGATTCTTTATCGACCATGCATTAATCTCCATATTTATTCATATCACATCCAACATAAAATCTTTAACGATTGTCTAGCAATCAGATAATATATCAAAATAAAATAGAACTCATACAAGATTACTATGGTGTCTCAAGTCAAATGACTAATCATGTACTATCATATATTAGAAATTCTTATTTCGATAAAATAAATTTCATATAAGAATTTCTAGCGGGTTAGTTCAATGTACTTGTTCTCTAACAAGTACCCACATATATACACTTGTTGGTAAAGGTAGTACAGAAACCTACAACTTGTCGGGCGTATTACAACTTAAAACAGAAATATAGAAAGAGATCAAACTAACAAATGACTAAACTGTATTGTAAAAACAATTAAAACAAAAACCGTAGAATGATCTTGCGAGTGAGGAGGCCTCTTTCCGCAAGACGAGATACACCCATTAGTGCTCTCGGTTCTGGCGTATCGTCCCCAAAGATAAAACGACAACGTCTCGTGGGTGGCAGCACCGCAGACCAATGAGCTCGGGCGAATCTGGAACGAGGTGAATACAGAGCTTGGACACGAACTATGTATGCGAGAGTGCTTTGGAATCTTTGGAATGAAGATTAGCGGTGGGTGGCTTATCTTTGAGGAGACATGTCCTATTTATAGGTGTCGTCCCCTCGGGAAGCATCTTTGAGTCAACACCGCATTGATGTTGGGTGTTACGAAGTTATGTCCCGGCGGTTTCGGAGACAACGTGCCCACGTTCCCGTGAAACCATCATGTCGAACGTTAACGCGATTCTGACGAATCACGACAACGCGTGCGTCCATGTTCGTTGGGCGTATCGGGCGTCTCTTCGAGTGCGCAGCGGGCCCAATGGATTGGGCTACACGAGTTGGGCCTCGGACCAACTTCACGGATTGGGCTACACGAGTTGGGTCTCGGACCAACTTCATCTTTGGGCTCGATCAAACATTGATCCAAAATATACGGATAATGGGTCACGGAACCAGGCCCACGAAGCAAGCCCACGAACAGGCCCAAAGACCACCCAAAGACCAATTGCCAAGATCCAAGATCCAAGATCCACGATCTACGATCCACGGACCACGAACCATGGAACCGGGCCGGCGCGGGCGGGGGCGGCGAGCGCAGGTGGCGGCGGCGGCGGCGGCGCGTGGGCTTTCCACCCATCACTTGTGCATAATTGTACTAAGTGTTCAATGAACCACTTATATAGACAATTAATGAAGGTACATTAATCAATGTGGGATAAGGATTAATTAATCCATGCTTATCCCCTTAATCACATAACTCCATGTTTAAGTGACCAACTTTGATCCATTATTTCTCACTCACCGAAATCGGTTTGAGAATGTGAATACACCATGATCATCTACTCGAAACGTAGATTGATCCTATGCCGTTTAATTTTACAAAATTAAACGTTACGTCACTCAAAATATTGGTTAAACTAGCTTCCCGGAAACTTGACCATATAATATATATATATATACGGTTTCCAACAATCCCCACATGAGTGAAAATAGCCATATGCGTGTATGCGAGACATAGCTCGATCCTCAAGAGATGTTAAAATATTTGGATAAGTGGTTTATGGCCTTGAACCTTCCATAGTTAGTACCATCAGTACAGGCGATTAGTGGACACGATGCCTGAACTATTCCCCAGGCGTGCCTTTGAAACAATGGTATTAACACTTTAACACCTCAACCCCATCCGTTCTCACGTTTGATTCCATTTGGCCATGGACATCCACTTTGGATTCATAAGTGTTTTGTTTGAAGCGGCCCCACCGCACTTATATAGGTGATTCTTTACCTAGTATCTTGCCATACTCAACCTCCTCGAGGTATCTTAGGAATCATTAAGAGTCGGCGACTCAACCTCACCACTAGACAAGTTTTTCAACACTCGTTTGCTTTCTAGGAACAGACTAACTCGAGTGTTTACACACGAACTCCTATAGCTTAGTTCTCCCATTGAACCAAGTTCTTGGGATCTCCAGGTCATCATGGTTGGATTACCACTATGATTGTTCTTAAGATCAGGATTTTAACCCCATTCCTCTAAGACTTGATCATTTGATCCGGTTCGACCCTTTGGTTAACGGATCGCGGATTATCTATTGACTTGACATAGTCAACTGTAGTAGCCCGAAAATTTTATGGTAATTAATAAAGTTTAATTAAGTATTATTAAAGGCTTAAAAGCTATTTAAGCCTTAAGAATTGTAAAATTTAGTATAGTGAAATATTAATTGGTATGAATCCGATTAATTTAAGATTTGATTATATGGAATCGGAAAATGTGAAATTATTAGAAATGAGTTTATTTGTGATAAAATGTGAATTTTGTGATTATTAATGAATGGTTGTATGAAAAATGCTATAAATTTAACAATTATGCTATGAATTACATTAATTATTTTGCATGTTATTTTTCTTATAAAATGAGATAAAATATTATTTAAGATATTAAAGTCTTGAATAAATTTGTTTTATTAATAACTAATGATTAAAGAATTTATTTATGTAATTTTCTAAATTTAAAAGTATTATTGAAATGAATTGAATTTTATTAAATAAAGTGATTTAAAATATGCTATATGGATCTAAATTAAATTATGAATATAAGTTGTATTATATCTTATAAATTGTTATAAATAAAATTTTATAAAATTAATTTATACTATAGTATGTATTTAGCAAGAATTAGGGTGTATTTATCATTTTATTGAAATTAGTGATACATTACTTGAAATTAGTGATAAATTCAAATTAAATGTAAATTAACTATCTAGAACTATAATATAAGAAATAAATCATCTTCTTCCTCATTTTTTCTTTAAAACTCACACACACACACTTCACACACACTAAAAATTTCATCTACACTTTTACTACACAATTAGACTTGGAATTAAAGGGAATTAATCCTAGCAAGGTAAATACCTCGTTTGATCAATAATTTTATTGTTTAAATTTCAAAATAGCATGTTCTATCCCTATGGAATTTTCGAAAATTCTAAAGTTTTAGCTATGGATGATTTGTTTAATTTTTGTTACATGTATTGATTTAATTATGATTATGGAGCATGAATAACATATCTATGGATTCAAATTCCTTAAATTCATGAAATCTCAAAATTAAAGTTTGATCTTGAAACCCTAAATTTTGGAATATGATTTATATGTTAGGATATGATTGAATTAAGCTTAGATATATGTTTAAGTATGTTTATAAACCTCGTATGAATGAAGGAATTAAAAGTTAAACCATAGGTATGAAAAGTGTGAAATTTTCAAAATTATAAGATACATGAACTTGATGATCTTGATTTTTGTTGATGAATTTGACTTGATATCCATGCTTAGGGATATGAATAATGTAAAATGAATTTATAGAATTTAATTCAAACATATACTAATATTTCAAAATTTTCGAAAATGAAGGGCAAGTCTTGAACTATGAGTTCTTGATTTTATTTGATGAATTTGAATTGATATTTGAGATCTATGATAAAAATAAGGCCTAAGTAGAATTTATGGGAATTTTGAACATAGATATCAAAAGTTATAAAATTTAAAGTTTAAGACTAAGTTATGATTTTATGTGGAAATTTTAAGCAAGACTTGAATGAAGGATGAAATAATGATCAATGATGCTAATTAAGTATAATTATATGATATTTGATGTTGAATAGGCTATAGATATTCAAAATATTGAAATGTGTAGTTAAATCGCCTTATGCGATTAACGTTGAAATAGGTGATATTAATCTCGTATAGAGTTCTTAAATGTATATTTGATGATGTGATGATGATATTGGGGAGTTTGGGATGACATTGGAGTAGTTTGGTATGTTTGGGATGTCCATATTACGTACATTACTCTGTAGAAATTTCGATAGAATTAAACATTAGTAAAGCGAATTATATGTTAATTAATAGTTGTTAGCATATAGCTAAATTAGAAGGAAAATTCTAAAGATTTGTCATAATTCTTATGTTTTAAGGATCGAGCAAGGAAATCGAGAAGTGAAGAACGAAGAAACAAACTTGGTAGATTGAGCGTCGTCGCGAGGTGGGTAATCATTCGATCTTTATTTTGAAGCTAAACATATGATATGTTATGAGTTTGATTTCTTGTGAAAACATTTGATCACCACATGATAATCATGCTAAATGTTTTACCACATTGTGGGTATGACGGCAATTACCTATCTGCGGTAGGAAAATGTGAATTCGTGCACGGGTAGATGGTCGTGAGCTTGCTCATGTAGCCGACCATGGTAATGGGAGGAGGCCTACTTCCCTTTACCGAATAGCGTAGATAGGGTATGACCGTGGTTGTGATCCTTCGGGACCAACTCGGGTATGTTATGCCGGTATGTTTAAAATGAATTGTGGTGATATGTTATGAAGATAAATGTTTCTTATGAACAAATAAAATGTTGATTCTAAAATCATTTGAAAGAAAAGTTTATTTGAACAAAGCTATAAGTTTTGAACATTATAATAGCATTTGCCCATCGAGTACTTCTAGTACTCACCCATGATAAGTGTTTTATGTTGCGGGTTGAGCATGGAAGAGGTGTGGCACAGGCCGAGTGAATTAGTTATTTTGTTTTCTTCTGCGAACCATCAGAAATGAGTGTCGTGTCTTCATACATGACATTCATTAATCTTCACGATACCTTGTGAGCGTGATCTATACTTTTGTTAAGCATAAATATTTCAAAATCTATATGTATATATTTTGAAATTGTGTTCTCGTTGTGGATATGGTTGCTATTGGAAATTTTACGAATGCAGTTGGCTTACTCTATTTACAAACGTTATATTGTCGTTTGTTTCCAAAACCTATCTTCTAAATCACTCTTTTATTGAAAGATTATCGTTAATTAAACAAGTCACGGCTTGATTATTTAGTTAATTACCTAATTAAATAGTCAGGACGTGACATCAACTGAGATAACCCCACTTGAGATCAAATGCCTCACGGTATTATGTCACCGACGTATATGTCGAGACTTACCATTATCTGAAACCACTTTTCGCCTTCCAATAGTTGTTTGGCTATCACGGTGAATCATCACGGTGGCAAAGGTTTGAACCAACATGGAATATCTTCCAAAATTACGGACCACTTGGCTTCCTCACCGCTTTATCCAAAGCTATGAATTGATTCCATGGTGGATCGGGCTATACACGTCTGTTTCGTGGATCTCCAAGCGACACCTCACAATAGTGAACACGTGCCCACTTGTAGAAAGTGAATCTTTCGTGTCGGATATCCATTGGCATCACAGTGCTTCAAGTACCGGGGATATCTCGTGAAATGCACCCATGATTTTGAGTATACTTGAGTACCTCAAAACTCTTACTAGAGCCTTCCAATGCTCCTTGCTTGGATTGCTCGTGTAACGACTCAATTTATTCATTCATGCAAGCTATGTCGGTCGAGTGCAATTTGTAAGATACATCAAATACCGATAACCTTAGCATAGTCTTCTTGCCCAATGGTTCACCGTTTTTACTCAGTGAATATTGAGCTCAATGGGGTCTTAGCAGCAAACTATCAAACGTGTTGAATTTCTTAAGCACTTTCTCAGCGTAGTGAGATTGTGTCAAGACAATTCGTCGATCTTCTTAGAATCTTGATTCCAAGAATCACATCACTAAACCCATGTCCTTCATGTCAAAATTTCTATTTAACATGCGCTTTGTGTCATTAATGACTTGAGTATTACTACCCATGATCAACATGTCATCTACATACGGACACACTATAACATAACCATTATCGGTGTTCTTAACGTAGACACATTTGTCACACTCGTTGATCTTGAAACCATTTTCCAACATTACATTGTCAAATTTCAGTGCCATTCTGCAACGACGCTTGTTTCAAACCATATAGAGACTTCACGAGTTTGCATATCTTGTCCTCTTGACTGGTACAACAAACCCTTCGGTTTCTCTATATATACCTCATCCTCGAGGTCACCATTAACAAACGCAGTCTTAATGTCCATTTGATGAATCTCAAGATTGTGCAAAGCAACAATTGCGAAACACCCTAATAGGCGTAATCCTCGTCACGGTGAATAGGTATCGAAGAAATCATACCCTCTCTTTGTTTAAACCCTTGACAACCAAACGGGCCTTATATTTTCAATTGATCCATCGCTTGTACTTTCTTTTAAAGATCCATTTGCATCCTAACGACTTACAACCTTACGGCAAATCAACTAGCACCCAAGTGTGGTTTTGCGAATGGAATCAATCTCGCTTTGAGCGACCCCGCGCCAGAGCATTACATGCGGCGAGCATAGGCTACTTTGATCGAAGTTGGTTCTTCGTCCAACATGAGCGCAATATAGTCGGGACCAAAATCCTTTGGCGTTACGACTCTCTTCGCCTCGTCTCGGTTCCGACCCTCGGATCGGACCTCGATCGCTTATGCGATATCGGTTCTTCCTCCAAAGGTTTAGAACTCGAAGCTTCACCATCGACTCTATTGCTGAGTGGCTTCACTTTATCCTTGTCTTTCGAGGATAAACACTTTCAAAGAATATAGCATTCCTTGATTCAATCGTCGTCCCCACATCATATCCGGTACCTCGACACATGGATCGAAAAAGATAGGCGTTGTTGTTCGGTGCATACCCAATAAAGATATAATCATTGTTTTAGGTCTAATTGTAACTTGTTTGGAAGAGACACCTCAACCTTCGCCAAACACCCCACACTTTGAGATATTTGTACGATGGCTTTCTTCGCTCCATAACTCGTGAGGTGACATCCTTACTCTTGGTGGAATTTTGTTCGGTATGTAGTTGGCTATCAAAACGACTTCCCCACAAGTTACGGGGCAACCACGAACTAATAAACAAAGCATTCATCATCTCCTTAAGTGTTCGATTTTCGTTCGAAGAACGCCATTAGGCGAGGTGAATAAGGGCTATCGTTTGATGTATTATACCACTTTCGTTGCATAATGCCTCAAACGGAACTACATATTCTCCCCTCTATCACTTGAATGTCTTAATTCGACGACTTAGTTGATTCTCGGCTTGTTCTTGAAGTTTTAAAAGCTTCAATAGCCACGTCTTTACTTCTTAGAAGGTAAAGATAACAATATCTTGTCATACATCAATAAGCGTGATGAAGTACTTTTACCACCTCTAGTTTGTACAAACTTTAAATCACACACATCGGTGTGAATAAGTTCTAGAGGCTTAGTGCTCTGTTCTCACCGAATGAAGCGGTAACTTAGCTATTTTGGCTTCCACACAAACCTCACATTTCGTTTGTGTATTAACTTCATTTAACTTTAGTAAATCTAAATTTACTAATCTTTTATTGCATTTAGATTAACATGTCATAATCTACAATGCCATAAATCGAGCACTCGGTCAAGTAAGAGGAAGTAGATGTATTTTCATTCATAACAATCTTGGATACAGTAGACACCATTACATTCAATTTGAAAAGACCCGGTGAGATAACCCTACCAAGGAACTTCCCAAACTTAGTCAAGACAAATTTGTCCGACTCAAAACTAGTCTAAACCCGCTTGTTAACTAGAATCGAGGCCGACACTAAATTCTTACGAATGTCGGGACATGCGGCACATCCTTTAACGTGATCTCAATACGGACGATATCTTGAGCACCACATCACCAACTTCAGCAACCTCGGACGAAGCTTGGTTCCCCATGTTGAGCTTCCTCCCCTCAACAGGCTTGTAGGTGGAGAAAAGCCTCTTTTCGGTAGCAGACGTGCTGCGATTCGCCGATGTCGATGAACCATCCACTTTGATTCTCAATGTGGTTGACTTCTTCGGTCACCACAACAGCCAAGTCATCCTTGTCCCATTTGTCAAGTCCTTCTCGACAACGTTGGCAACTTGCTTAGCCTTATTCTTCTTAGGTGACGGCAGCTCTTACTCGTGTGGCCATGCTTGCCACAATTATATGATCCCGTCAAACTTACGGGCAACCACCTTTCCTTTGCCTTTGTCTTTGACATTGGGACGAACACGTTTGTTGGAGGACCGCCTCTCCAACAGTTGGCCTTCGCATCGATCAAACCTTTCCTTTCGGTTCTTGCTTCTTCACATCGGACTCGATGCGCAGTTTGACGATCAAGTCTTCAAGCGTCATATCCTTTCGCTTGTGCTTAAGGTAGACCTTGAAGTCTCTCCACCCGGGGGGTAGCTTCTCAATCACTATAGCGACGATAAAGCCGTCCAAACGATGTGCCGCCGGCGAACCTCGTGTACAATGAGTTGAAACTCTTGCACTTGGTCCATGATCGGTCGAGAATCGACCATCTTGTAGTCCAAATATTTGGCTACAATAAACTTCTTTGTACCGCATCATCACTACGGTGCTTCTTTTCTAGCGCATCCCATACATTTGGATGTCGTTACAACAGCATATACACTATACAAGCTATCTTCTAAACTACCAAGTATGAAGTTTTTATAAAGATGGTCGCCAAGTCGCCAATTATCATATGCTGCTCGAATGTGAAAATCCGTCATTTCAGCCCCCGGAACGGCGGGCTCATCTTCCACCAAGAAGTTGGCGAAGCCCAACGTCGTGAGGTAGAACAACATCTTTTGCTACCATCTCTTGAAGTCGGATCCTCCAAACTTGGCGGCTTCTCGGCGGGCGGCATCATCCTCGTGGTATGAACAGGCACCGAGATCGATCAATCGGATCCACCAAGCACCACTGAAGTGTCTTGAAACATGGAACTCGTATGAGAACCACGGTGTTAGATCCGTGGATCCAACGATCGACCAATCGAAAAGTGCGTTCGTCGAGCGAATGGAACCACTAAAAGTGGAACCAAACGTTGAACCACTAAAAGTGGAACCAGCGATCGACCAAAGGGTCCAATGGTTGACCGAAGGCATCAAACCAAACATGGCGTAGTCATTGTGCGGTGGCGGCGGCGGCGATGCAGCGGTGGTGGAGGCGGTCGGTGGCGGTGCGGTCGACATCTCCAAGAAAAGGTATTAAGTTTCGAAAGTTTTTAAGTTATTTAAAGTCTAACTCCTTGGCAAGTGTTATCTCGTCTTGCGATTGTTGGTAAAGGTAGTACAGAAATGTACAACTTGCCGGGCGTATGACAACTTAAAACAGAAATGTAGAAAGAGATCAAACTAACAAATGACTAAACTATATTGTAAAAACAATTGAAACAAAAACCGTAGAATGATGCCGAGTCGAGGAGGCCTCTTTCCGCAAGACGAGATACGCCCCGGTAGTGCTCTCGGTTCTGGCGTATCGTCCCCAAAGATAAAACGGCAACGTCTCGTGGGTGGCGACCGCAGAGACCAACGAGCTCCGTGACTGGAGCGAGGTGAGGGCGAGCTTGGACACGAACTATATATGCAGAGAGTGCTTTGGAATGCTGGAATGAAGATTAGCAGTAGGTGGCTTATGCTAGGGAGACATGTCCTATTTATAGGCGTCATCCCCCTCATGGGGAGCATGCTGGAGTCAACACCCGCATTGATATCGGGTGTTACGAAGTTATGTCCCGCGACGGTTTCTGGAGACAACGTGCCCACGTTTCCCGTAGAGACATCATGTCGGAACGTTACCGATAGTTACGACGAATCGGACAACGTGTGCGTCCATGTTCATTGGGCGTATCCGGGCGTCTCTTGAGTGCACAAGAGGCCCAACGGATTGCGTTACATGAGTTGGGCCTCGGACCAACTTCACGGATTGGGCTACACGAGTTGGGCCTCGGACCAATTTCATCTTTGGGCTCGATCAAACATTGATCCAAAATATACGGACAATGGGCCACGGAACCGGCCCACGGCAAGCCCACGAACAGCCCAAAGAATGGCCCAAAGACCACCCAAAGATCGGTTGCAAGATCCAAGATCCACGATCCACGGACCACGGATCATGGAACCGGGCTGGGCGGGGCCGAGCGGGCACGCAGGCGTCGGGCACGGGCGAACGCGCGCGGGCGGCGGCGGCGGCGGCGGCGGCGGCGGCGGCGGCGGCGGCGGCGGCGGCGGCGATGTGTTGTGCGTGGGCTTTCCAACCCATCACTTGTGCACATAATTATACTAAGTGTTCAATGAACCACTTATATAGACAATTAATGAAGGTACATTAATCAATGTGGGATAAGGATTAATTAATCCATGCTTATCCCTTAATCACATAACTCCATGTTTAAGTGACCAACTTTGATCCATTATTTCTCACTCACGGAAATGGATTTGAGAATGTGAATACACCACGATCATCTACTCGAAGCGTAGATCGATCCTATGCCGTTTAATTTTACAAAATTAAACGTTACGTCACTCAAAATCTTGGTCAAAGTAGCTTCCTGGAAACTTGACCATATAATATACACACGGATTTCAACAACACTTACGTCAATTACGTTAATATTGATGAAACACAATATTCTCATCTTATGAGTGTGTATCATACGTTTGAGTTATTTCCAACAATTCAATCTCCTATCTTGAATAATCATTTCATTCGGAACTAATTTTAAGACCAAAGCTTCAAAGACATATTTCATAATCACCATCATATCCGTGACCATATCTTATAACTTATCATGGTCAAGGACTTTATCTAAAGTACATAAATTATTAATAACAAATACAATAGATAAATAAATGCCTTTATTAATATAAATTCCAATAAGATTGAATTTACAAATTCATTAAAAAATAGAAATGACCAATCTAATTGGTGTGCCGGGTGTAACTCTTTCAGGGGCTTGCTCTGTAAATGAGCTTGCAATACATTCACTGGGCGATGCATCAGCCTCTTCACTGGGATTCTCAATTTCCAGAGTATGTCTCTTGATGGCTTCGAATCTCATTCTTAGCTTCTCAATTTCGTCAAATAGCTCCTTGACCTTCTCATTCTCTTTACTGAAATTAATAAATATTCAAAGCACATTTAGTGAAATCATGATTCTGTTCGACAAGACACAATGGATTTTGCTAGTTCATCATCCTACAAAATTGTAAAGATATGGAAATAAAAAAATGGATAAGACTTGAAGTACCATGTGATTCAGTAGTACATGGAACCAAGTAACCTTTTTAAGGAAAAGGTATAGCAGACCTTAGTTTTCACATGGGCGATAATTTGATCATTAGCATCGAAAAATTGATCCATCTCTTCTGTTACATTGTGAAGACGAGCTCTAACAGTAGACAAGGAAATGTTGACCTGTTTCATCAAAATGCTTAGATTATCAGCAACAAAATAAGTCATTATAATGAATAGATTAACCATAAACTATTTATATCCACATAGGAAGAAGATATGGGAACATACGAAATTCATATACGATTTCGCGCTTGTGTGTAAAATGCGCTAAGACGCGAAAATGTATATGAATTTCGCGTCATTGTGAAAATAAAAACAAGGCGCGAAAAATGTGAAAGTATGCAATTTTGCACCTTACCCAATTTCGCAATTCATGGATATATGAGGCTAAATTATGCAATTACGCATCATATTTGCGAATCGCATATTGTGCGTCTTCAAGAACACGAAGCCAACATCCTCAAATCCTAACTACGAATCACGAAATACAAAAAGAAACGATAACTCGTCCATTGCAGTATTAAAGCTACCTTGAAGAATAGATTTGATTATGATAAGCCTTCAACCCAACGATACAGATTTCGAACCCTAGGTGAATGACAAGAAGAAGCTTGTGAACTTGAGAATGGAGAAGAAGCAAATCTATTATATGATGGAGAAGAAGATGAAAATCGAACAAAAGAAAAAGGAAAACGTAGAAAATCAAAGTAGAAGTGCAGAAAAAAGTATAATAAGAAGAAGAAGAAAACATCGACCCTGAGAAGAAGTTGTGCAATGAATTTTTTAATTTTAAATTATTTTATTGTTACTAAACATTATAAACAATTTTGAAATTGAAAAACTGACTTTAATTTTTTCTTTTTTACAATATATAAAATCCTTAAATTAATAAAAAAATAATTTAATCAAAAGGGTAAAGTTGTCTTTTTACTATAAAATTGACTACAATAATATATATTTATGTTATAGTTACTATTAATCTTTTGTTAAACAAAATAGTTATTTAGAGAATATTCCCCTTCTTTTCAAAATATATAAAAGCCATCAATTGATATGATCTGTCTTACTCTAAGTGGTTTGTATTTATTTTTAAGTTGTTACATTCAAGTGGTGGTCTATTCTCAAAAAAGAATTATTTTTACACACAAAATATCTCAAATTCCATGAGCCACATTATTTTACACACAAAATACAATCTTCTTTAATTTACGTATTCAAAAGCAATAAACCTATTCAAACAAGGCGGAGTTAGTATTTTTTTTAAGAGAGAAAAAAACAACTAATCAACTCCAACACAACCCCACGAGCGCCGCTCAGAACTATCCTCATCATTCTGCAATCGTGCTTATCTGCTTCTTCTTCTGCAAATCTTAATTGCACTGTCGAATTTGCCCTCTCCTCTCTTGACCTCGCCGCCCACCACTTCTCGTCGTGTTTCTGCGCCGCCTCTCTTATGTTGCAGTCGAGCAGAGCCGGCGATTCCCCGACGGCATCGATTGATGATGCGCAACTGCGAGAGACGCGACTCGTCATGTACTAACAGCGTGCATTGCTGCCAGAATTTACAGATTTTGCAGAAAATAAGCGGAGGAAGAAGATTAGCAAGGGCATATTGGCCAAACTGGGTAGATTTTATATGTTTTGAAAGAAATAGATATTTTTCTTCTTTACAAGTTGAAAAGGAATAATTTTAATATTGTTTATTTTTTCATTGGAATGTTGATACGGAGATTTACCGAAGATCAACACCGTATATGCAATCACATATTTGGCGACCTCAACTCTTGTGAAGCATTCGCCTTAGCTTTTCATTGATAAAAAAAATTTGAGGGTGTTAATTTTGTAACAAAATAAAAGATGATGACATTATTGCAATGTTTAAAAAGTGATGTAACGGGTTTGAGCCTGTCACACCTGATTTTCCAATTATGGTTTACTTGTCCTGTGTGGTTTGTAGGCTATTGCACATGAACGCGAGGTTTACCCAGTGCGCACCTAAGGTAGCGGCTGCGGGTTCCTCATGATAAAAAAAAAGTGATGCAACCTTTCAAAATATATGAAATTTTATGGCATTAATTGACAACTAACCTATTTGATTTTACATTTTTAAAGGTTACAAACCCTAGTTAAAAGACGTCTTCCCTTAATTCTCTTAACTAAGAGAAACCATGACTATACAATGTTTATCGTCTAAAAGGAATTCCTATTTATCAACAAAAATGGGATTCCAATCGATGGTTACTGTTTAATGGCTAAATCCACTGGACCCGACCCAAATTCTTTCAACACGTGATTACATACAATCACACACTATATGTGTGATTGATGAGCAAGGTTGAATATGGAGTTTCACTTTCAAGGCACGAAGTAAAGAAATGGGAAGAATTTGGGCAATATATATATATATATAGTATTAAAATGAAATGGCGTTTGCCCCAATTGGGTAGGGCAAACAGTAGATTACCATCCCCACCTAAATGAATCACGTACGCCTCACCAAATCACACACCTCCGCATTTCTTGACCAAATATAGCAATACTTGTAGATAAAAGATTAGGAGATGTAGGTCACCTCTCAAATCTATCCTTCGACACAAATTCAATCCCACACTTTATACTTCATGCATCAAACTAATTTTAATTTATTTGATTTCTCAAAGAAATGCCGAAGGCTCTTTGACTTTGTTAATTGCTCACAACTCCTACAACTCTCCACCTAATTGTCACCAGCTTTATTTAATTACATATATCTTTCTTCTCACTTTCTAATTTCCCCGAAGCAAATAATTTGAATGCGCAGTTTCAAAAACTCACTCGAATCCGCCATGTCGAGAGTAGTAGCCGATAATGCATCTCTCCCATCACCGGCTAGAGACAACATTCCGCTGCGAGTGGTGTCGCGTGCCGACTCCTTACCGACGCTCGGGCACCTTCTCAAGTGCGTCGGCGACCTCCGCAAGGAGGCCACAGGCGACGAGACCCCGGTGCACCAGGGGCTCGACATCAGTGACGCCGGGAGCGCCGAGCCTCGATCAATCCCCTTCCTGCTCTCCTTCAGTAATATAACTTACAGCATCAAAGTCCGCCGCAAATTCGCCCTCCCGAATCCGCTCCGCCGCCGCCCCGCAATGGACCCGGAGTCCGGCGCACCCGCCTTCTCCTCGACGAAGACGATCCTCAATGACATCTCCGGCGAGGCGCGTGATGGCGAGATCATGGCGGTGATGGGCGCCTCCGGCTCGGGAAAGTCGACATTAATCGACGCGCTGGCCAACCGCATGGCAAAGGGGAGCATAAAGGGATCGATCACGCTCAACGGGGAGCAGCTGGAGTCGAGGCTGCTGAAGGTGATCTCTGCTTACGTCATGCAAGACGATCTGTTATTCCCCATGCTCACCGTCGAAGAAACCCTAATGTTCGCGGCTGAGTTCCGCCTGCCGCGAACCTTATCCAAATCGAAGAAGAAGCTCCGAGTCCAAGCCCTCATCGACCAGCTCGGCCTCCGCAACGCCGCGAACACAGTCATCGGAGATGAGGGGCACCGCGGGGTCTCCGGCGGGGAGCGGCGGCGCGTGTCGATCGGGATGGACATCATCCACGATCCCATCCTGCTGTTCCTCGATGAGCCGACCTCCGGCTTGGACTCCACCAGCGCGTACATGGTGGTGAAGGTGCTGCAGCGGATCGCGCAGAGCGGAAGCATCGTGATCATGTCGATTCACCAGCCGAGTTACCGGATTCTCGGATTGCTCGACCGCATGATTTTCCTCTCGCGGGGGCAGACCGTTTACAGCGGCCCCCCTTCAAATCTGCCAGTTTTCTTCTCTGACTTTAAACATCCGATACCGGATAACGAGAACAGGACCGAGTTCGCCCTCGACATCATTCGCGAGCTTGAGGGCTCGCCCGGCGGGACTAAAAGTCTCGTCGAGTTCAACAAATCATGGCAGACGCTAAAAAGGGGAAACGACTCCGAAGCGGTTACAAATGGATCCAATTTATCTCTCAAAGAAGCAATCAGTGCCAGCATTTCGAAAGGAAAGCTCGTCTCCGGAGCTACGGCGGCAGGGGGAGGCGCCGGCGCCCCGACCTCCTTAGTCCCGACGTTCGCAAACCCTCTCTGGATCGAAATGGCGGTGCTGTCGAAGCGGTCAGTGACAAACTCGAGGCGGATGCCGGAGCTCTTCGGAGTCCGCCTTGGGGCGGTGATGGTGACGGGGTTCATCCTCGCCACCATGTTCTGGCGGCTGGACAATTCCCCCAAGGGGGTGCAGGAGCGCGTGGGTTTCTTCGCATTCGCCATGTCCACGATGTTCTACACGTGCGCGGACGCGCTCCCGGTCTTCCTACAGGAGAGGTACATCTTCATGAGGGAGACGGCGTACAATGCTTATAGAAGATCGTCGTACGTGATATCCCACGCGCTAGTCTCCCTGCCGTCGCTGCTGTTTCTGTCGCTGGCGTTCGCGGCGACCACGTTCTGGGCGGTGGGGCTGGACGGGAGCTTCCTCTTCTATTTATTGATCATCTTCGCGTCGTTCTGGGCGGGGAGTTCGTTCGTGACGTTCCTGTCGGGGGTGGTGCCGCACGTGATGCTGGGGTACACGATCGTGGTGGCGATCCTGGCATACTTCCTCCTCTTCAGCGGCTTCTTCATCAACCGGGACCGGATCCCGGCGTACTGGATCTGGTTCCACTACATCTCTCTCGTCAAGTACCCGTACGAGGCGGTGCTGCAGAACGAGTTCGAGGATCCCGTCAAGTGCTTCGTGCGGGGGATCCAGATCTTCGACAACACGCCGCTGGCGGCGGTGCCGGAGGCGCTCAAGGCGAAGCTGCTGGACAGCCTGAGCAGCTCGCTGGGGATCGAGATCACGAGCAGCACGTGCGTGACGACGGGTGCTGACATACTGCAGCAGCAGGGGGTGACCGACCTCACCAAGATGGGGTGCCTCTTGGTCACCATCGCGTGGGGATTCTTCTTCAGGATTCTATTTTACTTGTCTCTCTTGGTTGGCAGCAAGAACAAGAGGAGCTGAGCTGATGAACCCTTTTTTCTTTGCTTACCTAATAATACTGAGTCACCAACACCTCTCTCTCTCTCTCTCTCGCACTATTTCAACTGTATTGTTGTTACATATAAGCTGATCGAGTGTCGCTGATGCAATGCCTTTTTGTCTTTTTTTCCTTTCTATTTTGATAAACTTTTGTTCAAATTAATTTGTACCTTCTACCTTTTCTCTGTTACAGTTAGGATTTTTTTATTAGATTTGATGTTTTTGTTATTTACTTTTTAGATGTTATGCATCTATCTGTGGAAACGACTATATATTAATGTATACTGCTTCACACGTAAGATAGCATGCGTATCTTAGTTGGATTAATGAGTAGGAAGGAATGATCGAATTGTCGTTGTGGTGAATCCAGGTGAGGAAAGCCGCAATGGTGCAGTTCTTCGAGACGCAATGATTATTCCCTTTTATTTATGTAGGGGAAGATGATTGTGAATTATATATCAAATTTCCAAACTACAGATGTGGAATTTATTTAAATAATAATTGATGATGTGGAATTAAATAACGAAAAAATTAATGGAGGCAATAACATTTAAAAAAAGGATCTAGTGATATATATGGAATATAGAATTAAAAGGACCTAATAAAACAAAAAAAAATGTACAAAGACCTTCGAAAAGAAAACATTAAAAGTAAAAGGATCTCTATAAGTATATGTTTTCCATGCATGATTTTTATATATTTTCCATGCATGATAGGACTTTTAATTCGTTTCCACTTAAAATATATATAATATTAAATTTTGTACATGCAATTGCAATATTAATTTGGAATTTGACGAAACAAGCATTAACGTGGATTAATCATTCATCCACTCACAATGATATCGTTTTCTAGTAACATATAATATCATAATTTTATCAATTGACAAAAAGGCGGTATGCTCAACGTACGTACCCGACAAATGAAGATACCCACCACAAGGGCAGTAGTGATCCGAGGGTGATCAAAAAGCAAGCCAAAGAATGTCACGCAGTTGCCTTACGAGGTGCAGGACCTCGGTCCGGCCCACAGAGCATAGCAATTAAAGGAACCCGAGTTGGGTCGAAGTACACCCCGACAACCAGTGAGGAAGAGGTTGCATTGTGCGAAGATGAGCCCTTAAAGGTCGTCAAAGTTGGTCTCACCAAGCACCAAATAAAGAATCGGATCATCCAACTCCTACGGAATTCGAGATGTGTTTGCTTGGTCTCCCCGACATGACCGGAGTCTCACCAAGTATCATCACTCACCGCTCAACATCGACCGAACATAAAACCGGTTCGGCGTAAAGAAATTTTTGCACCGAACGGAACCAAGTCATTCACGACGAGGTGAACCAAATATTAAAAGCTCGCATCTCGTTCGAGGTCAAATATCCGACCGGATAGCCACCCGGTGATGGTGAAGAAAGGAGGAGGGATGACGAATGTGTAACCGACCTCAACAAACATTGCCCAAAGGATTGCTATCCCTTCCCAACATTGACAAGAAGGTCGGCGCTACCGGTCGGATCTGAAGTCTTGAGTTTCTTGGACTTATACAAAGGTATCACCAAGTCACGATGGACGACGAAGACGCAGGCGAAGACAAATTCACAAACTTGAGTCTTTGCATATAAAAAGATGTCATTCGCCCTCAAGAATGCGAGGCTACTATCGAAGGATGGTGGACAAAATATTTTAGCCTACATAGGTCGAATGTGGAGGTATCAGAAGACATCGTCGTCAGCGAGGAGGAAGCCGCGTGTGTTGCCTACCTCGGATCGTCCCGCGGTTCTTGAAAAATCAACTGAAGTGAACCCCGAAGCACGCGTTTGCGGTCGATGCGGAAAGTTCTTAGGGTCTTTGGGTTTCACAAGAAGGGCTAAAAGCCAACCCGATCGGTCGAAACCATTTTGAAATGAACATGCAAAGACCATCCATAGCGTATACGTGGTGACGGGCTGCATAGTCGCCTTGAGCAGCTTTCTTTCAAAAGCCGTGGATAGCGACCACCTCTTCAAGATACTCAAAAGGCCAAAATTCTCATGGGATGATGTACACAAGTCCGCCTTTGAAGATCTCGAGCTACCGCCAAACTCCTCTCTATCCAAGTCGAAGAGGGAGAGGTCATTTCCTCTACCTCGCCGCTCGGACGAATCCATAAGTCACGATCTTGAGTGCGGGAGGAAGGACGCCTCCCGGTGTATTTCATCACCGAGCACTAAAGGCCCGTAACGCAGGTATCGCCCTTGGAGAGCTTTCCTTAGCATTGGTAAGCGCCAGGAGAGACTACGTCCATACTTCCATGCACATCCCATACAAGTCCTCACCGACTACCCACTTGGCAAGTATTGGCGGCCCAAGCCTCGGGGAGAATCGCGAAATGGCAATCGGCGGGCGAGCGATATATCATACGCCCCGCCAGCCATCAAAGGTCGAGCCTGGCGGTTTCCGCGGCTAACCGTCAAAATCCATCGTGTCGAGACGATGCGGCCGAACCAATGGATGAAATACCAAAGTCTTGGCAACTCACGTTGGCGGGCTTCGGGGAAAGCAGGTAGCGGAGCGAATCTTACTCCCAGGCGGACGGCTAAGAGATCACCTACTCACTTTGGTTCACATTCAAAATACGAACAGTAGAGTATGAAGCACCTTGATCGCGGGACCGCTTAGCTCAAAATCTCCAAATCTGAGCCGGCGAGTTCACGGTGATTCTCGGTCGTAGTAAGCGAAATGTTGGGAAAATACGAAGCAAAAGCAACAGGATGAAGAAATACCTTGGAAAAGCAAAAGCACCAGCGGATTTTCTCATACTTCGAGATAGTTCGCATCGAAGCAAAATAAGTTCTTAAGTAAATTGGCTCACAAATGAGTCCGAGCCATGATGAGAAGTCAGCGAAAGCATAGACGATACGATGGCGGGCCGAGGTCAACGTAGTCTCGGATGAAGAACCCAATTGGATGACTCCGTTCGAGAGTACGGAGAATGACGAACCGCCCCATGATAAGTCGGAAGCTAGGAGGATCTGAACAAATCTATGCGATATCTGATTGAGCAGGGTCCTATCTGAAAGTCATATCTCGACCTCTTAAGGTGCTTGGGTCGAACCGGCTGATTACGTTCAGCGAAGTGCGCGAAGGATCATGCGTAGAAGTCACATCGGACCCCGAGCATGTCGAAAAAGTCGTGAGATGGGGATACTATTGGCGATGATGTTCGGGACTCGATTGACCTTGTGAAAAAGTGTCCAAGTGTCAACTCCATGGGAGCGTGCGAGGCTACCGCAGACCAGACCTCGCTCCATGAGCCCTTGCCGTTTATGCAATGGGGATCGACATCGGGGCCCTTTGTAAAGCACCGTGACAACTCGATTCCTAATTGTTGCGATTGACTACTTCACGAAGTGGGTGGAAGCTAAGCCTTGGCAAAATCACAAGCGAAGCGCCCTCAACGTGCGGAAGAACATAGTGTGTCGCCTTGCATCCTCATATCCTCCTTTCGGACAACGGAACACAATTCACCGATAAGACATTCAGAGTGGTGTCGAGAGCTTGGATCCAACAAAATTCACCTCGGTGGCCCATCCTCAAGCAAATGGTGGACCAAGTCACCAGGACCATCGTGAAGGATCAAGACTCGTCTCGACCGAGCTAAGGGCCTTGGGTGGAAAAATTTACCACAGTCTTATGGTCATACCGAACAACACCTAGGACCTCGAGCGAGAAAACGCCCTACAGTTTGGTGTATGGAGCGGCGGTGATCCCGAGAAATGGAGTCAGAGTCCCCGTACTATTGACTTCTCTCTCGAAGCAAATGAGAAAATCTACGAGCCGATCGGATCTACTCAAGAAAAAGAGACCTCGCCACATCACAAGGCTCGATAAGCAACAAGTAGCTCGGTATTACAACCAAGTGTTTAAAACCCGACAATTCAGTGGGTGACCTCGTGCTCGAAATAATGAAGTCGACAAGCCGCGACACCGACAGTTGGAAGCCATATGGAAGGACTTCAGGGTCGTGAAGTCCTCGGCGAGGGCCTATAAGCTCGCCCAATTATGCGGTGAGCAATTACCCAACGCGTAGCACATCGTTCATTTGAAGAGATATTATGCATAAGTGTCGAAGGTCGAGTCTTGTTCGGTCGTGTTTTGAGTCTGTTTAATCGAGTCCGAGTCTTACTTTGTTACGTCGTCTTTTATCAATAAAATTTTATTTTTGTGCATGTTTTATTTGTCACTAATGCATAATTAATCTTCACCATTATTCTATACCCTACGGAGGACAAATTCCCTCGACGGAGGTCGATTACCTTCGTTTCATACGAAGATGAATTTAAACACGCGTGAGGGACCACCCCTCCCGATGACCTCGGCAAAAACAGAACCATTCCTACATACGAGATCAGTTACTTCGTTTATTTCGAAGGCAGTGCTCTCATGTAGGCAAGTAAAGGACCACCCTCCGATGATCTCGGTAAAACAGGAACCATTCCTACATACGAGATCAGTTATCTTCGTTTATTTCAAGACGGTACTCTCTATGTAGACGAAATTGGGGACCACCCTCCCGATGACCTCGACAAAAGCAGAACCATTCCTACATACGAGATCGACACGCCCGCTTTATTTGAAGACGGTACTCTATGTGGACGAAATAAGGGACCACCCTCCCGGCGACCTTGGCGAAAAATCATTAATTCAAGACGGAACTCTACAAGGACGAGCTACCTTTCTACGAGCACGTTCGCCGTTTATTCAAGACGGAACTCTCAAGGACGAACTCTTCATATATTACTTTTGTTCAATATAAAGTCAATACGAAGCAAATAAATCTTTCTTATTTCAAAATAAGTTATGCAGATTACATATTACGAGGGCGAGGAGGCGGGAAAAAGCGAGCCAATCCCTAGAAAATCGCGATTCAACAATTTCTCGTCTATACTAATCCTACCTCTACCTCGGCCTCGATCTACACTATGAGCTCTGCCGGCTCGACCTCGGCCACTCGGCGATAAAGCTACGCTAGATCGACCTCGACCACTCGATGACGCCCGCTTGGCCCCTAAGGATCCACGTCGTTCAAGGGCCATAGCGCCGCCTCTTGAGCTATCCACGCGGATCGTCAAAATTGAGATTTATTGTGGACGGGAAGCCCGCGAGAAAAGAGGCCTCTGCGTCCGTCGAGCGATTCTTGTTTGTGGTTGTCGAGCAATAGCGCGGTCTTGTATATGCTTCGAGCCTTTTAATTCAAACAGTCTTGCTCGTGGTGCCGGAGGTCCACCATATTCACGCGGGTACCTCGGGCAGGCGGCGACCTCGACAACCTTGGCTTCAACTTCCGAGATAGTCATCCCACCATTTCGATGGATAACCTCCTCGTACTCGCATGCTCCCATTACACACAATCTTAGCAATTTCTGGCTATTAAAACCAATTCAAAATTGAGTGAATGTGTGCTGAAATTTTGGTTCTATGATGTTTGATTTTAGTTATTTTTTGTATATATATTTCAATTTTCTTTTTTTTAACTCCAATGTTTAATTTTGTATAACGAAAGCAAACTATGAAATCAATTCAACATTATATGTACAAACCGCACAACATAGCGAGACATTCAACAAAGTATAAAAGTTCAAATTTTACAACAAAAAATTCAACATGCACGGAATGGAGTTGTTTAATTTTCGTCCAATTTTGAATTGATGTTGTAATTTCCAAATAGTGACAAATTAATAGAGTGTGTATATTTTCTTTGTAACGTTTTAATTACAATAGTTAACTCTAACTAAAATACACATAAGTTTATTTTAAAAAAAATCTGTCAAGAGTATAACTAGTCAAACTCAGACTATCTCATATTCATATATAATTAATACTTATAAATTTTGTGGTGTTTGATTGCGTCACACAAAACTTGCCAAAGTCTAACTATCAGTACATGAGAGGGACAGTCAGAACATTGCTATGACAGAAAGTATATTTAAATTATTTTTGTTAGTTGCAATCATTTGAAAATTGAAAAGCCTACTTGAAAATCCCCCCACCCACAATTATAGCATAATAAAATTTAATAACTTCATGGAACAAGGAAGCGATCTATGAACCTAACTAAAAATATATGAAAAATCAAGTATGTACACATTAATCTAAAATTGCAGTGAGATTTTGAAATGGAAAAGATATATACTTCCTCCATCCCTCAAATACGTTTTTTTGATTTAAATGGTATGAGTTTTAATAATTGTAATGAATATAAAATAAGTTGTGATAATAAATGAAAAGATTAATGGATAGACGATGAAAGGAAGATAATAAATAAATATATTAATAAATAATAAGAATAAAAATAAACAATGAATGATATTTAAAAAAAAGTAAAATAAATATTATTTATAGATAAATTAAAATGAAATTAAATGATTTTTTTTTTTGAAAGGAGTAATATTAATGGAAATAATTATTGGATAGCCACGCAGAAAGGATGTGAAGTTCAAATAATAGTAGAATGCAGAGAAGTGCAGCATCATACAAACAAACAAATCACCCACTCCAGTTCCCCTCTCTCTCTCTCTCCAGAAATGAATTCTCCATCATCGTCAAACCCCAGCTATCTTCTACTCCCAGCTTTTTTCCTTCTCTCTCAATTACTGCTCACTACTTCCCGGAATCTAGACCTCAAGCACCTCCGCCAGCTCAATTACGTCGGCACCGATGGCTCTCCGACTTACGTTTGGCCGTTGCCTTCGCAGTACACCTCCGGCAACCAAACTCTCACCGTCGACCCCAATCTGAACTTCGTTACCAGCGGAAACGGCAGTGGCTCTCGTATCGTTTCCGAAGCATTTGACAGGTACAAGAGAATCATCTTTGAACATGCTAGTTTGAAGTTGCCGAGCGCTGGAGTTGACTACGATCTCAAGAAACTGACTATAGTTGTTCATTCGGATAATGAAGAGGTACTCTGGAATTTCTAAACGGTGTTGTTTGCATTAATTCGTATAATTTTTTGTTCAATTTTTTTCGTTTGGTGTATTGTAGCTTCAACTTGGCGTTGATGAGAGCTACAATTTATTGGTGGCCGCTTGTGATGCGCATTCAGTGATCGGGGAAATCACAATTGAGGTGCACTCAATGCTAACGTGGCTTTTGTTACTTTATCGAATTTTTTATTTCTACATTGGGAAATTGAAATCGTAAATTTCTCCTGAGGTTATATTCGAGAAGGTTATCTTCTTCTAGGTGCTATGTTGACTAGCTTATTAACGTCTTATTTTCCTACTTTCCTATTGAGTGGAAAATGTCCTAAATTTTTGGTGAAGTCTATGCGATCATTATTATGTTAATGAAAGAGATTTATATGAATGAAATTACTTTCTAAAGGGTCAAGATGATGGCAGAATGCCAGTACTTCCTAGTAGCTGACTTAGGAAGATCAGGTAGCAACAGGTCAGATGTGTAGTGTTTGTTTTACCAAGCTTATTGGGTCGCTCAATGAGTGATAATCTACTTCGCCAGCCACTTGGGGACTTGTTTTGCTATATTGATCTGTTTCCATCTTTTTAAATATCTTCATGCTTTTTGAATGTAAACCAACCACAAAAGTGAGAGAAATTGGCAACATGACTTCGTCTTGCTGACTTTGACTGATGTACAGACCGTAAATGCTTAGTTTGCATATCCTGCTGTAAATTTTTTCTCTTTTCTAATATGATTTTCCTAAAATTTGTTATTACTTACTGCAGGCAAATTCTGTTTATGGAGCGCTGCATGGCCTAGAGGTACATGTGATAGTAGTAGGTTCATGATTGTATAACAGGATTTATTCAGGAAAGTTGTGAGATTCTATTTTTACCCCGTGTCAAAGTTATGTATCTACATATGGTTGGCCTCCATTGCACAAGGCAATAATAGAAAGATAAGAGAGCTGAAAATTTATGGATTTTTAAAGAATAACATCAATGTAATATTAAGATTCTCGGGTAATGCTCAAAATTACTTAAAAGTTAGAAATGTAATTGTTAACCTTCTAAGAAATGTAATTGTTAACCTTCTAATCACTCTTATATATTCTTTTTGTCCAGACATTAAGCCAGCTATGTGCTTTTGATTATGGAACCAAAACTGTAAAACTGTATAATGCTCCATGGTACATCCAAGACAAACCAAGATTTGAATACCGTGGGCTCTTGCTTGGTGAGTGGAGCCTTAGTTGACTGACATTTCTTTCATTTATTATGGGTTTATGTAAGGTTGCTTGAAGCTGATCTTCCTGTTTACATGTTCTGCAGATACTTCAAGGCATTATTTGCCAATTGAGATAGTCAAGCAAGTTATAGAGTCCATGTCATACGCTAAACTTGTAAGATACGTGCATCAAATGTTACTTCTCTTTCTCTGGAAAATTTTCTATGTTTTTTCTTTTCTTCCCAGATCTAAGAATTTTGATGGTTGCATCAGTAGAACGTCCTCCACTGGCACATCATAGATGAAGAGTCATTTCCACTTGAAGTCCCAAGTTTTCCAAATTTGTGGAAAGGGGCATATACAAAATGGGAGCGATATACCATAGATGATGCTTCTGAAATTGTCGAGTAAGTTCCTTATTCTATCATTCATCTAATTCAATTTCAATGAGTGTTACTTAAGTCTTACTAGGAATGCCTTTACGGAACTTGTTATGGTCCTATATTTTTAATAGTTGTGTAATGTGAAAGGCAGTAAGCAGTTAAAGTTACTTTTGCACACCTTGTGCTATTTGTCTTTCTAAACTTCTAGTCACTCTAACCATACATATTCCAATTTTTTCATATTGATTCAACTTTCGGAACCTACCTCCTATGATATCTCTGGAAGTGTAATGAGAAAATCGTGCATTGCTCTGAATTATGCATTAGTGCCGCATACAGTTATTAGCACACACTACACAGTCTCCCTGTATCTGCATTCTAGAAAAAGTGATTAAGATTTCGTAAGTTTATTTTTCCATTACCGTGACAGGAAATATAGTCTTTGGTATATGATAATCCTGAAATCTTAACTTATGCAGGAATTAAGATGTCAATCCGATGATTTCTTTCTTTTGATCTAATTCATGAATTTGACTTTAATTTATTTTAACAGATTGAGCACATTGCATCTTGGTCTCTTTTACTTTTATTTACTTTCCCCTGATGAGAAACTAATGATTTGTTTCATGCGCAACATATTCTCCATGTGGCCTACATTGAAGGTTTGCAAAAAAGAGAGGTATGTTGTGTCATAGAACCAATAACTTATAATGTATCTGTTCTTTAATACCTAATTTGATTGGATTGGAGGATTTGTTCTTTATTTGCAATTTGTTTAAGTTTTTTCAATTAAGTCTTCTGAAGCTTTCTTCTTATCATCCTATGGATGTGATGCTCCAGATTTTCTAAGTCACTAAAATACAATAACTGCAAGAAATTATTGGGCTATGAGAAAAAAATAGATCCTTTTGTTTATGATTCTGATATTTAAATTAGTGCCCGCCATTCTGTTCCATTGCACAATATCTCAATCATTTGATGCGTTTTATTTTCAGGTATTAATGTCATGGCAGAAGTTGATGTTCCTGGACATGCAGAATCATGGTAAACTTATGAGATTAATTTATTTCTTTCACTTAAGTTACTGGTCTTTTTCTAACCTAAATATTTTGCTTATTCTACTCTTTATTAAGTTTTATGTCCTTGCTTTAGACTGTGATTTTCCAGATAATATGCAGCACCTTTACTTCTTAATAGCAGGACTTGTCATCTAATTGTTGCAAGTTGGTTCATATTCGTAAATCCTGCTGACCAAGTTTTGGTGATTAACTAACAAATAGTTTCAACGGTTATCTGATCTTATTACGTATTACTGGCTCCAATATCTTAATTGTGACTGAGGCCTCTATGTGGGTAATCGATTCCCTGAATGGGGGCAGTATGTCATGGATATCTACCTGAATACTGAAAAGATGCAGGAGACATTCTGCTGGAACCTGTGCCTACTCTTGCAAATCCTTAATGCGCTTTGTGGACATGGAATATGTCTCTAAATATTACTAGTCGCAGCTGAAGTTAGATATGAACTGGTCCTTTTATTATATTAGAAATTCTGGTGAAAGAGAAAGTAGTATTTACATGCCAACTTGCACTTTCTTGATGCAATGTGTATTTTTCCTGAAGGAGACTCGTAAATTTGATCTTGTGTTGATAATAGAATTATCACGAAACTTGAAAGATTCAGATGTCTCAGTTGATATTTTTTTGAAATATTCTTGTAAATAGGCATTAACTATGAATAAATTATTCGGAGGATGTTTTGGGCTATCTTTCCTATCTGATACATTAAATTATAGGAACATTGGCTAACATATTCTACCACTATTTATGCTTATTGAAGAAAAGGACAAAGTCACTCTTATCTGCTGAATGCATCAACCGCTTCAAAATATTCATGTTCAAATGAGTTTTTTCTCTATGCAGGGGAACAGGATACCCTGATCTTTGGCCATCTTCTTCCTGCAGAGAGCCTCTGGATGTTTCTAAAAACTTTACATTTGATCTTATCTCTGGCATACTCTCAGGTCAAGATATGTTCTCTTGAATAAATTATGTGATATTATGCGGTCATTCTCATTCTTTATTCTTGATATGCATCAATCTGTTATCTGTATGTTTTGCTGCTAGACTGCTGCATAATTCGTAAAGTGAATCTAACTGGTTTGTCTAGTCCATTGGGAACTTTAGACGAACTCCACTCTGTACAGTAGGAGATTCTTGTCAAAGTAACTTTGCAGGACCAATTTTGCAAAGCGAGTACAAATGTTAAAGTCCTAGTGCAGTCCATTATGCGCGAGTCTTCCTCATAGGATCTGGTCCATGGTTCTGGGGGGTGGCAGTCATAATCATTATCTTTCAGACTGCATGTGATATCCTGCTGCGTAGGTTAGTAAATGCTGATGTAATATTTGGTCAAAATTGCAACTTGTACGGTCTAATGAGGCTACTATGAAATATTTACTCATGGGTGGGGCAAGCTCGGGTGGTAGAGTGGTGGAAACGCTTCTTTCTTCCATATTTTGGACCTTACCTCCATGGAACAGGATGAATTGAGACAGTATTTTGTAAATACGTAATTATCTAGCCTTTTTATTCTCAAAACGAAGAATATTAATAAAAGACCGTTCCCCTCCCTTCTTGCGGAGTGGAACCATGCAGTACCAGACACGAGATAGATCTTCCAAAGAACAAGGCCTTTATATTTTTTGGAAACTAACAGTATCAGTTATTCTGATCTGAGAGTAGAAGAGAAACCATTTCTAATTTCCTGTGCATATGGTACATTGGTAGACATAAACTTATATAAAAATTGTGACTGTTCTAATTTGACTAAAGCGCTTCTCAAAAATTATTTTTTATTATGAATATTACTTTTAATCACCTAAGATAATAGCTTCATAGCATTGACTATATCTCGACATGGAATGCAAGTTGAAACTAACTCATGTGTGCTAACTGCTAAACTATTTTTTGATGTTACTGGCCTTTTCAGTTTCTAGATGCTTAAATTATTTGACAGATGCTGCTGCTATCATGATGTGCTTGTATCATCAAGTAATATTTACAATACGTTGTGAAAACATTCTTGTGACTGCTCTCTGTTGTGGAATAAATTTGGTTGCAGACATGAAGAAGATATTTCCTTTTGGACTTTTCCATTTAGGTGGTGATGAGGTCAATACAGGTAACAATGCTTAGCTTCTTGCTTTCTTATCTGTTTTCTTGATTGGAAATAGCTCTAACTTAAATCTTCAAGTGAGAAAAGATAAAATGCGTCGGCAAGAGGGAAATATTAACTGCTTAATTAGCGGATTGGTTAAAGGTCTCAGGTTATGCATTCGGAAATCTGCATTATTCTCTTTCAGACATAATTATGTGTTGAGAGACTACTGATATGAATATATGGATTGTAGAGCAAGTTAGTGCTTTCCTAGTTTAGTTATGACTCTTGAGTATATACAGGTGCTTTGATCAATAGATGAACATGGAGAAATTTTTCCTCAACATTATATTTCTACCTTTGATTTAACATGGTATCGAGAGCCACCTTCGAATCTAGGGCTTGAAATTTAAATTAGGTTTTAGAATTTGAAAGGGTTATTTTGTGACACATGGGGCAGAAGTACGAAGTAATCGCCGGTGCGAGGCATGGACAAGGAGCGACTCCGATTAAGGCTTCAAAGCGGAGGGGTACATGAATGAACCAAAGCTCGTCGGAATGAGAGGGATTTTGAGAATATGCAGGTATGAGACTGCATATTTGAGGAGAGCTTAAAAGATTTGATATGTGCTACTCATACCAACAAGATCTATCTTCTTTTTGGAAGTCCATCTCATAAAAACTCTAAAGTTAAGTGTGCTTGGCTTGGAGAAACTATGGGATGGGTGACCCACTGGGATGTTTTCTCAGGGAGTGTGTGAGTGAGGACAAAACACACTGAAAAAACTAGTGTTGGTCTTTGGTTTGGGGGGTCAACCATCAATCCGGAAGTCTGGTCGTTATAGATGACCTGAACCTCTCCCAGTACGGTGTGGTTCGGGGCTATGTTACATGGACACGGGTATGAGTATCGGACACGGTTGCGGATCCGAGTGTCAGATACAATTTTTAAGAAAATTATCGACACGGGGACACCGTCTTAACTTTGGACACCGATGCGGGGATACACCGATTATAAAATTAATAACATAACATTCTTATAAAAAAAATTCAAAATAAGTTTGAAATGTTTGTAATGAGCTATTTTCATATAGATTGTAGAAGGGAGGTTGAAATGTTTTGGAGTTAATGCAATCTAAAAGTTAGTTTGCCCAGCTTTTTCAATTTGGAGTTAATGCAATACATTAACTAAAAGGTAGTCTGCGGTAGCTTTTTTAATATGGAGTTAATGCAGTACATTAACTAAAAGTTAAAGCTGTAGTCTGCTACAACTTTTTCAATTTGAACAAAAGTTAAGTGTATGACAGCTTTTTCAATTAATACATTAAATAAGATTTAAACTTGGAATACCAACCATCTCTCTCCATGGAGTGTCCAAGGTGTATTTGGAGGATCTGACACGTATTTCGTGTCAGTATCCGTGTCGTGTCGTGTCGACACATCCTTGTGCAAAAATGAAGTGTCCGAGTAACACAGGTTCAGGGACAAACCAAGCGGAAGTTGGTGGGTGTGTGACGCCTGGGGCAGAAGTACAAAGTGATCGCCGGTGCGGGGCATGGACAAAGAGCGGTTCCGATTAAGGCTTCAAAGAGGAAGGATATATAAATGAACCGAAACGCACTGGAATGAGAGAGATTTCAAAAATATGCATGTTTGAGACTGCATATTTGAGAAGAACTTAAAGGATTTGCTATGTGCTACTCATACCAACACGATGCATCTTCTTTTCAGAAGTTCATCTCATAAAAACTCTAAAGTTAAGCTTGCTTGGTTTGGAGAAATTATGAGATGGGTGATCGCCTGAGAAGTTTTCTCATGGAGTGTATAAGTGAGGACAAAACATACTAAAATGACTCGTGTTGGTATGTGGGGTTAGCTATCAATCCGGAAGTCGGGTCGTACATATTTGGGTGAAAAGGGGGTAACCACCCATTTCAAATTGGAGTGTCACCGATCAACATTGCTGGCATAGGGAGGTATGCCGCCATCTTGCACCCGGAAGCCTTGTGTGTAGGTCCCATGCGCGCTGACGTATTTTGTGTAGATTTTATTTTTCCGAAGCATGCTAGCACGTCCATCGCCGGAATCTTCTCCCGCTGGTCCCATTCGACTCGCCTCGCTGTCCTTTTTCAGTTTGGGCACGTGTTCGGATCAACATAGGTGTGGGATTTGTTCTCGGTAAGATATGATTTTTGGTGCGTGTTAGTAGGGGTGAGCAAAAATCGAACGGAACCGAACTGAAATTAGCGGTTTGTTCAGTAAAACGGTTCAGTTCGGTTTCAAAATTTCGAAACCGAAATTAATTCGGTTCGGTTTCGATTTGGGAGAAAAAATTCGAATTTCAAACCGAACAACCCGATTTTTTTTATATTATATATATATATATATGTTATTTATATTATTAATATTTAAATTAGTTAATATTATATATATATATATATATATTATATTATAATATTTATATTAATTATAATTTATATTCGGTTAAAACCGAACCGAATATTTCGGTTCGGTTTGGATTTAAAAAATTCTGTTTTTGTTTTTCGGGTTCGGTTTGGTTTTGAACCGAACCGCCCGAATGCTCACCCCTACGTGTTAGCACGTGTGTCACTGGCATTCAGTCCGGTTTGTTGCGTTATGCTCGCCTCGATATTTGTGAGTTACTGGTGTATGCATTCGAGTTAGCATCCAAGTGGTGTGGGATTCCGTTTTGCTATAGATGGTGTACGTATTCTGATCAGCATCAAAGTGGTGTGGGATTTATTTTTCTACAAGTTCAATTTGAAGTTTGGAATTCTGATATTCATTTTATTTGTGGTACATATTATGTCTAAGTATGGTAAAAAGAATGGTGGCAGGAAGGAACCACCAAGGTACTCGCGGACAATTTGTCATCTTTTTTGTTGCTATGCAAAGCTGCAGCAATTTGAACATATGAATTAGTCACAACTTAATTGTATCTCTGGCATTACCCAGTCAGGTAAATCTGATCCGTGTCTTGTTTCCTCATTTACCAAATGTGTCATTAATTTTGGTGTCACAGATCATATAACAGATAACTCGTGCTTATTCTCCACATTCGACTCACATAATTCTGTTCATCATGTTACTTTGGTTGATGTGTCATTGGATCGATAATTGTTAATCTTACCCCATCACTACCCTTCTCATATGTTCTTGGCCTACCCCTGCTCTCCTTCAATTTGGTCCCAGTCTGCAAACTTAAGGGACATGCAATTCTCCAAGACAATAGCATGTGCATGAACCATAACTCCTCAAGCTCATTGTCGACTAGGTCACCCCTCTCTTCCATCTTTAAAAAAACTATGTCCACAAATATCTCAGTCGTCGTCTTTAGAATGTGAGGCTTGTCAGTTTGCTAAACACCATCGTCTTAGTTCTAGTCATATAGTCAATAAATGTGCATATGTTCCTTTTGAGTTAGTACATTCGGATGTTTGGGGTCTTTGTCCACTAACAATCAAAGCCTGGATT
The DNA here is from genome assembly GCA_036937905.1 of Salvia rosmarinus. NCBI lineage: Eukaryota > Viridiplantae > Streptophyta > Magnoliopsida > Lamiales > Lamiaceae > Salvia > Salvia rosmarinus. The sequence continues at coordinate 40,554,117 of CM072820.1, forward strand.
TTGTTATTTTGTCACATTTGTTAGATGATTATTCATGTATGACGTGGATATATTTCATGAAAATCGTTCTGAGTTGTTTACCATTTTTTGCATTGTGTGTTGAGATTAGGACTCTGTTCGATGTTCCTGTGAAAACTTTGCAGCCAGTTCCGTACTTATATGATGCATAATGGGATTCTTCATCAAACATCATGTTTTGATACACCATCTCAAAATGGTGTAGTTGAAAGAAAGAATAGGCATCTTCTTGAAACTACTAGAGCTTTGTTATTTGCAATGAAGGTCCCTAAGCACTTTTGGGTTGTTGCATGCATCTCTACTCCTTGCTTTCTCATCAATTGCATGCCTTCCTTGGTCCTTTATGATGAGAACCCCTTTCATGTTCTCTTTCCATCTAAATGTTTGTTTCCAATTGCACCCAGGGTGTTTGGGGGTACTTGTTTTGTTCGGGATGTAGACTTAAGTTACTAATTGGATCTCAAGTCTTTGAAGTGTATTCGGGATATTCTCGGGTGCAAAATGGGTATCAATGTTAGAATCTTCGTCGTCAGATCCAACTTTAAGTGATGAAGTGGGATTATATTTTCTAGAATTATTGACCTCAATATTTGAGGGATTACTTGCCCCTTGTGCTGTTCTTTTTTATTAGTAAACCCCTTCTTTCTCTCTCTGTGTACGGGAATGGGGAGAGCTACAGGCTGCAACTCTAGGACGTTCTGGCCTCTCACCCTAGAGTCCATCACTGCCGGAGGAAGAGTTAGAGTAGAGTTACTATCGGGGTAAAAGAAGGAACAAGGGGAAGTTATACCGCTTCTCTCCCCTCTATCGGTCGGGACTCTCACCCAACAGTCCCTCTTGTCACACATCACACACACACACGTATTAAAGAAGACACCTGACACTATATATATGGTGAATGACAAATATATTCCATCTTTAGTGACTTGAAAGATTTTAGAATGTAACCTGTCATCTAGAAGAGATGAAATACAAGTTAATTCTTTATTTGGTAGTTTAAATGTGTGCTCTATCTGTGGATATATTATTTTTACAACTTCTGCCCATTTAATTGATTTCATTCTCAATCTGCCTCTTCGAATTTATGCAGATTGTTGGACCTCAACGCCACATGTGAAGCAATGGTAAGTACCCACCCTTTTTTCTTTAATCTTCGGGATGCATTGCTAGTTGCGTTGTGGTAAAGTTTTGTGTATAAGGTCCTTAGAAATACCAAAGCAGCAAGCCATCATGCTTAGCATTACGACATCTAGCTGGTTCTGTTTTTTGTTTCTCTGTATAAACCATGAAATATTTTCTCTAGTTTGGAACTTGCATGTTTTATTTCTATTGTTCACAGGACAAATAATATTTGTTATTACCTATTGTGTTAATTACAGTTACAACATCAATATGCAGGCTTCAAGATCATAATATGACTGCTAAAGATGCATATAAATATTTCGTACTCCGAGCTCAGGAAGTAGCTATATCTCTGAATTGGACTCCAGTTAATTGGTAAGTTTTTAGTTTTCTTGAAACTACATCTGCAGTCGTATTTTGTGTTTCAATCATAGATCCTTTTCTATGTGCCCTCTCCTGTGACCTTTTGTCATTCCTAAACTGGAATCATGTGTTGAATGTTTTGAACTTTAGCAAGTCAGGAGCATGCTTCTTCGACATCTAAGTAGTTTTATGATAATTGCACAGTTTCCGTTTTTTATATCTAGTCTCCTTATTCTCAGGGAAGAAACCTTCAACAGCTTTCCTGCAAGTCTCAACCCCAAGACAGTGGTGCATAACTGGTGTGCATCTAGTTTGTACACAGCTTCAAATTGTTAGAATGCACTCTCAGGCCTAACATACTTGCATGATGAAAATTCAGGTTGGGAACTGGTGTTTGTCCAAAGGCTGTGGCGAAAGGTTTTAGATGCATTTACAGTAACCAAGGTTTCTGGTATCTTGACCACTTAGATGTCCCTTGGCAATCGGTCTATTATGCTGAACCGCTAGAAGATATAACTGATGCTTCACAGCAAAAACTTGTGCTTGGGGGAGAAGTTTGCATGTGGGGTGAAACTGCTGATGCATCAGATGTACAGCAGACAATATGGCCTCGAGCAGCTGCAGCAGCAGGCATGTCTTAAAAGCACTGTAAATTACACTTCATACTCCCAAGACCTTATTGCAGTTTAAAATTGAAGATTTAGTTGCTATTGTTATTCGTTGTTCAGTGAGATCCAATTTAAACATCCTACAACTAGATTTGCCTTATTGATATTGATGTTTAGGTATAATGATGTCACTTGGTTACGTGCTATTCACATTGGTCAGTAGGGCTACTATGTTATCTGCTACTGTTCGGTAAACCTTGATCCAGATAGATTATCCATATGAAAATTGTACATAATTTAAGGTTTCAAACCTTTCATGAACTACCGTTTTCAAGAGAGTCCAACATTGAACATTTGTTTCCAAACATAGATAATTTGACATGATTCCGTTCAACTCAATGCAAAATGACCTGCAATGGCGCCTCACCGTTTCTGTAAATCTGTTTCGTGTTCCTGCAGAGCGGCTATGGAGCATGCCAGAGTCGGGATCTTCGCGTAACAGTACAACCGTTTTGCAAAGATTAGAGTATTTCCGTTGTCTGCTGACAAGGCGTGGCGTCCCAGCATCCCCTGTTAGAAACTTTTATGCCCGCCGTCCTCCAATTGGTCCGGGGTCTTGCTACAGCCAATGAAGGGAGGCTGGTTCTATTGAGAACATATTTTAGGTGGCTAGTATGTTTCTTCTATGAATTGAGTAGTTAATTAGTATCTCCTGCCTAAGAAACATACGCCTTGCCATCTCTTGTTTGTCTACTTTGTATTGTGGATGTCTATATTACAATTGCTGTTTTGTAGTGTGTGTGTGTGTGTGTGTGTGTGTGTGTTTTGTTATACGTAAATGCAGATTTCCTGATGCAGGTTTTATGGATCAACCCCTTCTTTTTTTTTTGAACGAAAAGGTAGACTGAGAATTCCCTACAGCGCACTTGAAAATCCAATCAGATCAACACATCATCTTGGGAAAAGTCTATTGACTTATATTTTGTAACGGAACTAGCACTTAATATAGCCCATGATGGATTGCTTTAAGTGGATGTGTGTTATCAATTAGTAGTACAGTGTGTTCATGGGCCCGGTTCTGGTTCAAATTGGCCCAAAACTGCCAGATCACTGTGCCGGAAAGCTCGAACCGGAACTGGCCCATGAAGGAAGCTAGTCAGGTATGGTTTGAAACTGCACACGGTTCTAATTGTGGAACCATCATATTTTTATTTTTTTTCTTATGGATTTAATTAAAAAAAGTTGAGATATATTTAAAATGAACATACATAAGTAAACGAAATATAAAATTGTTAAAATTTTGTAAAAGTAAAATCTTTCTCGTGAAATGATATTTATGAAGAACTCATTTAGCAGAAAATTATAACACACCACAAGACTATCAATTACGCAAGAGAGTAGGAATTGGTGTGTCAAAATCAGGGATTGAGAGGGGAGAAGGGGGCATTGGGCCCCATTGGGCCTTTTAAAGAATTAATAGGTATTACAACAATTATTTATTTAATATTTAAAAAATTTAAAAATTCCTATAATTTCCTCATTAGTGTTAATAATCTGATTTAAAAAACCATATTTGTATCAATTGTTCATTAAGATAATGAAGAGGTAATTTCATTGTTTGCTTCAATTCGTAAATCTTTTGTCAGGTGAGTTGATGAGAGCTACACTTTGTTGGTGGCCGTGCATTCAGTGATAGGGGAAATCACGATTGAGGTGCACTCAATGTTAACGTTGCTTTTGTTACTTCATTGAATTTTTATGTTCTATATTTGGGAAATTAAAATCGCAAAATTTCTCCTGAGGTTATCTTCTTCTAGGTCCTATTTTAACTTGCTTATTAAACGTCTTCTTTTCACACTACATCTCTATTGAGTGGAATATCGAAACTGATAAAAAATTGTACAAATGAAACCGAAATCAAAATATATATGTAAATAAAAAAATTATTCAAATCCAAACATAAACTAATGTAATTAGTATGTTACACACATCATAAAATCTGGGAGGAAGAGTGAATCCAGGCATCTAAGGTGGCGTGAATCTAGTATGCGTCCTGAAAATCTGTATTATCGCCGCCAAGTTTCTCTACATCTCGGTCATGTCCTCTTACTGATGCTGTAGGCCACCCTCCATCTCAATCTCCTTTTGCCGATGCTCGTCGAGCTGAGATGTCAGATGCGGGTCAACCTCCATATGTCGTCGCTCGTCAACTTAGCCCATAGCTCTGCTATCTTCAAAGTAGAAGCATAATGGGAGGCGTGGGTTGACTCCGTACTGAATCCGAAGCTGGATAAAATAATTTGTGATGTGATACCATCCCGATCACGCCCCCCTTTTGGTCACTACTGACTACCTCACGAAAGATTTGATCCACACCCATTTTGCAGAGCCACGTTTATGGGAGGTGGGACAGGGCAATTGCCCCATCTCAAATTTCTATTATACCTTACATATATTTATATTTATCTGTACTATTATGAAAATATTTAATTCTTATCCCATCAAAAATTAAAAGAAATAAGGACTAAGATAAAACTATATACATAATGATTAATTGGTGATGACAAAAGGAGATGTCGTGCATTCATTGATGTATAAGGTTATCAAACTTGCACTTGTTTTTACCCGTGACAGTTGCAACTATATAAAAAACTTTTGTATGCTATGAGGATTATTAAATAATTTAATAAACAAAAAGTGAAGAATTTATGGAATATTAATCATACCCGGCAAACACTTGAATTTTTTTACGTGGAAGTCTTAGTCCAAATAATAAATATGCTGCTTTTAGTAAGAAGAAATTGTTGTGTTTTATAAATTTTTATCTAACTGATTTTTCTTTAGTTGAGATAATGATTCTAGATAACCAACTTCAAAATTATTTTACGAATGTGTGAATGTCAATTTGAAAGGTACAGAAAGTCTTACGAGATAATTAGTGAATACAAAAGGAGATATTTTGTATTCATGGGTGTAAGTTTATCAAGCTTGTATTTGTTTTACCTGTGACTACTATAATTATGGAAATAACATTTTCTGTTATGAAGATCACGAAAAATTGGCTTTAAAGTCGAATGAGAGATCTTGTTTGGTTACTTATATTGAGAAGGAATTTTTTGATAGTACTGATAATGAGTTAATATTACTTCATTTTAGAATATAAGTCATTGTAGGAAATTATTGTAATTTGAAAACATATTTTTAAAATATAATTTTATTTTAAATTATTTGAATTATTCTAATTTTTTTTGGCCCACCATTCCTTGGGAGTTGGGGGCCTAGCTCCGCCCCTGTCCACACCATGTGGCATGACATCTCGCTCCTGACTAGGCCTCAACTCATCCCCCGCCTGGCCACATCCTCCTACAAATTAAACCAAACATTATCGGATTTATATATCTAAAAATACATACATACTATTGCACAATTAAATATAAATGTAAAATACACTTATCCCATACATCTGTGACTGTTCGTCGGTGTATTTTTCATCTTGCAATGCATTCGTAGGAAGATATCATAAGTCAAAATATCCATAGGGATACTTTTTATCTCGAGAATGCTAAAAGATAATAACGAAATATGTTTCAAAATATAAGACATATTGAGTACAAATACATAAAGCGCACATACTAGTTGTACCAGCTGTTCAGCATGGTTAAGAGCATTCTGTGACCTACCATGATCAGTTACGATCCATGTACCAGAGCCTGCAGGCTCGGAGAGATAGTTCCTACTCACATGTGCAGACTTGGTCTGAAAGGCCAGTGTGTCCCAATAAGTCTGCCAGGGTTCCTCGACCTGAACTATAATATAGGTGGACTTCTTCCTCTTCATGAGATTCCTCTTCACCATGGAGATGAAATCTTTACATGTGATCCTCACAGTGGCCACACTTTGAAGATCAGGGGCCGGTCGTAGATGTTATGATACCAAGTGACTCAATAATTATAGTTAGTTAGTAATTATTCAAAGTTTTTGGTAAATTAAACCATTTGTTACTGATTTCCCTCAAACCCAGCGAAATATACATCGACTGTCGACAGAGAAAGCGTCTTCCAAGTAACGCCAGTGATATCCACATGCGTTGGAAGCTGCTAGTGGCATAGGGCCAGACCTTACCGCTTTCATTTCATTTTGAAAAGTATAATTATTTACGTTTATTTTATAATTATATTTGATTTCTTACACTTAGAGTAGATCTATAACTTACCCGCAAATCATGTAGAGAATAATTCGACCATGTTGGTCCACCTGATATGGCTTGCGTGACTAGGATGAGCTGCTGGGTGTTAATTCGTCTCTGGAAGGAGGTTTAGTGGTATTAGAGTCATCATGATGACTACTAATTCCACCTAAACCAGATAAGGACATTGTGCTCCTTAATATTTAGATAATATCTTATTGATTTAATTAGAAGTATTAATCAATTAAGTGTTTTTTTAATGAATTTTTTATATTTTTTTACTGAGAACGGTAATGTTTAAAGAATTTGATTAGAATTATGAGAATGCTAGTGAATTAAATTATTATTCTATTACTTTTGTTGTGCGTTTTTTAAAATAATGAGCATTTAGCAATTACTAATTAATTTAGATATATGCCATATATGTCATACTTATTTATGTGATTTCACATAAATAAAAAGATATAAAAGTATAGATCGAATGATCAAATAAAATAATGCTGGAGATAGAAGATTTTGAAGGATTAAGATGATTTTGAAGGTAGAAGGTGATATTGGATTTGAGCTAACGGGATTAGGATATTGATGAATTTATCACCACAAAAGCATAACCAACAATTCAACCCAATTTAATCCTAAATCATACAATTAATCACGATTCAACCCCAACCTGTAAATCCTGCTGACCAAATTATGGTGGATAACTTCTAATAAAAAGTTTCCATGATTATCTAATCTTTTTATACATCAGTGTCTCCAATATCACGATTGCGACTAAGGCCTCTAATGTGCTTTTTGTGGACATGGAATATATCCTAAAATTACTAGTTTCAGCTCAAGTTAGATATGAAGCGGTCTTGTTTTGTTATATCAGAATTCTGGTGAAAGAGGAAAGCAGTACATACAATTAGACAATGCCGACTTGTACTTTCTTGACACAATGTCTATTACTCTTCAAGGAGACTCATAAATTGAGAATTATCATGAAACATGAAAGATTCAGATGTCTGAACTGACAGTTTCTTGCTTCTGTGTTCCTGTGAGTAAATTATTTGGAGGATGTTTTGGGTTATCTTTCCTCTCTGATACATTAGATTATAGCAACATTAGTTAATAATTCTGCTTATTCAAGAAACCACTCTTATCTGCTGAATGCATCAACAGATTAATGTTACTTCTAATCACTTATAATTCACAACATAGAATGCAAGTTGAAACTAACTCATCTGTTGCTAGACTGGTTTCAGATTTTGGTTGACTTTCGAGCTTCTAGATGCTTAATTATTTGATGAGTGCTGCTATTTATTATGTGCTTGCATCATCAAGTGATATAAGAACTGTTATGACTGCTCTCTGCTGTGGAATAGATTTTGGTTTGCAGACAGCAGAGCAGGTATGTCTTAAAAGCACACTAAATTATACAATTCATACCTTATTGCAGTTGGAAGTTGAAGATTGGTTACTAGTGTTATTCGTTGTTCAATGAGATCAAATTGAACTCTCTAAAACTAGATTTGCCTTGCTCAATATCTCTTTCTTGAGACCATATTTTAGGCGGCTAATATGTTTCTTCTATGAATGGAGTACTTTGGTTAGTATCTCCTGCCAAAGAAACATACGCCTTGCCATCTCTTGTTTGTCTACTACAATTATACAACAATTAGACTTGTCAGTGAGTGGATTTTATTCAAACCAGAACCAATAAATAAGTATTGATTTCGGTTTTAGAGTAAATCCATTAGATATCGGACTCGGACCACCAAACTATGTGTCTAAGTCGGGTAATTACTCAAATGCTAAAATGATTATCAATTTATATGATTTTTTCATAACATAATAAAAAATGATAATTAATTAGTAATAGAATATTTAAAACATATTAGACAAATCCATAGTACACCAAAAAATCTAAAAATAGTAATTAATTAGTAATAGAATATTTAAATCACATTAGACAAGTCCATAATACACCCAAAAATAAAAATAAAATATTGGATCCAAGCGGATCCATAACAACCGGATCAAGTCTGGACCGTTTCGTATCTAAACGGGTCTGGAATCGAATCGGAACCAAAATCTCTGCTAATGAGTTATGAGTAGTTTCGGATTGATTCGGATAAAACTCGTTCATTGATAAGCCTAATTACAATTGCTGCTTTTTTCTTTTTATTTATTTCTTTTTTTTGTTGTAGGAGTTTTTTATGCTGGTATTATGGATGTGCCTTTTTTCTTCTTTTTAACGAAAACACACACTGAGAATTCCACACACGTGTGTGTGTTGGCTAGTGGTAGAGTGGTTAACGGCACTGAGAAAAATTTCTCAAAAAAAAAAAAAGAGAATTCCACACAGATCGACCAAACACCAGAATTTGTGGGAAATCTTAATGACTTAAAACTATAACGGCTAACTTTCTAATATAACTGGTCTAGGGGGAGATGCTTTATCAGTTAGTCGTATATTACACTGAAGAAATCTGTACTAACTCTAGAAGGAAATGATATAAATTTTTTCGAGGAATTCAACAAGGAAACCAGGAACAAATTAGTGAAATCAAATGTAACATGATAGTGTCATGTTCAGACTAGAGTATGTTTCATTCTAAATAATTGTTTTTATTCTAATTTCACACACAAGCATCACAAAATTCAAAACATGACAAAATTCTAATAAAACATCACAAAGTTCATCATAATTTCAAAGCATATAACAAATAAACATAGAGTTAAATAAAATAATATATAATATTCTTTCCATCCATCAAAAGTGTATCACTTTGGTGAACACAAATTTTAATAAAATTATTGATGGATGTTGTTTGAGTGGGAAATGGTCACACCATTTGATAATTGTGAGTGGAATGAATGATTTTTTGGTAAATAATGAGTGATTGTGAGGTTGAATAATAAGAAATAGTGTTTTAAAAAGGAAAGTGATATACTTTTGGTGGACGGAGGAATATATATTTATATTAATACATCTCGATCAGTTCAGTTACCGATCGAACCATTTTAGCATAAACCGACAACCGAACCGGAACTAATCGGTTCTAACTTTCAAAACCGAACAAAAAATCAAAACTAATAAAAATCAAATCTAACCTATCGAAATCGATCGATTCAGTCAGTTTTTTCAATTCGTTTCGATCTGCGCATCCCTAGACAAAACTTTCGGTATCTAGGACCCTTGGTTAAGCTAACGTATACTTCATGTGTCATTGTCCCTCTTTAAAAATGTAGGCGATTGTTATTTTACCAGCAAACAATATAAAATAAGTATTGATAGAATATTGCGGTGTATATAAAAGGACCAAGCTACTTGAAATTTACTTTTGTCCAAACTAATTAGAAAATTTCCGAAGTTAATATAAATAATTCAATCAAATTGAGTTTCAAGACGACTATATAATTCAATGAAAATGAGTCTTTAACTTAATTTATATGCATCTACTTACTAGATAAAATTTGAGACCGGCAACTCCTACAATAAACATAAGTTTAATCCTTCTAGCCAAGAGGATACGTGTCATCAAACATTAATTTTTTTACTAATGAATAGTCTACCGCAGGCGAAAACGTCAACATACAAAGACCACAATTCTCCGACAGACAACTAAGTCCATGTGAGAAAGACAACTGATAGTAATTACTAAAAAAGGAAAAACTTGGTCAAACTTTAAGGAAGCATCTTGATTTTCTTAGATGAAGTTAATTAAATTAAATTGAACCTTAAACATATTGTCCCCTTTTAACTACCCATTATAGCAAGAGGCTGTTGATGCTGTCTACTCCAAAGATCTTGACGCAGTCATAAATATTAAGGGGAACGAACGAGCTTTTTAATCGTCGAGTCATCGTGATTTACTCTCTCACATTCTCATGTGGTGTGGAGATTCTGGGGGAGAACTTCCCCTTTTTGAACAAGGATTAGTTTTTCCATTCAGAATTGGGCTGATCGCCTATGCGCTCTTTGCGCATTGTGCGCACATAGAAGACCGTGCAACTAACTAGTGTTGGTTTTTATTAATCAGCATTGGGTTTTTAGCAATATTTAGTACTGATTTTTAGAATTAAATAGTATGCGTATGATGTGTGAACGCGTACAAGAGTTCTTTTCTTTAGAATTTCCGTCAAGGATGCAAATTATTTGTATCATCAAGTATTGAATATCCTTAGACTATTCATATGTTTCCCTGACTTGTTTAAGCCTCAATTTTTAATGTCTATTTAATTGATTTCTTCTTGTTGGACTATGTACAAGTCAACTCTATTTAAAATAGTTGAATATAATCGGCAGTCCCAACTTGGAGCCGCCCCTTCCGTTATAAAAAAAAAGTAATTATCTCCTTCAAATAGAAATAAAATAAATCTACAAACTAAAGATTCAAATCAAATCCAAGCAATATATATAATTCAGTACAGTTGATTGATTGTGTATTCACTTTGCTTATCAGTCCCATAACTATGAAGAATGCCATTCTTTCATGCTTCTCTACATATTCCAACACTACCAATGGTACCAACTCAAGAATTTTTGGCATTTATTTTTATTTCCCCTTTTAGATTTTCTTGTAATGAAAGTAACGATAATAGTTTTCAGGCTGCAATGAGGTATTCGCAGAAACTCCCACACCAATAAACAGCAACTTGTAAGTTTGAGTTATTGAATCAAACTCTTTCACCGGCCCTTTCCCTCACCAATATTTCATGCATTTATATAATCGAATAAAGCCCAAAACAAAATCTTCATTGGTCAATATTCCTCATAATCAGACAACACTTGTGCCCTTTCCTAAATTAATTTCGACAGGTTTCCCAATGATAATAGCTTGTGCTCTTATGGAGACTTCTCCAGCGATCATGCTCACTTTGATCTACAAAATACCGTGGATAGCATTCTTGTCACAGGTTTGATTATAACATTTATTTTGAATCGTTATATTCTCCTAAGCTTTTTCTGCCAATCATAGTCTAAATTCAACAATCTTGTGACTTTACATATTGAATTATAGAATCAACATCAACTTCTCAGCTGAACTACATGCCTGTACAAGAAGACATCTTTTACCAACCATGGAATACCACTTTTCTTCAGCAACGTGAAAATGTAAGGAGTGAATCACTTCTATACTGTATTCTCGATGACGATACCATATATAGTAATAAATCAAATTTCATGCACCTAGTAAAAAGTAGGGACTGACAATTAGCACGAAAAATGGTTGAGATTTCTGTGGTTTTCTAGGAGGTTCGGCTCATTCAAGATGCAAGAAAGCGACCAGCTGAGGCTTCTGATGCTGCTAAAACTAATGAGACGGAGAGGGAGAAGAAAAGACCAACGCGCTTACAAGGAAAGTTGCCAAAGATGCAAAAAGAGAAGGTGCAATTTCTTTCTGCATCCCCTCTTTATGCTAATTAAGAGATGCTATTCATACTTATTTGAGGATGGTGCATCAGAAAGGTGAGATTTCTCAGCACACTACTTGATTTCATGTTTGCAGGAGCCTACATCGAGGAGGAGAAGCCAAAAGTTAACGGACAAAATCACAACTCTTCAAAAGCTAGTTTCTCCTTATGGCAAGGTAGCAACTGAAAGAAACAGCTTATAATTTGCAATCATGGACAGTGAAGCTATATTTGCTCCTATTCTGAAATTATACTCGAAATGTTTTATCTATGTTCGCAAAGTAAAGTGAGTTTCAATTCTTTTGCAGACAGACACAGCTTCAGTGCTTCTCGAAGCTTCTGTTTCAATCCAAGCACTTCAAGACCAGATTAAGGTGTTTTAACTTTCCTTACATTGCCTTGTCCTAAACCATTTTCAACATCTCTTAAGATTTTCCTTCTCAAAGAAGATGAAAGTTATTGTTGAAGCCTCGGACAATCTTTGCATAGTATTTCACACGTTTGCAAAATACTTTGCAGGACATGTTTCACATTATATCAAGAGAGCAAACGACGAACATGGTAAATATTTCGTTGGTGAAAGAGAAAAATATAATAAGTAATCTGTGTGGTCCTAATTTGACTATGATTTCACATTGCAGACAGGAGAAAAATCTGACCTTCAAAGCAGGGGATTGTGCTTAGTACCCTCTGTCGTTCTTGAAGAACTTGATAGGCGATTGCCCCAATACCTGCTGTAAATTTATTTGCAGAAAACCATTAATCCAGTCAATTCAAAGGACTATATCTCCAAGAGTTACATCTTGTAAGAAAAGAATGAGTTTACCACCTCTATCGTAACAAATGTAAGAGATAATAGAGATGCACTCAGTTGAATAGTTTGCTAATAGGAATTCCTGGCTTTTTATTTAAGTAAAATTCCTGGGTGAATTTTATCCACCTTCATGAAGAACAAATTATCGAACTCTTTTCATGCACAAGTATGTATATATGTATTGGAGACTGTTGTTCGATATGCATGTTATATATATATGTGTGTGTGTGTGTGTGTGTGTGTGTGTCTGTGTGTGAAATAATGAAAAAAAATCAACTATAAGACTTAGAACTGCAATATGGAAATAGAGTTAATGTGCTTGTAGCACATTTTGCTAATGAAATAACGCACATTTTATTAAGCATCTCGAACAAAATCTACAAACCAAAAGATGTAAATAAAGCATAAAAGAATACAAACCCATCCTATTTTTATTACTATAGTATCCCCTTGCAGATTTGAGGAAAACCAGCTGAGCGCACCATCAGTTGCAGAGTTTAGTATACACTGCGCTCCTAGTATCCAGACCTCATCTATTGTTGCATGGACTTCTAGTCTTTCTCAATCCAACTGGAACATCGAGTTATTCATCTAAGTTTTACCAGCACATGCCCATCTTATTGGACATCTACTTTCCAATACTGATAAATTTTTGTAGCTCTTTGAAAAACGTCCAACTAAAAGAACAAAAAATAAAATAAAATCAAAGAATAGGAACAATGAAAAGCAAACTCTTCACCATCTCAATGAAATTAATCCAAAACTTCGTTTTGACCACCGATAGATCCACGTAGCCAAAACCTTTCGAGATGGCCTGCTTAGAAACACTTCCTGTGCACAATGGATGGACCAGACTCATCGTATTCGGATTTGGAAATCCACATCTGTACAATCAAATAGTTAAGTTAGAAGATTGAAGTGAATCATCGAATAATTTATCTCAAAGCAATACAGTTAACCTGTTGGAAGGTACTGAGAGAGGCTAAAATGGAGCCTCCAATCCAGACACTGTATTTCCTCTCAGGAGGAGCAACGACCTTAATCTTCATGCTGCTCGGCGCGAGGGCAGTGATTTCCTTGCTCATTCTATCAGCAATGCCAGAGAACATAGTGGTACCACCACTGAGCACAATGTTGCTGTAGAGGTCCTTCCTAATATCCACGTCGCACTTCATGATGGAGTTGTATGTGGTCTCATGGATACCCGCTGCTTCCATACCTATCATGGAAGGCTGGAAGAGGACCTCAGGGCAACGGAATCGCTCATTCCCAATAGTAATGACCTGCCCGTCAGGCAGCTCGAAGCTCTTCTCTACAGAGGAGCTGGTCCTCAGTCTCGAGCTCCTGCTCGTAGTCGAGAGCAATGTAGGAGAGCTTCTCCTTCATGTCCCTCACAATTTCACGCTCTGCTGAGGTGGTGAACGAGTAACCACGCTCGGTCAGGATCTTCATCAGGTAATCAGTGAGGTCACGGCCAGCCAAGTCGAGACGGAGGATGGCGTGTGGGAGGGAGTAACCCTCGTAGATAGGGACAGTGTGGCTGACACCATCACCAGAATCCAACACAATACCTAAAAGCAACCATGTCAGCAAATCATTATCAACACGAAAGTCAGATATATGTATACAAACAAGCTTCTCACCAGTGGTGCGTCCACTGGCATACAGGGACAGGACGGCCTGGATAGCAACGTACATGGCGGGAGCATTGAACGTCTCAAACATGATCTGAGTCATCTTCTCCCTGTTAGCCTTTGGGTTGAGGGGTGCCTCAGTCAGGAGGATGGGGTGCTCCTCTGGGGCGACACGGAGCTCATTGTAGAATGTGTGATGCCAAATCTTCTCCATGTCGTCCCAGTTGTTGACAATACCATGCTCGATGGGGTACTTCAGAGTCAAGATACCTCTCTTCGACTGAGCCTCATCCCCAACATAGGCATCTTTCTGGCCCATACCCACCATCACACCGGTGTGGCGGGGGCGACCTACAATGCTAGGGAATACAGCTCGTGGCGCATCATCTCCAGCAAAACCAGCCTACAGATAAAACAGAAATTTGACAGATTAATGCATAATAAAATTTACAGAATTATCACTCAAGGAACTTTCAATGTATACCTTAACCATTCCAGTTCCGTTATCGCAGACGAGTGGCTGGATATCCTCGGCTTCGGCCATCTTGAACTAGTTTCTGAGCTGAAAAACATGTTCCAGTGAGCACGTAGAATGCTGCTTCTTTTAATTACAATATTTTGATTCCTCGTCACACATCAGATGTATAATATTTTGGACAAGTTTAACGTCGTATTGAATAAATAAAACCGAATATGATTCCCCAAAAAAATCAGTGTGATTTTCAAAATACGAATTCCATCGAACAACAAAGATTTTATGCATGAATCAATGTGCAAATTATAAGCCTCGAACAGCAAAATATGAGTCCGAAAACAATCGACGTGCAATTTGGTTTTGAAAAACTTGACCTATGCATGATCGTATCAGATGTGCGCAATTACCCAATTTTGTAGAAAGCGATTAAACATTCATCATGCAGACATTTCAATATCCAAGCAAATCCAAATGCATAGAGAATTCGAGCAAAAATCAAATGCACCAGCACAACAGAATAGAATTGAATCACCAGTTTTAGGAGAGAAACTGAAATACACCTTTGGACAACTGGAGAGAGAGAGAATGGAAAGAGTGAGATGCAGTTTGTTCGAAGCAGTCTGGAGAGTGTGTGAATTGAAATGGGTAATATATACAACGAGATGTGGACCTAATATTCCTTCGCTCCGCATTTACAGCTCCTTTATTATTCACTCAATTTTTGAACAAGTGATGGCCACACCAATCTTCTTCCTATTCTCATGCTTTAACTCTCGTTTCTCTTCAAACTAATCCTATTTTTATCTGCACACAATATTATTATATTCAAAAAATAAAAAAAGGAAAAAAACATGACAGTACTAATTGCCTTTAAAAATGCTTGGACAAAAACTTCAACGTGACTGCTAGTTTTTCTTCAATAATAATAATCTTTCAAGGTGCATTAGAGGGTGTTTGGCTAAGCTTATTTTTAAGATGTTTCAAGAGTTTATAAGATATATTGTTTGAAGAGTTTATAATTTGTCAAAGTGTTTGAATAATTGAGATTATAAACTAGAGAAAGAAACGTGAGATAGAGATAGAAAATTGACGTGAAGTGAAGTCGATAATATACATATAAAAAATAACGAACCATAATAGAGTTATTTTGATAAATTCACTATTAGTTATAAACTTATGAAAAAATAAATTGGGGTTGAACTACTTATTTTTAGGAGAGCTTATAAGTTGTTGGAGTTTATTTTCACAGCTTATAAACTGTTTACGAGCTTATTTTGCCAAACACTTTGCACGAGCTTATAAGCTCCTAAACAACTTAGAAACTGTTTTGAAAAACTTATAAGCTTAGTCAAACACCCTCTTAGTATAATTTAAATAAGGGATAGTATCCCAAACAAATCCGTATTTAGTCTATTCATATTATTAAAAAAATTGAATAATCAAAATGAGATCGTTTTAATTATTAAAAAAAAATCAACACAAAAACTAAAATTGACCCCCACTGTCTTCTTCTCCAACAGGATGTTGAACTCCGGTATTAAGTGTTTGAATTGAAAAAACAACATAGAATTAAGGAATGTAGCAACACAAAGAACTGTTAGTGAGGTTAGAAACCATTCATCAATCATCGGTCAAAGGGAGAGAGAGATGTGTAATTCACACCATTTACAATAAACATGAATATTTTATATCAAAACATAAAAGCTATTCTTGAAATTGGTATAATAAAATGCAGTGAAAATAACTCTAGAAGCAATTTCTATTTTTTTTCAGTAACAATATATAATATACAATATTATTACAATTGAGCATTATGGACGGGCACCCGAAACGCATTAAGAAACTGACCGCACAGAATATGCAGACTAAAATGGGAACAAGTCTCATTTGCATATACCACAAAAATCCGGCAACTTCATTTCTAAGAAATTGAGACAAGTAGAAAAAATTCACAATGTTTCAATGGGACTCGTATTGTGCATATCACTAATAGGATTGAGCAAGTGCATAAGCGTCGGGCAGACGAACCCAACGTGCCAATGGCGGAGCGACACATCGGGCAGCTCCAATGCGAACAGAGCCACATATCGATGCACGCCACATGGAACGAGTGCGAGCACTCCGGCAGGGTCCGGAGCTCCTCCCCCTCCTCAAACTCACATAGGCAAATTGCGCACATCCCGTCGTCCACTCTGACCGACCCCACATCCTTCTGGTATTTACGAGTCGGGAGGAGCTCCGCCACGGAGTTCTCCAGACTCACACTCATCTCCTGGTGCTGCACCTCTGGTGGCGGCAGCCACCGGCGGCTGGGAGGCGGCCGCATGTACCTGGCTGTTATGCAGTGGTAGATGGTGACGACCACCATGGCAGAGGCTGCCGCGATGAGGCAGATGATCAGCTTGAGCACGAGCCCATTATTTTCATCATCTGCCATGACTTTGTGGGTGTTGGACAATATAGTAATCACACTAAAAAGTTCGAGTTGTTTGAATTTGATGACGGATATAGCAAGAATGCTGATGCATGCTATTGTCTTTTATGGAAGTTTCCATCTATCTGCCTGCCGCCAGAAGCTACTATAGTACGACCACTTCATTCCGATGAAATGATATAAAACACACTTTTTTTTTGTAAATTTAATACAGAAATTTAAAGACCGTGTCATGGTGGACTCGAACCCGAAACTTTTGGCCTCGAGCATTAACCACTCTACCCTTAGGCCAACACACGCACACAAATAAGTTTAATCGGGGAAAGTCAAAATTTAAGGGAAAAAACAAATTTTCACTTCTAGTATATGTTTGTCATATTTTCTTCATCAGTTTTGCCTAGTGACTATTTAAGCAAGCTTGCGATCAAATGAACTAGCGACAAACAAAAAGTAAAAACAAGATATATATAACTTTGAGGACTTGCTCAAAAGGAATGATACCAGCAGACAATCAAAAAAATCTACGACTATTTCATACCAAGGCTTCTGTCCAATCGACATACCCTGGATCCGTCCAAGGAGAAGGGCGGAGGCACACATGAACCTCATGCTCTTCTGGTCCCACATGATGCTTTGGCACAAGAATCTCCAGCATAGTCCCTGTTGAGTCGCCATACGCCTCCAATTTAGCGTCTTCTGGGATGCGAGTTGGAAGAGAAATTTCCCTGATGAACTCCCCTTGTGGGCAGTGCTCGGGTGTTGAATCAGTCAGCTTGAACATCCGATCGTTTCTCTTGATAATAGGCATACAGCCAGTGCTCACACAAAGTATCTTCACAATCCCGTGTGAGAGAGTGTTCCTCCAAGTCACTTTCACCCTCTGCAGATCAGCAAACGGCATGCTCACGACAATCAGAAATCCTTTATCATCCTCATAAATAGTTTTTGCAGCTGTCACAGGCCCATACGCACTCCTCATAACTCCACCAAATTCACTTAGCCAAGAGGGCTCGATGGCGTGAATCTCCAAGATTCGATCCTGGGAGTCGCTTGCCAAATCACAATCATCATCACTTCCGTGTGGAAAGAAATTCTTTTTACGCTTACTAGCAGCTCCCTTCACCTCCATTCCTACCCCATTTAGATGATCCTCGGCTTAGCTGACAAATTCAAAGCAGAGCCATTGAGCAGTTTCTTTACCTGCGAATTCACGTTGCCTTTCAACTGTAAGGGTCGCTCAATCTCAAACTCCATACTAGAGAGATTTCTCCACGACCCAAAATCACTAGCTTCAAGAGGGATCGAAAATTAACATCTCTCCCCGTCAGCTCCTTCCATCTCTTCCTGTCTTCCTCGTCCAGTCCTGCAAGAACAGGAGATCGAACTATCTCTATGCCATGAACACACTGAGGATTAGAAAGCCCCCTATAATGCTTCCTCTGCATCCTATGAGATCGAACAAAACCCTTCTCCACACTAAATGGAAAGGGGCGCTCCCCTTGGCGCGAATGCCCATTCATATAACTCCTCAACTGCATCTTCCCAAAGCATTATCCGGCCTCTCCTTAAACACCCACATATACATATTCTCCATATCATGTTGCACCAGGAAAACCTCCAGCTTCAGATCCGACTTATCATACCCATCACAAACCCCATTAGCCTCGCGTGCAATCTTCCCCTTGAACTTCTCATTCAGAGCAGGCCTAAAGTAGAAACTAAAGAAGAACCACGCCCCCCAAACGCTATCAAGGCGCTGTGTTAGCACACTTCTTCCCAACCTTAGACATGCAGTTAGCATTGATCTCCACATCGTAGTTTTGAGGTGCAAGGCTGACCTCCAACATTTCACAAGCATCATTCCATGAAGGCTGGGGGGGGCTGGGCTCAGCACAGAGGGGTAGATTGATATCTGGTGGGAGATATAAAAGATTGACGGAGCGATTGAACTCTCTCACCCTCTCATCCTGATTCGACGAGCTCGAATCCATGGACAAGAGGGTGGACAAATGGCTGCTCTCCATGGATAAGTTTGTGAGTAAATTATCACCAATTTGCTCCTTTGTAGGCATCCTTTTGCGAGTGTTTGGGTGGAATCGGCAGTCCCACCTCTTTTAGCAACAATCAACCACACGAGCAGCTCAGAAAATTTCCATGCGATATGAATCCAAAGGAAATAGTGATCTTATCTATAAGCCCTAACCAACCAAGTTGATGCACACTCTACCAAGCTACTTTCTCTAGAATCTCACCAATCTCAATCGACGACCAAAATAGAGACAAACGCACACACACCAAATCCAATCTCGAAAATTTTAGGCTAGATTTGTCTACTGCTCATTCTGCAATCGGATTTAATGGGACAACGCCTCATTGATTGCTCTAGTAGAAGTCCACAAAACAAAAAGAATAAAAAAAAAAATGCAGCATAAACTCAAGAGAAAGTAGAATTGTGTACCTCAGAGACGGTGAGTTCCACGAGCGAGAGAGAAAGAGAGAGAGAGACTGGGAAAGGGGGCAGGAAGATATTGAGAGAGCGACCTGCACCAGTTGGAACCGCCGTGTTGCAAATTTGACGGCGTTAGTTCACGGTGGTTTGAGAGGGTGGCAAACGAGTCAAATAAACCTTCTCTCATTTCGTAGAAAGAGATTTCGAGCTTTCCGACCCAAATGACCATATGGCCCATGTTCTTTAGAGACTGATTTTTTTCCCCTAACATTTAATACCACAAATCCAATATATAATAAGAAGCAAAAATCAATGTTTCTCTAGTTTTCTCTTTGGCCAAAATGTTAAAAGTATCCATTTTGCTATCCAATCTATATCAAATACGTTCTTTTTTTCTTCTAATTAAATCTAAAAATTTAAAGGTCGTGTTACATTAGACTCGAATCCGAGACCTTTAGCCTTAGTCATTAATCACTCTACCACTAAGTCAATACATGCACACATTAATCTATCTCCTTTCTCGTGCTCCTTGTGCTCCTCATCGGTATATGAATTGTCTAGGGGCGTTGGAAGAGGTGTAGTGAGTACAAATAAATTTTCTTCGGCAATAAGAACAATCTCAATATTTCGTTTTCACTCAATAAAATTCGGATCGGATAAGGGGTTTTGTGCACGTATATTGATAATCGGAGTAAGAAATATAGCTGAAAAGTCATATAAACATATAAGCATACGATCACACATAATTCGTAACAACAATTGTAACCTTTTGATAAAACAATATAAATTGTAACCTCCAATCGCCCAAGGAATCTCACATGCAAGCCACATGTGTGGACGTTTACACATGAACCCCTCGACCAAACTAAAATAAACATTTTAGTCGTTTAATTTCAATTCATGCCAACTTATCCTTATGACAAATGAAATTAATGATTAGACTTTAACTAGACCACATCACTATCACAAGAAGGGATTTTGCGGGAAGTTGTACTTGAGGTAATGTCTAAGCAGTGACCACAATTTTGACAGCAGAAATCGAATTCTTAGAATTAGCATACTCACTCGGACCATACCGTTTTCAATTCAATTTCGTTTGTTATCTTATTTTAAATCTATGTCTAGAGAACTTATGAAAATTACACATGCAAGCCACGTGTGTGGACGTTTACACATGAAACTCCTACTTCTCAATATATTAAAAAAAAATATTTAGAAATCTCGTCTAACAAACTTATAATAAATAGTTCAAGCAAACCAACTTTTACTCACAAAGGTGTCAATTTGTTTAGAGATCAAATGTCGGGTTTCTTGCTTAATTTCAAAAGGTTTGTCCAGATCACGATCAACATGATGTGGAGGCCTTGATATTTTTAATTTAAGAATTAATAAGTCGGGTTTCTTGCTTAGTCTTTTATTTCAAAAGGTTTGTCCATGCAGATCACGTAGTTCTAACATGATTTCTCTAGAAATCAACATGTAAAAATGCTCACAGAATTCTAAAACATGCTTCAAAACGTGATAAATCTAGCATGCTTGCTAAACGTAGTTAATGACGAAAATATATAACCATGTTTATCTACATAATTAAACATACATTGCATGGTACTACTTAATTTAAACATCCACGACATGTTATGAACGATTAAAATAAAATAAAATTCGTTCATCACGGCCCATTTGTGGATCATGTACTTCCCTGCCTAATTTATTACATAAATTTGCAAAGGACAAATCTTCAAAAAATTTCTTGAAATGAGCCTCACGTGCATGGGCACGGACCGGACTCGTCAAAACTAGATTTGGATCAAAAAATTAAAACTGGGCCGGAAAAGTTATTTAGGCCGAGTCGGGTCAGAAAAACTTGATCGGATAGGGAACGGGTCAGGTCGGGTCAGCCTAGATGGGCTGGGCCACATGTTAGGGCACAGCCCAACGCCGCCCCAGCCACTCGTCGTCCTTTCTCGCCTTGTGTGTGCGTGTGTGGGTCAGCGTACGCATGGGTCTGCATGCTGGATGCGCGTCCCGTCGCGAGCATTCGCCGGCACACAGCCATGCCTCCTCGTCCGTCCACCAGCACCTGCCGAGGTTGTCGAGCGCCAGGTTACCACGCCCATCGTGTGCTGAGCGCATGCCTCAAGTACAAATTCCTTACACTTCCGTCGCCATAGTCTCACGTCTGTGTGCATCTCGTGCGTCTCGCACGTCGGGTCTGCCTACGCGCTACACGGGACGGGCACCCGCACGTTGAGGCCGCACGTTGTTGCTGTTGTGCGGAGGTTGCTTGTCCGTCTGCGTGCGAGTGCTATGCGCACCGGGTTGCACGACACCTACCGTCGTCCCGTCTCATGCTGCTACCCGTAAACCTCTCATCGCACCATACGATGGGACTCCATCGTCTGGTCTCATTCTTCGTGTTCTTCATCTCCGTTCTTCGTTTTTAAAGATTTAATTTAAAAATAAATAAATTCTATTCTAACTATGGATTTTCTCGTGGTGAAAAATGATTCCAACGAAAAACAAAACAATCGAGCTACGATGAACAACATATCTACAATTAATTATAGCATACGTAATAATCAACTATGAATTAATCCAACAGAGTCAAGATCCTGATCCCAGGCTCTGATATCAATTGTAGGAAAATCTTATTTACCCTCTTCCAGGATCTATCTTGGATGTTTAATTCACCATATATTGATTATATACCTAGCATGCATGTTTAATTGCAACACGTAGATGTCTACTCGTGTTTACCTACGAATTTCTGTGAAATAAGATCAATGACAGACTCCAGCTTTGATCTTCTGGACTGTATCTCGGATGTCTATTCTCCAATGCTGAGTGAGAGCAATATATGGAGAGTACTGCAAAAATTTGCTTTCTTCTTTGTTCTATGAGATTTTCAAAAATCTCAAGAAAAGAATAAGGATTCATTCTGATTTTCTCTCACCTTGTATTTATAATGCATTCCTATAATCCTATTTAGATAGGATCCCTGCATATCTTATAAATACAATCATATCTTTGCAGATAAATCATATCTAGAATAATTATCTCTTGATATCTAATAATATCTCTTGATATCTAATGATATCAGATAATATCTCTTGATATCTAATAATATTAGATAATATCTTTCTAGATACTGGAGAATCTTGGGTTATCTCATGTAACCCTCATCCATAACAAGTCAAAGTGATGGTCAGTAACTCATACTCACCTAAAACCTTATCGGGGTCTAGATCAACGTAAAGTCACCGAGATATAAGTTCTTCACAACGGTCAGATAGAAGAACTCATCTCACCGTGATCCATCAATACGTCAAGACGTATCAGCATAGACAAACAACCAAGTCAAGTCACTTCTTATATTACAACAATCACATAACGATCAGTCAAGTTAGAGTGTGGCAACAGAAAGGGTAGTTGAGTTATATGTATGAGGACATATAACTCTGGGCAGCAAAATACAACGATCCGTGTGATATTTTCAAGTGATTACAAATCGAATAGAATATCAACATTCGTTCAAGACAAGCATTTAAAAAACATAATGTCATGCCAAGTTTGACTCCAACATTCTCAAACATGCCTTATAATAAACAACCAATCGAGTCTTCTTCGAGTAACAAAAGATATTAAGGAGTTCGACTCCAATCCATGACTACCAACCAATACCAAATTTGTTTCCAACAACAAGTGATATCAAGGAGTTCAATCTCAACGACCACGACCAAACGTATGAAACAAACAAAATAACAAGAGATGTTTCGAACATATATGACAGAAATCATAAACCACGGTAACCACAGTGTTCCTTTTTCCAATTACATCTCCAAGATCCCAGCTCAACCTGCATGTTTAGAAATACATGCAGGGCACTGAGTACATAAGCACTCAGTGAACACATGCCGAAATCATTTAAAACTTTGCTCTTAGAGCTATAAGATTGACTTGCCGTAACTTTGCAATACATAAGGGTTTTAGTGTAAAACCTGTGCATGCTTTTCGTAATAAAACACTTACTTGCTTTCATTTTCATAGCATTAAAACAAATGCATATGCATGATCTTTGTCTGCAGACAACTTTCTTTCCCATATCCACGTACTTTCTTTGTGTTGAGAAGTAGGCCTCCTTCTCAAACACGTCTTGACCTGAAGGTCCATACCCGACGTCGGTACATACTTTCTTTCATTCATTCTTTCTTTTCTTTCTTTCTTTCTTTTCCTTCTTTCTTTTCTATGGATAGGTAATGCATCATGCTCATGCTCAAAAATTTGGCAAATCAACATTTTTCAAATGCCATGCAACATATAATGAAATTATAAAATTTAGCACGTGCCATATTTTGTTAGAAAACACATTTGTAGACTTTACTCGATAAGTTTAATCAACTTCCCTTTCTCTTCTTCTTCTTCTTCCTCTTTAATCGCTTTGCCTTTTTCGACGTACCTTAGATTAATCGATAATATCAGTACTCACATAAAGAGCATTTTTCTTTTTTCAACATACATAAATTCTTATTGTTCATTCTTTTTCTTTTCTTATACTTTGTTTAGACAATTTTGTCTAAACTTTCACCTATACGAATTATAAGTCTTTCGGGTCATCCTTCTATTCTTTAACTTTCTTTACATATTTATCTTATTTGACTCTCATGAGTCTACTTTAGTATCAAGGAACGATTGATAATTATTTTGTAATTATACTTTAGTTAACTAAATTCACATTCTTTTCTTTACTTAAGCACTTTATTTCTTTTCTTAAGTTATTTATGCATAACTTTTCAATTCATCGCCTAACTTAAACTTTTTCATTACCATTTAAGCAATAATCCATCAACATACTTTAAATGGCATTCATCTTACTATTATCATACTTTAAGTTTGTAAATCATTTCTAATCAATCAATATCACATAACATAACTTATTCAAAACATGAATTCATTCCAACGTAAACATGTACATAAGCTTTAGATTTTCACTTTCTTAGCTCTAAAATTCCCAATTAAGCTTCATTAGTCCCTATTTACATAATAAGTTCATAATCCATAAGATTTATAAAGAATAACATTAAACTTTAATTTTCCCATTTTCCTCATAATTTTCAAAAATTATGACAACATGTATAAATTATATTTTTCTTCAACTTTCTTTCTAATTCTCATCTAATTATTATATATCAACCTTAGACAACAATAACAATAGCATATATCCATTTTAGCATGAACATACCAACTAAACATGTAAACTAAAATTTTTCACTTTCAACATATTAGCTTAGAAAATTCTAATTAATTCACATAATGATTAAATCATCATATTAAACTCATATATCAAGCTAATTGAAGAAACTAAAATCAACATAATACATCTCAATATTTTCGAAATTTTTGAAAATATGTATATATGTTATAAATTTATTTTTGTTAGATTTTCTTTCAAATTACTTTCTTAAACATGCTTAAACACATAATTACAAACTAATTTTCAACATAACAACAACATATCATCACTTTAATTCAAAGCTGATGAACTAGGGTTTTTAAATTCCAACTTAAATCTTACAACTAAGCCATAAATATTCCATTTTTCACTACTAATCCATTAATTATCACTATATATATCATCAATATTCACCATATATCACTTAGTTCTTCAACTTCATACCATCAATATTTTCACATATCTACTAAAAATAATTAAACTTAAAAGTTAAAGAAAAGATAGGATTATACCTTCTTTCAACTTAAAATAAAGCTTGAAGATGGAAAATGAGAAATCAAATGGCTTGATCAAGATTTTCTTCAAGTGTGTGTGTTAGTGTGTGTGTGTCGAAAGTTTAGAGAGAGATTTTGAGGATTTTGGAAGTGTTGAATAGTAAGGAGTTGAAGTATTTATGTATAAATTTCTATTTCATTTTTGATTTAGTTTAGTACATGCTTATTCACCATTTCTAGAATTCACCTTAATAAATACATTCATACTATACTTATCCTTATATATATATATATATATATATATATATATATTATCTAATGCAATTATTTGTATATATATTATTTACTCTTTCTTGTTTTTCTTTACTTAAGTAAGAAAAATTAATAACATACTAATCTTATACCCATAAAATCATTATTACTACATAACATGAAAACGTAGCATATATAATAACATAATTCAAATTTTCTATGGCCATAGCATTTATTTGATCATTAAGATCAAATAATCAATCTACATAATACTTTAAATTTCCAAACAAAATCTTTTACTTAAAATTTTTAGAGTTCAATTATCGATCATATTTTATTTTACTAAGTGAAATTAAATAATTTAGATCTTAAGCATGTATATTTTCTTTCTTATTAAGGATGCAATGCCATGTTTAACCTTAATCTTTAATTAATTACTAATTAAAAGTTTGGAATATTACAACTGCAGTCTATACCGACAACTCATCCTCAAGTTGTATCAACTGTGATCATTTTTATATCTCAACTAGTTTAACAAATGATACAATTTTCTGTGATATTTTACACACTGTATGATCTAACTTTTGTATGAGATAATGAGACAACATATGCAATCAAATAAACAATTCAGATAGGAGATTGTAATAGTGGTAATAGGAAACATTGTATACAAGCTCAATCATTCTGCTTTCAATATACAAATCCAACAACTTCTTCTATTGAGATCTGTAAAAATTAGAAGCTGACTCTCAAACAAATGAGAAGCAATATGTTACATCAGTAGGGCAATCATCGGGAGATTTTGGGATCTAATGAAAATATTAAGTTAAGATGGAATTTTTCTAACAAGTTGGAATCTAATTCTAAATATTCATCAGATTCTTCTTCTTCGTTGAAGACTTCTTCTTGTTCATAAAACTCTCATCTAAGGGTATATCTTCGAACTGGTATACATGTATCAACTCTTTTATTAGATGACTTCTTCGATGTCTGGTGCAGATTCGAATCTGTTCATATATTTTTTGCTCGTTATCGGGGTAATTCTGTTAAGATATGACATCTTGCACTACAGCAGTTGCAATCTTTGAAAATCTCATTTACCCTAATATGGGCACGTCTGAAAGTTTTTTTTCGACGGGATTGTCCTTGAAAACTGGATCCATGAGATGAGACTATGCTTCTTGTTGGTCCGCTTGTTTATATAGAATTGTAAGATCTAACCATTTCTGACCACATGGTTATTGGCTTCCAAGAACTTCTTCTCGTTCTTTCTCCTTTGGTGTAGGGCCTATTCTGTTCTCTTACTCCTCTTTGGACGTGGTGGAGTTTCTTTAATTTCCTTTGGTAACTCAACATCATTACAATTCAAAGGTGTTGATTTGTTGATTCTTCTCAATTTCTTGAGATTTTATTGAGTTATGGCTTGTTGGCACCATTCTCTCAATATTCTGTAGATATAAGATACTATCCATGCCACATTATCTAAGTTACCTGTGATTTAATGCTAGATAAACATTTTTGTTCATGGTGTTTAGTATGATTTTGTGATTATTCTTGGTGTGTTTTTGCATGCCGTTTCCCGTTGTTTGCTCTATTTCTGCCGTTGTTTTGATTAGTATTTATTGATTCAAACTTATTTAGTTTGCTTCGACGTTTTTATAGGAAACGGCATTAAATGAGAAGAAATGGATATGACAAGGATAGATGTGAAAAGTATACTATATTGAAGAGAATCTTGATATGAGTCCATAGACGAAACGTATCGTAATTCAAAAGTTGGACGAGGAACGGAGCGAAACAAAAATATCATGCAAACACCACCCAACGCCCGCTGGGCTGCGTCCGGTGCTGGGTGCTATTTGTTTTCCAGATAGACGCTCACACCCAATGCTCACTGGGCCGTATCCGGTGCTGGGTGCAATCCGTTTACCCAAACAGACGCTCACACCCAGCACTCGTTTGGCCGCGTCCGGTGCTGGGTGCCATCCGTTTGCCCTGATGAAGTGTCCCACCCAACCGGTATTGGCCCGTGTCCGACGCTGGGCGGGCACTCGTTTGGCCAAACAGAGGACTACCCTAGCGCCGACTTCGTCCCGTCCGGTGCTGGGCGGGCATTTTCAGGCCCAATTTGTCTTAATTATGGGCTTTTGCACGAGGGTTTTAAAAAGAAGAAACATACGCTCTTTCTTTTTCCTTTTCTCTTTCTTTTAAATCTTGTACTTGGATTAACATTTGGATTGAGCGATTCCAGATTTTTGGATGACGGATTCGTCAATGATCTGTTTGTAAGTTTTTCTCGTTTCATTATGTCTATGTAATTGTTATGGAAATAATTTATACCGTGAGAACAAATTATTGATTTATAATGAAATAAATATTGGTCTTGAATCGTGATTTTTGGGTCGATGATTTGCGATTTTTTTAAGTATAAATTGGTTATTTCATGATCTTAATACACAGACTCTAAAGAATAGTGTAGCTTGATTATGTGCTTATATTTGATTATTAATTATGCGAGAGCATATTTATGTTAAATATAAGATTGATGACGAGCGGGGTCGAGAGACTAGTTCGTCGTTGAGTGATTAATATATATGGATAAGTGTTTGCTATCGATTGCATAGTATTTGATTATCCTTCGTAGTTGATGACGACGGGGTTGAGAGGCTAGTTGTCATTAACTTCGAGTCTAGCATAAACGGGGTCGAGAGGCTAGTTTATGTTGAACGCTAGGTGAGAGGGCGTGGGTGGTTTTATACATTGTGCACCGGTCATTGGTTCATTGATAGTGAGAATAGAGTTTGAACCTTAGAACACTATCTTAAATTCTGTATATCTGCCAATTCCTCTTTTTGTCCAAGTACACCATTTTTCTGCTTTCTTTTCTTTCCTGTTTTTGTCCGTTCCGTGGCAGACCCCCCTTATTTTAGGACGTTTGTTTTTTATTTTCTGTTTTTGTGCTTGACATAGAACCATAGCTCTGTTAAGCCTTCCTTGAGAGTACGACTGAGTCGACCTTACCGCTCTATAGGGACCTCATACAATTGCGAGTGACTTAGAGAACAACTAGGTTAGAACAAAATTTTGTCACACCCCGGCTTACTAATCTCGGATTAACTAACTAACTAACCGGAGTGCGATGGGCGGAAGGAAAAGGAAATGACTAACTATTTCAAGAGACTCGTAGATATAAACAGTAGATATAAACAGTTGTCATTTCAAAGAAAGACGAGTCATTGGACCTGTGATTAACCAAATGATCAAAGTTGAATATTACTCAATCACTGTTTAGCAAACTGATACCATAATCTTTGACATAAATTCATACTTTTTTATCAAATGTCTAACCCATCAAGACTCGGATCATGCAATATTTTACAAACTGTAAATGAGTTGGCAGCAAAAGAATAGCTGAGTTTATGTGTGAAGACATAAACCCGGGGCAAAACAATGACATGACAAAATAGGTCTTCGCTCAGCATTCAATCTCCGTCGTCATCTCTTACACAACCTGCATATTTAGAAATACATGCAGGGCGTGAGTACTTGATGCACTCAGTGGGCAATTACCGAAAACAACTGAAACATGCTCTTAGAGCTATATAATCGACTTGCCACTTATTAGATTCATAGGGGTTTTAAGAAATATCCTATGAATCAAACTTTATGAAATCACTTATTTCATGATCAATGCACGTGCTAACAATTCTAATTATAACATGTCTGCAGACAATCATTAATAAACACCATATCTACGCACAAACGTGTTGAGAAGTAGGCCTCATTCTCAAACACCTTGGCCAAAGGCCACCTGTGTACATAGCAGCTCATCTAGCATAGGGCCGATATCGTCATTCTCTCGTAGATAGGCAATATGCAATATGCTCAAAACAGGCAAGTCAATTAACTTTTACAAAAGAGACACATGCTCATTATCATAAACTTATTCAAACACATATTTTAGTTTAGAAAGCCCACCTGTATAACTTGCTTACTCGAAACTTTCTGCTTTTCCTTTCTTGATCTCTATTCCGCTTCCACTTGTTCCTTAATAAAGAGATAAGAAGAATAAATACGGGAAGGAGAAACTAAGAGTTTCAAACTCTTGAGTCTCTACTAAACTTTCTCGATACTCTAAGGTTAAGCTAAGCTCTGCTAGGTCAATGCATCCAAAACTAAACTATTCAACTTATTAAGAAAGTATTTTATAAGAACTTGAATCTTTTCAACCCTTATATATATAAGGGATACCATATCGATATAAGAAAATCTTTAACTTTCAAATCTTTTCATTTGGAAACTTTGATCAAATTAGTCTTGATCAAGTTACATAACCACGAGAATCCATATTTTGAAATCAAATCCAAATAATCAAGCCATAATAACAAAGTCATTTGAAATACACAAACTAACGAGATCAAAATTTTTCATACTAGTATAGAAAAATCTCAATAATTCAAAATAAGCTAATTTCATATACTAGATCATACTTTTGAAATCAAACTAATCAAATAAAATCAAAATAATAAGTTCTTGATATTCCATAAGCATACTAAATTAGGGTTTTTCACATGAGTTGGATTTAACTCCAATTTCTTTCACCAAACACAAGGATATATATATAATCACATATATACTAACTTATTTTAAACAAATCAAAGCCAAATCATCTTAAAAATCAAGGCCTTATTTTCGGTCATCACAAGAATTTCAAAGGGTTCGATTTTTGTTTCCGCAATCAACTCTAATCATGCTCAAACATCTCTAATTGCATAAATCTAGGCTCAATTTGAGAAATCATCAACACATTCTTAAGGTAGAATTTAGGGTTCTTGACCAAAGTTTGGATTTTTCATGAAAATAGACACATTAACCCACAATTCAAGTATAATAACTAGATCTAGCATCAATTGAAGCATATTATAAAAGATCAACGTTTTTCCCCAAATTTGTTCAAGAGGGCCGAAACTTGTGGCGTTTGAAAAGGGGATTTTTCTTTGTTTTCTCAACATAATATCACTCCTAATAGGTAGATCTATGCATATATAAACTAAAAATCGAAGAACAAAAATTGTAGAATACATGGCCTATATGGCCGAAACTTTGGGAGTTTTTGGGGGTGGGTTTTTCTTGATTTTCACTTCAAAACTTGGATAAGGTTAGAGATCTACCTTCTTAAGACGTCGATCTACCGATTTGAAGAGGATTAGAAGCTTGGATCTTGATCTTGGAAGAGGAAAAAATTGAGTGTGTATGTGTGTGTGAAACTCTCGAAATTTTGAGAGAATGGGAGGAAAAAAAATGGAGTCCTTTGCAAGCTAATTCATATATATATATATATATATATATATATATATATATATAAGTCCTAGGTTACTATTTAAATCTTCTTCCATAAGCCATTTGATGGCTTCTTGAATAAGCTACAAAGTTCTAGAATTTTCTTAGCTTTTCACATAAGCTATGTTGTTCTAAAATTTGCTTTAGCTATAATATAATTTAAAAATAATGATATGATGCATCTTTGAAATTATTAACTCAAGATAATTCAAATATAAATATAGAAATTACTGGTAAGTTGAAATCTTCATAAATCATTCTTTCTAAAATAGACGTTGAAATAAAACAATAAATTAAAATTTATTGTTAAATCAATCAACTTTAGAATTCTAAAATAAATCTTTGAGTTAAAACTTTATGAAATCTTATCTGAGGATGTATTGTCCCTAGACACTTACGTAATTAGTCTCTAATTAATTACGTACTTAGCGCTTAATTAGAGCTATGAAAATCCGGGGTATTACATTCTCCCCTTAAAGAAATTTCGTCCCGAAATTTAGTACCTCCGTAAATAGCTCGGGGTACTTCTCTTTCATCTTCTCTTCTAATTCCCAAGTCGCTTCTTTCGGGCCATGATGTCTCCATAGAATCTTGACTAAAGGAATCGACTTGTTCCTTAGTTGTTGTTTCTTTTGATCTAGGATACGTTCTGGCCTCTCTTCATAGCTTAGGTCTGTAGGGAAATCTGATTTAACCCTCTCCCGAGGATCTATCTTGGATGTTTAATTCACCATACATTGATTATATTCCTAGCATGCGTCTATATAATTAATTGCAACACGTAGGGGTTTTCTCGTGTTTACCTTTGAATCTGTCGGGGATGAGCGGGATGAGCGGATCGAGACTCGTACTTTGATCTCTTGGATCAGTATCCCGCCGCCCAATCTCCAACGTCGAGTGAGGACGATCTATGGAGAATGCTTGAAAATCACCCAATCTCACTATGGCACAATTTTCGAGAACCTCACAAGCACTAGGAGGTGGACGAAAAATCTAGGTTTAATTGTGTGGATTAACCTTGATCTTATCTCTTACCTTATATTTATAATGCATTACCATAATCCCATTAGGAAAGGATCCATGCATATCCCATAAATATAATAATATCCTTATGGATAAAGAGAATCAAATCATATCCTTAGAGAGCATAGGGGGCGCGATTTTCATCCTAAGCAACGGGCCTGGATGGGCCAGCCCAGGGATCAAATGCAAGGAATAAAGATGGGCCTCAAATAAATTAATTATCTTATGTTCAGCCCAGAACATAAATTAATTTATAAACATTTATTCATGCCACTAGAGAATAAATGCTGACTTACCCCTTTATTACCGAAGGTGAGTCGGGCTTGCACTTAGACATTACGAATCCCCGTATTTAAGATATCGCACGTCCATTAATTATTTAGAGCATTCTGACTGCTTAAAATAATTAATATCTTTAATTCCTTAAGTAGTACCACTCAACCTTATTATTGTACTTGAGCTAACTCAACCTGCGGGTTTAGTAAAATAAACCTTTGAGCTCCTTGGGGCGCCATCATCCTAAACGGATACGGTGACTCGACTGAGATAACTAGCATGACATACAAGCACCGCCACCACCCAAGATGCGGAGAATATTGGGTTAGAACATATAACCTCACCCATAACAAGTCAAAGTGATGGTCACCACTCATACTCATCTAATACCTTATCGAGGTTTAGATCATCGTAAGTCACCGAGATCTAGGTTCTTCACGACGGTCGATAGAAGAACTCATCTCATCGTGATCCATCAATACGTCGAGACGCATCAAAGATAGACAAGGAACCAAGTCAAGTCACTTCTTATCTACATCATGAGCCTATACCGACAACTCGTCCTCAAGTTGTCTCACCGTGATCCTTTTATATCTTATTAAGCTTGACCAATCATACAAACTTCGTGATCTTCTACACAATCGTATGATCTAACTTATATATGAGATAAGGGACACGATATATGCAATCAAGTAATCAATTCGAGATAGGAGATTGTAATAGTGGTAACATGAAACATTGTACAAGTTCAACCATACCGCTTTCAATATACAAATCCAACAATCTCCCACTTATACTAAAGCAAACTTTTAGTATACAATGTGTCTCTACTAGCTATTACAATAAAACCATCACCTTGCTTCTCCCACTTATACAAAAGTTTCCTTTCTAAGTGGGTGCCATCAAGCGCAATCCAAGTCCTCGAACGTGCACTTCGTAGGCTTTTGCGGCGAGCTCTTTGTGAATGGATCCGCTGGGTTATCCGTCAGATCAATCTTTTCAATTAGCACGTCCCTCGCTCAACGATTTCTTGTATGACATGGTACTTTCTCTCTATGTGTTTGGTCGCCTTGTGGGTCCGTGGTTCCTTCGAGTTTGCCATCGCACCGAGTTATCACGAAGAACTATGATACTCTTGGGCAAACCGGTACCACACCTAGATCCATGAGGTAGTTCTTGAACCATACAGCCTCCTTAGCACCTCCGGCGGCTACATATTCGGCTTCCATGGTAGAGTCCGCAATGCATCGCCGCTTTGCACTCCGCCAGATACTGCTCCACCTCCCAAGGTAAACACATAGCCCGAGGTGACTTTTTCTCATCACGGTCGGCTTGGAAATTCGAAGTCAGATAACCCAAAGGCATTAGACTATCTGCATGGTAAACCGACTATAATCTCGAGTCCTTTTCGGTACTTGAGTATATGCTTCTCGCAATCAATGAGCTTGTCGAGGTTAGATCGATATCTAGCTACTATGCCTACCGCATAGCGTATATCGGGCCTCGTACATAGCATTGCGTACATGAGACTTCCTACGGCGGAAGCGTGAGGAACTTGTCTCATTTCCTCTATCTCCTTTGCGGTCATAGGTGATCGCTCTTTGAATAAAGGAACGCCATGTCCGAAAGGTAGCAATCCTTTCTTGGCGGTCCGCATACTAAAACGAGTAATCACAAGATCAATGTAAGACGCTGAGATAAGCTCAACATTTTCCTCTCGCGATCACGGTAAACCTTGATCCCAAGAATGTACGCATCTCCTAAGTCTTTCATTTGAAACCGATCGGATAACCAACTCTTTACGTCTGATAACAACTTCACATTGTTGCCAACTAGAAGAATGTCATCTACATAAAGTGCAAGAAATACCACATCACCGTTGACATCTAAACGATACACACAACTCTCGCTAGACAACTGGGTAAATCCATATGACTTTACCACCTCGTCAAAGCGTAAGTTCCAGGATCGTGAGGCTTGCTTAAGCCCATAAATGGACTTCTTAAGCTTCCATACTAGATGCTCTTCACCCTTCACCACATAACCTTCGGGTTCTTGATATAGATGTCTCTACCTTCCTCAAGGTAACCGCTTAAAAAGCGATTTTCACATCCATTTGCCAAACCTCAAGGTTGAGTGGTCGCTATGGCCGTAAGAATTCGATGGACTTGAGCATTGCTACGCGAAAAGGTCTCATCGAAATCGATGCCCTCAACTGAGTGTACCCTTTAGCCACAAGCCCGGCTTTAAAAGCGAAACCTCTCCATCTGAATCTCTTCCTCTTGATACCCACTTACTACCTATGGCTTCCTCGCCATCCGGTAGAGGTGTCTTTCGTATACATCCATAGTCAGCATGGACTCAATTTCTAAGTCCATAGCGGTGTGCCATGATCTTGCATCAATGTCTTGTATCGCCTCAGTATGTCCATGGGTCGATTATTGCCTGCTCGCTTCCGGGACTAAATCCAAGATTCACCCAAGAACATAAATCGCTCGGGTTGACGAACAACCCTCCCACTACGATGAGGCGCCACGGCACAATGGCAGCGGTGGGTGCAAGAACTTGTGGTTCTCTATCTTGCACAACTTGTCAAGGGTACCACTTGTACGGTCGGTATCTCCAAAGGAACTCGACCCACTTCAATTTCTTGAAGTATCGGTGTCGATCCTCCCACTGACACGACATCTCGCACTTTCGCCTAATCGGTGGTGGAATACGATCATCTTCTAATTCCTGAAGAATGATTTCAACTTTGGATTTGTGGTTTGTCATATAATCCTCTTCTAAGAATCGGGCATTAGTGCTAATAATGACCTTCTGATCCTTATGACTATAGAATAAACCACCTTCGCTCCTCTAGGATAGCCAATAAACACCTTGCGTCCGGATCTAGCCTCCAACTTGTCGCCTTCTTGTTCAAAGACATGTGTCGGATCGCCTATATCCTTATGTGGCTTAAACTAGGCTTGCGCCCAAACCACAACTCGAAAGGGGTCTTTTCGACTGACTTGGATGGTACTAGATTCAGCAAGTATGCCGCCGTTTCTAAGGCATACCCCCAGAACAAAATAGGCAATGTTGCATAACTCATCATTGATCTAACCATTTCCAAAAGAGTCCTATTTCTTCGCTCTGACACACCATTTTGTTGTGGTGTGCCCGGTGTAGTGAGCTGGGAGGTAATCCCACACCGCACCAAGTAGTCCATAAAATTATTATCGAGGTATTCGCCACCGCGATCGCATCATGATGACTTGATACTTTACCAAGCTTCGCTCCACTTCCACCTTAAACTCTTTGAATTTCTCAATGCATTCGCACTTGCGGTGAAGCGGTATATGTATCCGCACCTTGAGTAATCGTCAATGAAAGTGACAAAATACTGCACCTCCACGAGCTTGTGGACATCGGTCCACACAGTCGAAATGGACTAGCTCTAACACTTCTTTGGCTCTATAACCCTTCGCCTTGAAGGGTCCGGGTCGACATCTTTCCTTCTATTTAGATTCTCGATCGGGAACGGTTTAACTGTGAGATTAACCAACACTCCATTCTTAGCCATTCTTTAGATCCTATTTAGATTAATGTGACCTAATCTAAGATGCCGAGAAATGTGGTGTCATCTTCTGAAGAAAACTTTCTCTTTTAAGGTTTGACGTAGATGCAACATAGTTATATGTATTATGTTTTGCATAAATAGTATAAAGCGAATTATATAAAGTGCCAACACAGATAACCGTCATTTCTTATGATAGAAACAACACTATCAAAAATAACGTAATATCCATGAATAAACAATTTCAAACAGAAACAAGGTTCACGAAAAATCCGCACATATAAAACGCCTTTAAAACTAAACTGTTCTCTCAAAACATAAAGTAACATCTCCGACCGCAACGGCCTCAACTTTCACCGCGTTGCCCATGGAGATCGTTATCTCGCCATCACTCGCCTCCTTGTCCGCAGGAACCCTGCGCAGGTGTAACAAACATGATCGATCGCACCGTGTCTACTACCCAAGAATGGGTAGAACAAGTTGCTAAACATGTTTCACATACTAAAGCAAATGGCGACCTGAGCCTCGAGCATAGGGCACTTGGCCTTCCAATGTCCGGGCCTTGCCCCACTCAAGCACTTGCCCTTCTCCTTCGCTTTTTGCCTCCGTGCATGCATGTTCTTGTTCCCATTACTCCCATTATTTCCTCGCTTCTACCACCTTTGGTGCCCCTTTTCTTTTCCATTTTCAACGGAAAATTTGGGCCCCTAGATGTGCTAGCAAGAGCATGTGCTCCTTTACCCATGACTCCTTCCGCGCCACGAGATCATTAAGCAACCGACTAAGTGACTCGGTCTTGCTCATGATCGCATTCACACGAAAGTTCTCAAAGACTTGGGCGGTGTGTTGAGGATGATATAGACCTTGGCACCGTCAATACCTCCTCCCAACCGATCAAGACTATCCATGAGGTGAGTCATGGGAGACATGTTCATGGACCGAAATTCCTTCTTCCATCTTACACGCCAAGATTTCTCTCATTGTGTGGAAGCGGATCGTCCGATCCGACCGCCCAAACTTACTCTCGAGACTCGACCATATTTCGATCGCGTCTACCATCGATCGATGTCGCAATGCAAGCCTTTGGACATTGTAGTCATCATATAGCATTTGGCCATATTGTTCGACTTATGCCAAAGTCCGCCGACTCGCCGCTCATTAGTCGATCGTCGAAGGGCATCGGGTTTAGGAGTAGTGAGAACAAACATGTGTTCTTCAAATGATAAGAACATATTCCATGTTTCGCTTCCACTCGATAAAATTTGGACGGATAAGGGATTTTGTGCGAGCATATTGATAATCGTGTAAGAGACATATATGAAAAACAATGTAAACACATAAGCATACGATCGCACATAATTCGTAACAACAATATTGTAACCTTTTGATAAAACAATATTGATTGAAACCTCCAATCGCCCAATGAATCCCACATGCAAGCCACGCGTGTGGACGCTACACACGAACCCTCGACTGCACTAAAATATACCTTTTAGTCGCTTAATTTCAATCCATGTCAACTTATCCTTATGATAAATGAATTAATGATCGACCTTACTAGACCACATCACTATCGCAAGAAGGGACTTCATGAAGTTGTACTGAGGTGATGTCTAAGTAATGACCACAATTTTAATAGCGTAAAATGAATTCTTAGAATTGGCATACTCACTCGCACCATACCGCTCAATTCAAATTCTTTTGTTATCTCCTTTAAAACTATCTCTAGAGAACTTATGAAAATCGCACATGCAAGCCACGCGTGTGGGCGCCACACATGAAACTCCCACTTCTCAATAGATTTAAAAGGTTTTATTTAGAAATCTCATCTAACAAACTTATGATAAACAAGGCAAGCAAGCCACGCTGTGGATCGCCACTCACGGTCGTCTCACTTTGTATAGAGATCAAAAAGTGGAGGTCTTGACATTTTAATTTGAAAAATTAATATGTCGGGTTACTTGCTTAGTATTTTGTTTCAAAAGGTTTGTCCATGCAGATCACGTAATCCTAGCATGCTTTTCTATAGAACTCAACATGTAAAACATGCTTGCGTAATTCTAAAATATGCTTGAAAACGCGATAAACCTAGCATGCTTACTATGCGCATCCAATCACGAAAACATATAATATGTTTGTCTACGTAATATAAACATACATAGCATGCTACTGCATAATTTAAACATCCACGACATGCAATGAACGATAAAATAAAATAAAACGCTCATCGTGACCCACTGTGGAATCGCACTTTCTTACCTAATCTATTACATAGAATTACAGCACGATCTTCAACTCGAAAACGGCCTCGCGTGCACGGGCACGCACCGGATTCATCAAACCGGATTCGGGCCGAACGTGGAACGGGCCGAACCGGTCGAAAAACTAGAACCGGTCAAAAATCGGATCGGGCCGAAAACGGTCGTGGCCGAACCTGGTCGGGTCGACCTGCAACAAACGGGTCGGTCGGATGGCGGGCTGGGCCGCACGCTAGGCACACCCATGCCCGCCGCGCCAAGACCGCCGCGCCGTCGCCCCACTCGCCGAGAAAATCGGCGACCTTGAGGTTTCTGCGCGAATCTCGCCGAGGCCGCCAGCGCCGCCGAGGCCTCGCGAGATTCGCCCGCGCCGCCCGTGCCGCCGTGCCGAGCCTCTCACGAGGTTTTCGGCACAACGCGCGCGCCGTGGCCGAGCGATGCCGAGAACACTGCAACGCACGGCCGCCGAGGGTGCTGCGCGCAAGATCTCGCGTCTTGCCAGCGCCAAGCGCCGCTGGCGTGGCGCCGCCGAATCGCCTGTAACACGTTGAGGTTTCCGGCTGTTTCCGCCGAAGCGCGACGCTTAGCGCCGAGCGGTGCCGAGGCATCCGCGCGGCGCGCCCGCACCGCCTCGGCCGCCGAGCCAAACGCGCCAGCCCACCGCCTCGCGCCCTGCGCCGCCTCGTCGCCGATGCCGCCGAGAACGTGCACACGACGCCAGCGCCGCCGTGCGTCCGGTTTCTCGAGCAAGTTCGTCGCCTCGTTCTTCGTGCTTTCGTTTTCATTCTTCTTTTATAGATAAGATTTACGAGGAAAATCTAATCTAACCACGGATTTTCTCGTGGTGAAAAACAAAACCGACAAAAATAAAACCGAGCCACGATGAATGTTCCAATCAAAAGTATACACTTAATTGACTCCTAATCGAATGAGGTGTTATAGTAGGGAAAGTTAACCCTAGTCGTCTCTCAAGGAAAACTTAACAGGGCCATTGTTCGTGTCGCACACAGAAAGCGATTAAATCCTAAACACTCTAATACCAACAAGGGTTTTGAAACATGCAGGAATAGAAATACGAGAAAATAAACAACGATCCTAAGCTAGGGGTTGTCAATCCCGAGCTAAACTAATAAAGCAATAAATCTAGACCAGGGGTTGTCAATCCCTAGTTGAACTATGAAAGCAATAAATCGAATGCGGTAAACAAAAGCAATAGCAATCCTATTCTTAGGGTTTGTCAAGCCCTAATCTGAATCTAATGGCAAATAAACCCTAATTATCAATCATCCAATACGAGTATGAATTAAACGAAAGCAGGAAAGATAAAAGCAACATGAACACAATCCACTGTCACTATGAATTGAATAAAATCATAAACAATAAACTATGAAATAGAATCTGATAAAACTGACGAGTCCATGAACATAAATCGCTAGACTAAACATTCAATCGATGAAACTTAAAACATGAATTGAAACTAAGATTATCTGTTGTGCCGATCTGTTGAATAGCTCTGGAAGAAAGCTTGAGGAATTGCAGCTCCGCGGCTGCGCTTGGAACCAAAAATAAGAACTGCCAATATGAGGGAGGCTGCTGAATCCAATTTATAAACCCTCCGGAAGCCCAGTAAAAATACGCTAAAAATAGGCCCAAAAAATAGTATCCAGCGCCGGACGCGAGTAGCTTCTGGAGTGAAAAGCCAAGACACCCAGCGCCGGACTGAAGCGGAGCGCCGGACGCGTGGGACGAGATCGCCATCCCAACGCCGGACGGGCTTGCCGCGCCGGACGCGGCATGGCACGAGGTGAGGCGACGTAACGCCGCCGGATGGAGCGCCAGGCTGGAGAAGGATGAGCACCGGTGGAGACTCAGCGTGCGCGGGTGGAGTGCACTGGAGTACGCGAATGGCCTAGCGCGCGAAGGGGGCAAGCGGGCACTGGAATAACCAGCGCCAGACGGAGGTATGAGGAGCGGCGAGGTGGCGCCTGGGCGCGCGAGCGCGGCGGGGCGCGCGAAAGCGCTGGCGCTGCGTGTGTCTTGGAGCGAGGCGGAACCGCGCCTGGGTACTCGGCGTCGGACGGGTGTCGCGACGCTGGGTACCGCGAGGTGAGAGAGCGCGCCAAACGAACTCGCGAGGGAGATGGATGAGCGCGTGAGTTATCCCAGCACCGGTTGAGCGTTCGGTGGGCAATGGCGCGTCTTGCTGGGCGCGGTGCTCGGTAGTCGTCGGGCTGCCGTGGCGCGACTTTGATGATTCGCCGCTCTCCTTCGCTTGAACTCCGAATTTCGATCCGCTGTTTATGAACCCTATCGCGATGCTCTTCAAAATAATTGATCCTTGGTGTATCCAATTTCTCCTATTTTATGTCGTTTTCTACAAAACATCGAAACACAAAAAAGTGAGTCCGAATCGATAAATATTAATCAAATCAACGGCATAAATAGGACAAACCACTAAAATTGACATGTAAAACAATACCAAGAACCATCACAAAATCATACCAAACAACTCCCCCGCACTTATCCATTTGCTTGTCCTCAAGCAAAGTCTATACTAATAAGAATAGGGAAGATAATTCATGCAACTTCACTCTTATTCTAATCAATCAAATCTCTTTTGCAAATCCCCCAAACATGATGAATACATAATCAAAGACTACGTGAAACAAATCTAAGATAGTGAAATATCAAATAAACAAGTAAGTTATTTTGCTCGCACCCAACTCTCCGCTAGAGGTGAATTAACTAAAATGGTTACCTTTAGCAACAAGTTTCCTTTGATAACATAGAAGGTATTAACAGATTTTGGAACAATGTTCGAAAGGTGAACTCTCGATGAACTCGAGTCTCCTAACGTGGTTTCCCATGTCCATTTCTCAATTTACGAGAAAGAGGGACATAATTCCATCCTCCATTTATACAATCTCAACAACATTGGAGTTTTAATTCTCCTTATTTTCTTTTTCACACATATTTTTCTTTTTTTTTTTTTTTTTTTTTTAATTGAAACGAGTATATAGGTAACCACACTATTAACACTCCCCCTAGCATTAGCCGGACAAATCACGTCAATAACCACCGATTTAAAATCAATTCACACGATCTCGCCAATTCACATCGCACTTTAATCACATGACATCAAGATAAACGAAAATACATCAAGGTCCGATCAATACCACGTAGTTCAATTGCAAAATCAAAATCCTAACTTATTCGTGATAGACACAAACTTAAGTCCAAACAATCAAAATAAGCACAAGGGCACATCATTAAGCATACAAAAATATATGTGAAACGCACACAAAACTGAGTAAACATCCCCCACACTTAAATTGAGCACTGTCCCCAGTGCTCAACACATTAAAAGCTCAAAATAACCATAGAGGATGATACTTCCCTGATAATCAACGAATGTACGCTGCAGAGTTGGAGCATCACAGCTTCATCTCACCGCTGATGAAAATACGCAAACCTTTCTTCCCAAATTAAAGCAAAACTAACACAAAGGCAATAGACAGATCAAAGAACAACAAAACAAGCAAAAATAGAAAGAAAGAAAAAAGAAATAAAAATCCGTGGGTCAACTCCCACGCAGTACTCAGTTTAACGTCATGAGCATGACGTATCCGGTCGATAATGGACTATCCATAGTCCTTCACCTGCAGGAATACCATCTCGGCCAAAGCATCAGTATGAACCATATAAGCATAGAGGACGAGAAAGAAGCGGATAGTAAATCGCTAAGCTCAATTCGAACATCCTATTTTCCAAAGTAAAATAAATAACTTCAACTCCTACAAAGACAATACTTTGGTAAATTAGATGTTGACAAATTATAAGTTACCACAACCTTTGTCCTTACTTTGTCCTCCTCCGGGAACATATACTTCAATGGTTGAAGCGGTTCTTCCATTTTCAGTGGGCTTTGCATGCTTGTAACCTCACATGCCCACTCTTTCTTCGTCCTCTCTCATCCCCTCCAAGCGCTCGGATTTTCTTTCACCTCCGTGAGTGGGCTTGGACATGCTATCGCCATGTTCCCACTCTTCCTCGCTTTCCACCTCCTCTAACCGCAATGAGTCGTCAGAGTCTCTCCCACCCAATTCACAAATTAGGTCATTTTCAAGAAAAATGACCGCCTTAGCCCCGATCCGTTGGTGTGGGAAAGGTACGACGTCATTTTCTTCCCCGCCACCTCCCGTGGTTGCAAC
This sequence comes from Salvia rosmarinus, assembly GCA_036937905.1. NCBI lineage: Eukaryota > Viridiplantae > Streptophyta > Magnoliopsida > Lamiales > Lamiaceae > Salvia > Salvia rosmarinus. Next base: position 40,596,266 of record CM072820.1, read on the forward strand.
AACTCGTCGGTGCCTCTCCCACCCCATTCTCAACAATAAGGTCATTTTCAAGGAAATGACCGTCTGAGCTTGATCGGGTTGGTGTGGAAAAGGTATGACTTGCCATTTCTCGCTTTCCACCTCATGTGGTTGCAACGGCTCGTCTGTGCCTCTCCTACCCCATTCTCAAGAATTTGGAGCTCACTCTCTGCACGTACTTGCAACAACTCCTTAAACATGATATTCAGCTGCACCATTTTCATCTCTACACGTTGAAGTGTGGAGTTATGAACATCCATTTCTTGAATGGACAGCCTCATTTTTGAGCGAGCACATCCTCCCAACTGGGTTCGAGGTGGATCACGCGTGCTATGGGTACCGCGGCGGCGGAGGCGGAGGCGGTCATGCAGTATGAATACCGAGGTGGAGGTGGTTGTTGCCAGTAGGGATTGTAAGCTTGATCTTCATACTGCGGTGGAGGTGGTTGGTCCCAGTAAGGATTGTAGGCTTGTTGCTCATCAGGTTGTGGGTTCCAATATTCGGTCGTTTGTGGAGGCGGCTGCTGCTTGTGGATCCTAATATCCCAAATCGGGCAAGTTATTCCACCCCAACCATATTGTTGCTCATAAACCATGGATATCATGCGGGTGAGGTGATTGCTCCTTAGGGATTGTAGGCTTGATCTTCATACAACGGAGGAGGTGGTTGGTTCCAAGAGGGATCATATGTTTGTCGCTCATGGCCCGACGGACATCCTCGAGAAAAATCGACCGGGCTTCTTCTTCAAAGAAGAATTTGCCCAATCGATGAATCTTTCCTCCCCACCGCTTGACCACATCTGCATCACGATAACCCCGCATTACGAGACACCAACAACAAAAACAAGATCACACGCACTGTGAGAAAATAACAAAAATAACAAAAGAAACACAGAAAACAAACAACACAAACAATACGCCTAAAGTTTTCCCCGGCAACGGCGCCAAAATTTGTTCCAATCAAAAGTATACTCTTAATTGACTCCTAATCGAATGAGGTGTTATAGTAGGGAAAGTTAACCCTAGTCGTCTCTCAAGGAAAACTTAACAGGGCCATTGTTCGTGTTGCACACAGAAAACGATTAAATCCTAAACACTCTAATACCAACAAGGGTTTTGAAACATGCAGGAATAGAAATACGAGAAAATAAACAGCGATCCTAAGCTAGGGGTTGTCAATCCCGAGCTAAACTAATAAAGCAATAAATCTAGACCAGGGGTTGTCAATCCCTAGTTGAACTATGAAAGCAATAAATCGAAAGCGGTAAACAAAAGCAATAGCAATCCTATTCTTAGGGTTTGTCAAGCCCTAATCTGAATCTAATTGCAAATAAAGCCTAATTATCAATCATCCAATAAGAGCATGAATTAAACGAAAGCAGGAAAGATTAAAGGAACATGAACACAATCCACTGTCACTATGAATTGACTCCAATAAAAATCATAAACAATAAACTATGAAATAGAATCTGATAAAACTGACGAGTCCATGAACATAAATCGCTAGACTAAACATTCAATCGATGAAACTTAAAACAGAATTAAAACTAAGATTATTTGTTGTGCCGATCATTGAAGAGCTCGAAGAAAGCTTGAGGAATTGCAGCTCATGCCGCTTTGGAACCAAAAATAAGAATCGCCAATATGAGGAGGCTCTTGAATCCAATTTATAAACCTCCTGAAGCCCAAAGAAAATACGCTAAAAATAGGCCCAAAAATAGTATCCAATACGGACGCGACGGCAAGCGACGCGAGGAGCTTCGGAGGAAAAGCCAAAACACCCGTAGCACGGATCGGCGGGCGGGCCGGACGCGCGTGGGGCAGATCGCCATCCCAAATACGGACGGGCTTGCCGTGCGGACGCCGCACGGCAGACGAGGCGAGGCGACGTGAACGCCGCGGATGGAGCACCAGCTAGAGAAGGATGGCGCGGTGGAGACTCGGCGTCTTGCGGTGGAGTGTGACTGGAGTACGCTGCACGGCCCAGCGCGAAGAAGCAAGCGGGCGTTGGAATAACCAACACGGACGGAGGTATGAGGAGCGGGCGGGCGGCGCGAGCGGGCGGCGAGCGCGAGGCGGCGCGGCGAGCGCGAGCGGGCGAGGTGAGAGCTGGGGCGCGCGAGCGCGGCGGGCGCCATGCAGCGCGAGGGCGTTGCATGTGTCTTGGGCGGGCGGAACCGGGCTGGGTACTCGGCGCCCGGACGGGTCTCGCGGACGCTGGTATGCTGCGAGGTGGCGAGCACGCCAAACGAACGCGCGAGGGAGATGAATGAGCGCGCGAGTTATCCCAGCGCCGGTTGAGCGTTCGGTGGGCAATGGGCGTGCGCTGGGCACGCGGTGCTCGGTCGTGCGTCGGGCTGCCATGCGCGACTTTGCTGATTCGCTTCGTTCTCCTTCGTTTGAACTCCGAATTTCGATCCGCTTTCGCCTATAAACTCCTATCACGATGCTCTTCAAAATAATTGATCCTTGGTGGATCCAATTTCTCCTATTTTATGTCGTTTTCTACAAAACATCGAAACGCACAAAGTGAGTCCGAATCGATAAATATTAATCAAACCAACGGCATAAATAGGACAAACCACTAAAATTGACATGTAAAACAATACCAAGAATCATCACAAAATCATACCAAACAATGAACGACAGATTCAACAATTAATTAAATGCGCACGTTATAATCAAACGTGAATTAATCCAATAGAGCCAAGAATCGATCCTGTGCTCGATACCAATTGTGGGAAATCTAATTTAACCCTCTCCCGAGATCTATCTTGGATGTTTAATTCACCATACATTGATTATATTCCCAGCATGCGCCTATATAATTAATTGCAACACGTGAGGGTTTTCTCGTGTTTACCTTTGAATCTGCTGGGATGAAAGGATGAACGGATCGAGACTCGTGCTTTGATCTTACGGATCAGATCCCGCCGCCCAATCTCCAACGTCGAGTGAGGACGATCTATGGAGAATGCTTCGGAAAATCACCCAATCTCACTATGGCACAATTTTCGAGAACCTCACAAGCACTAGGAGGTGGACGAAAAATCTAGGTTTAATTGTGTGGATTAACCTTGATCTTATCTCTTACCTTATATTTATAATGCATTACCATAATCCCATTAGGAAAGGATCCATGCATATCCCATAAATATAATAATATCCTTATGGATAAAGAGAATCAAATCATATCCTTAGAGAGCATAGAGTGCGATTTTCATCCTTAGCAACGGCCTGGATGGGCGACCTGTGGATCAAATGCAAGGAATAAAGATGGGTCTCAAATAAATTAATTATCTTATGTTCACCCTGAACATAAATTAATTTATAAACATTTATTCATGCCACTAGAGAATAAATGTTGACTTACCCTTTATTACCGGGGTGAGTCGGGCTTGCATTTAGACATTACGAATCCCAGATTTAAGATATCGCACGTCCATTAATTATTTAGAGCATTACATTGCTTAAAATAATTAATATCTTTAATTCCTTAAGTAGTACCACTCAACCTTATTATTGTACTTGAGCTAACTCAACCTGCAGGTTTAGTACAATAAACCTTTGAGCTCCTTAAGGGGCGCCATCATCCTAAACGGATACGGTGACTCGATCTGATAACTAGCATGACATACAAGCACCGCCACCACCCAAGATGCGAGAGAATATTGGGTTAAAACATATAACCTCACCCATAACAAGTCAAAGTGATGGTCACCACTCATACTGCCTAATACCCTATCGAGGTTTAGATCATCATAAGTCATCGAGATCTAGGTTCTTCACGACGCCGATAGAAGAACTCATCTCACTCGATCCATCAATACGCCGAGACGCACCAAGATAGACAAGCAACCAAGTCAAGTCACTTTATCTACACCGCACTATACCGACAACTCGTCCTCAAGTTGTCTCAACTGTGATCCTTTTATATCTCATTAAGCTTGACCAATCATACGAGTTCGTGATCTTCTACACAATCGTATGATCTAACTTATATATGAGATAAGGGGACACGATATATGCAATCAAGTAATCAATTCGTGATAGGAGATTTTAATAGTGGTAACGAAAACATTGTATACAAGCTCAACCATACTGCCAAAGATACAAATCCAACAAGGTCAAACTCAGGAACTATGTCTTCTTGGTTGATAACATGGTTCGGATCATAGACGTACTTCCGTAACTGAGATACGTGAAATACATTATGAACGTTACCAAAATTGGGTGGTAGCGCCAACCTGTACGCAACAGGTCCAATCTTCTCTAAAACCTCATATGGTCCGATGAACCTTGGCTTGAGCTTTCCTTTAATTCCGAATCTGTGCACTCCTTTCGTAGGTGAAACCTTCAGGAATACTTTATCTCCGATTTCGAATTTTAATTCAGTTCGTCGTGTATATGCATAAGAGTTTTGGCGATCCTGAGCTTCTTGAATTCTCTTCTTAATTTGGCGTATGATATTAATCTTTTCTTCAACTGCTTCTGTGCCAAGAATACTTTTCTCTCCAACTTCGTCCCAATACAAAGGAGATCGACATTTCTTGCCGTACAACGCTTCGTAGGGGCCATGTTGATGGTTGCTTGGTAGCTATTATAATAAGCAAATTCGATCAAAGGCAATGCTTGCTCCCACTGCTCTCCTCGATCTAAGACAATGGTTCTGATCATATCTTCTAGTGTCTGAATAGTTCTTTCTGTCTGTCCATCGGTCTACGGATGAAAGGCTGTACTGAAATTCAGCTGGGTTCCCATTTCCTTTTGAAAGCTTGTCCAAAATCATGAGGTGAATTTGGAATCTCTATCGGAGGTAATCGAGACAGGAACTCCGTGTAGTCGTACGATCTCGTGCACGTAAATCTGGGCTAGCTTATCGGCTCCGTATGTCACAGGAATTGGAATAAAATGGGCGCTCTTGGTCAATCGGTCAATAATTACCCAAATGACTGTATTTCCACGCTTGGACTTGGGTAATCTGGTGATGAAATCCATAGCAACATGGTCCCATTTCCACTCAGGAATGTCGAGAGGTTGCAGTTTTCCATGTGGTCTCTGGTGTAGCGCTTTAACTTGTTGACACGCTAAACACTTCTCGACAAACGACAATATCTCTTGTTTCATACCTACCCACACGAAATTTCATTTCAGATCTCGATACATTTTCGCGCTTCCAGGGTGGGCAGTATAAGGCGTGTTGTGTGCCTCCTTCAGAATTTCTTCTTTTAATCTCTTATCATTGGGTACACATATCATGTTCCCAAGCATGAGGGCATTATCTCTTGCTTCATGGTACTCTGTTGATCCTTCGGTTCTCACCTTCACTTTAATTTTCTAATTGTTCATCTTGACGCTGAGCTTGAACAATTCGATTTCTCAGTCGTTCTAGAATAAGGGTTGCGATGATACTTTAAGTGGTCTCGTGGTAACACCACTTCTATTTTCATCTTCTCGAACTCCTTAACTAGCTCTTCGCTCTGAGTAAGAGCAGATGCTAGTTGAGTCTGGCTCTTCCTGCTTAACGCATCGGCGACTACGTTCGCTTTTCCTGGATGATACTTGATTTCGCAATCGTAATCTTTAACTAGCTCTAGCCATCTTCTCTGACGCATATTAAGATCCTTTTGCTCAAAGAAGTATTTCAGGCTCTTGTGGTCAGTGAAGATTTCACATTTTGATCTATATAAATAATGTCTCCAAATCTTCAACAAATGGACCACGGCTGCTAGTTCTAGATCATGAGTAGGGTAATTAAGCTCATGTGGTCTTAGCTGTCTTGAAGCATAAGCAATTACCTTACCTTCTTGCATGAGTACACATCCTAGCCCGTTTCTTGAGGCATCTGTATAAAGCGTATAATCTTTATCGGGCTCGGTCTTTAATCATCTTGAAATGTCACTATCCTTCAATTCTCGAAAGCTTTTCTCACACTCATGGGTCCATTGGAATTTTACTCCTTCAAGTAGTTGAGTCATTGGTCTAGCAATCTTGAGAATCCCTCGATGAATCTTCGGTAATAACCAGCTAGACCAAGAAAACTCCGAATTTCATTCGGTGTTGTAGGCGATTTCCATTCGTGCACAGCTTGCACTTTCGCGGGATCCACCTTGATTCCTTCTACTGAGACGATATGACCAAGGAAATTCACTTCTCGAAGCCAAAACTCGCACTTGCTGAATTTGGCACACAACTTTTCGGTTCTCAACGTATCCAAGACAGTTCTCAAATGGGTTTCATGTTCTTCATTTGTCTTTGAATACACAAGAATGTCCTCAATGAAGACCAAAACAAACTTATCGAGGTATTCATGGAAAACGCGGTTCATCAGATCCATGAACACAGCTGGAGCATTGGTCAGTCCAAAGGGCATTACGGTAAATTCATAATGACCGTACCGAGTTCGAAGAGAAGTTTTCGGTACATCTTCTTGCTTAATCTTTAACTGATGATATCCTGATCTCAAATCGATTTTTGAGAAAACTCCTGCTCCCTTCAATTGATCAAACAGATCATCAATCTGCGGCAATGGGTACTTATTCTTCAGGGTCAATTTATTTAATTCCCTGTAGTCGATGCACATTCTCAAAGTGCCATCATTTTTCTTAACGAATAGTATCGGTGCTCCCCACGGAGATACGCTTGGTCGGATAAATCCCAAATCCAATAGTTCTTGCAATTGGATCTTGATTCTGAAGTTCCTTGCGCCATTTGGTATGGTGCCTTGAAATGGGGTGACCCGGTGTTCTAAGTCGATGGAGAACTCTAATTGTCTATCCGTGGTAATCCGGTAAGGATTTCGGAAAAACATCTGGGAATTCTCTCAAGCTCGAACATCTTCTACTTTCCTTTCAACTTCATCTTTTCGACCCAAATACACTATGTAAAGCGTCTTCATCTCGCCTTAGCAACTTTTCTCGCTCTTAAGGTCGAAATAATGGGTACTCTCTTATGCCTTTCATCTATCCCGAAAACAAGTTGTTCTTTGTCTGGTGGTTGGAAAGAAATCTCACGACTTTCGCAACGAATCGTTGCAAAGTGTTAGGTTAACCAGTCTATTCCCGGGATTATATCCACATCCCACATTGGCAAAAGATGCAAGGATTCTGCTCTCAACTTGAGAGGACCTAACTCAAATTCTAAGTTAGGACACTCATGTGTGATTCTATCGCTTCTGCCTAATGGCGTAAGGACTCTTATATCGAGTTTGATCGTTTCTACCGGAAGCTCAAAAGGATCTACGCATGCTGAAGAAATAAAGGAATGCGAAGCTCCAGTATCGAAAAGAATTATGACAGGTACATCTCTTAAAATTCCCATACCGCAACCGCCCCGCTTCCTTATCGCTGATTTACGGTTTAGGGCAAAGGCTCTACGATCTTGGGTTTGAGGTTGAACCGGCCGCATTGACCAATCTGGTGGTTGTTGTGGAGCCATTGGGAATTGAGCTACGGAAACGAGGAATCATCGGTAACGAATCGCGAGGTAAGTCGTCATAGCTTTCATTGATTGAGTCTTACGGGAGGATTTGTCCGATCCACTTCCCGACGACTTATCTCTGTTTGGACAGTTGTTAGCATAGTGGCTCACTGACCACGCTTGTAACAATGTTACTTCCCCATTTACATACTCCAAAATGCGCCCGCATTTTTGACATCTGTGTCTAGCTTGATTTGGGAAAACCGAGATTGACCTTGAAGCGATGGTGGGATTGACCTTGGGAGAATTGTCCTGGTTTACGCCCTTGTTTCTTGTTGGGAAATTTTATTCTCCCACCTTCTTATTCCCAATCTTCGATCGACCGGTAATAATTTTGACGGTTAGGATTACGGGTGGATCTTTGAGTCGATCGACGTAATCTTCTCGTGTCACATTTCCATTTCCATATCTAGCGCCCGATTCGTAGTCTCTCGCATAAGACATCTGAGGTTGGCTTGCACAAGATTATTCTCATTTCTTGGTGTAATCCGAGCAAAATAATTCAGCCATCTTCTCATCGGTGTCGACCTTATAAGGTGCATATCGAGCCAACTTGCGTAACTCTCATGGATACTCACGCCTTCTTCCTTGCTTAAGATTAGCGAACTCAATCTCTTTCTGCCTGCGATAGCTGCGTGGAATATATTTGGCTAAAAGTTCTTCTTTGAAATGCTCCCACGTGAAAACATCTAGTTGTTCTGGCGTGAAGGTTTTCTGACGAGACTCCCACCAATAATCTGTAGATCCCTTTAGCTGGAAAGAGATACATAGCATACACTCTCGATCGGTGCATTCCAAAATCGAAAACACGATCCATAGCCCTAACCCACTCTTCAGCCTCAGATGGATCACCAGATCCAGTAAAAGTTGGTGGATTTTGGCGAAGAAAAAGTTCAGCAATCTTACGATCAAGGCGGGGAGGTGATTGATTAGGTGAGTTCTGAGGTGTAGGTTGACTCTCTTGAGTCTCTTCTTCATGTATTGGGTTTTGACGTCTTCTTGGCATACTGAAAGAATTTGAGAATTTGAATATCGGATCAAAGGAAACAATTCTTATCTCATGACAGATTAAAATGATTGCGAAATTCAAACAAATCAGTTTGTCGATAAGATACTCATCATGAATAGAAGAGTTGCAAAGCTCATATACTGAAATATTCAATTTATATAATTTGGGAAAATTGCCTCTTTGAGGACTTTTTAGCAAAAAGGGGGAAAAATTGCCATAAGTGGGTCTGGGCTATGGTGATGCTTTATCTATACAGCATCCCTACGAACTATCCACATACATATCGCATACATATACATCGACAGACTGCTACTACAACTAATGCATCGCTACTATATATCTCCACATCAGCTACACCGTACTATCACACAGGATCTACTACTAATGGCTACTACTCGGGCCAGGCTCATCATTCTCGGTGATGTTCATCTCTCCTTCAGCTCCATTGGTCGCCTCTTCTTCGTCCAAGTAGCGATCAATCTCATCTTCCCAATTAGGGATACCATGCCTCGGTGCTGCAAACTGCAAAGGCTCCATCTCTTCTTCATTGTAATCTGGCACTGGTGGTTTAGGAGCATTGGGGTTGTTGTCATGCGAAATTACTTTAAACTCAGGATGTAGAATGTATGGGTCAGCAACAAAAGACATCTCACTGACCGGAAGATACGAAATTTTGCATTTGCCAACAGACTTAACATGCTCAAGCTCATATTGATAAGATCTGGAAAGACTTGATGGCCTAGAGGAGCTGGATCCCTCATCGGCAGGAGGAGGTGGCTCTTGAAACATGTGAACCTGATGGAGCTGACTAGGAGGATAAGTCGAAATTGGCTGAAACTCAGGAGCAATAACTGGGAGAGAGTCATGTGGGACTGTATGAATTGGATAAGAACCAGGAATTATTTCTGAAACAAAGTTGTTGGGGTCAATCTGAGAAGATACTGGATTGACAGGATCAATCAGATGAGAAGGTGAATCAAAAGCAAATGATTGTTCCAACAGATCCGCATCAATCTCCGGTATCACTAGATCCGGATAGGGAAAAGGAATGTCCTCAGCAAGGAACATATCAATAAACGGCGGATCTAACTCAGGGTGCGTATGCAAATCATTAGGCCCCTGATAAATATCTATGTTCATCAATGAGTGAGGATCAACAGACTTAGCAAAGACATGGGCTAAAGGAGTACGATCAATAATCATGGGTTCATCAAATCTAGGAGCAAGAATATCAAGAGGTAGTACAACAACGGCAGGCTGGGGAGAAGGATCATCCTGCCTCACATAATTCTCCGCAAAGAGCCGACGAATAAGAGAATGAAAACTCTCAAGAGAAGGATAGTCACCTGGGGGTGGACCTTGATGATCCCGATTCCGTGCCTGAACAAGTGCATGGAATCCAAAGAAATCCCCCGACTCTTCAGGATCTCTAGAAAAATCAATATAATCAAGAGCACTGGAAGGAGCCCATCCTTGCCAAGTGTCCGGTGAAGACCAATCACTGGAGTATCGCATCGAAATTATTAACCCCATGTCGCTTAACCGTAAACCGCCCAACGAACCGCCGAGAAAATCGGAAGTTCGCATACAGCTCCGGCCTAAGCTTGTAAAATCTGTCTGTACGCCCAATCAGCAACGGTCTAACCCTAGTGCTTTTACGCGGCGTAGTCCGCATCCTCGGCATCCTAAATAATAATCGTAACTTAGATATTAGGACAATAACATCGTTACATCCCACTTCCTATCTTAAGATACTAAGCAAATTGTATGCGCAATCATCTCATACAGCATACAATACTAAACATATCAAGATCACTCAAAGCCATAAGCAATGCTCAAAGAATTCGAACTCTTTATGCAAAATCAACTACTTGTACACGGTTGTGTTGGAGATAGCGGACTTGATATGTTTGAGCTGAATGATTTAGGACAACTGGGTTAGACTCAAGGAAGACTCGCAGGACCAGAGCGAACAACTGCTCTGATACCATTCTGTCACACCCCGGCTTATCTAATCTCGGATTAACTAACTAACCGGAGTGCGACCGGCGGAAGGAAAAGGAAATGACTAACTATTTCAAGAGACACGCAGGTATAAACAGTAGATATAAACAGTTATCATTTCAAAGAAAGACGAGTCATTGGACCTGTGATTAACCAAATGATCAAAGTTGAATATTACTCAATCACTGTTTAGCAAACTGATACCATAATCTTTGACATAAATTCATACTTGTTTATCAAATGTCTAACCCAACAAGACTCGGATCATGCAATATTTTACAAACTGTAAATGAGTTGGCAGCAAAAGAGTAGCTGAGTTTATGTGTGAAGACATAAACTCGGGGCAAAACATATGACATGACAAAATAGGTCTTTGCTCAGCATTCAATCTCTGTCGTCATCTCTTACACAACCTGCATATTTAGAAATACATGCGGTGATCGAGCTATAAACACACTCAAATTCACTCGCAATCGCAAATGCGAGGTAATCGTGGCGTGATAAGTTAACACCGAGTCGCCTCAAGGAAAACTTAAGGCCATTGTTTGTGTTGTGCCTAAAGCGATTAAATCCTAAACATTCTAACATCAACGAGGGTTGAATAGTAAGAATTGAAAACGAGAAATAAACAACGATCCTAAGCCGGGGTTGTCAATCCCGAGCTAAACTAATAAAGCGATAAATCTAAACCGGGTTGTCAATCCCTAGTCAACTATGAAAGCGATAAATCAAAGCGATAAACAAAGCATATGCAATCATATTATTCATGGGTTTGTCAATCCTAATCTAAATCTAATTGCAAATAAACGAAAGCAAGAAATCATTACGTAAATTAAACCAACGAACAAGAAATCCAATCCATCGTCACTATGAATTGATTACAATAAAATCATCAAACAATAAACCATGAAGTTGATTCCATTAAAAATCTCCAAACAAAGCATGTAAATGTTCAACAAGAATTAAGAAACGAATTGCATAAATTGAAAGGAATTAAACGAAATTAAAACATAGATTGTATCCGAGAAGTTGCTCAAGAAATCGGAAGAAAAAGCGAGAGGCGCGTGAGCCACCAAAATCGAACTCGTAACTCAAACCTAAACGCGCATATATATATTAATTAAAAGTGGCGCTGGTTGAGATGAACGCGCTCGAAAAACGCTCGCCTTCAATCAACGCCGGATCACTATGAACGCGAGGAAAATTTGGAGAACGCGGCTGCATCGAGCGCCGATTGCTGAAGGAGAGCTGGCCAAGAGGCGAAACCGCTGCTGGAGGGAGGCGAGGCGCGGGCTTTGCGGGCGAGACGGCTTGAGCGAAGGCGCGGCGCTGGCCGAGGCGTGGCGCCGGCTCAGGCGCTGGCGCTGGGTCAAGAAGTGGTGAGTGGCGCTGGTCAAGGCCGCTTCCAGCCGCGGACGGGAGGCGGGGGCGGCAGCAGCATGACGCTGGCTGGCGCTGAAGGAGAGAGAGGCGCTGAGCGCCGGCGCAAAAGAACGCGCTCAAAATGGGCTGCACGCGCTCGCTTCAGCGCCGGGTGCGCTGCGCGTCGGCGAGCGATGCTTTCGGCGTCGACGGGGTCTGAGCGTCTTGTTGGGAAGCGGCCTTCGGCGAGCGCGGTGTGAGTGAGTGCGGCGGGCGCTGGGCTCCAGCGCCGGACGGAGGCGATGTTGGGCGGGCGCCGGAGTGGGCGCGGCGTGCGGTCTTGTGCTGGGCGCGCGGCGAGGCGCTGTGTGCGGGCGTCGCGACTTTGGTCATTCGACCTGCTTCTCCTTCGTCTGAACTCCGATTTTCGATTCGCTTTTGCCTATGAACTCCCCTCGAGGCGCTCTTCAATTATATCTGATCCTTGGCAGATCCAATTCATCCTATTTTCTGTCGTTTTCCTACAAAACATCAAAACGAACGAAGTAAGTCCGAATCAATAAACATTAATCAAACCAACGACATAAATAGGACAAACCATAGAAAATGACACGTAAAACAATACCAAGAATCATCACAAAATCATACCAAACAACTCCCCCACACTTATCCATTTGCTTGTCCTCAAGCAAAGTCTATACAAATAAGAGTCGAAAGATAACTCATGCAACTTAACCCTTATTCTAATCAATCAAACCTTATTGCATTTCCCCACTTGGTGTTTACGAATTCAAAGATAAAGTGAAATAAATCAAGAACGACAATTGATTTTTAATAAATAAAAGGTAATCTACTGCCGCACCCAACTCTCCGTTAGGGGTGAACTAACTAATGTGGTCACCTTTAGCAACAAGTTTCTTTTATAAAGCACAAAGAATGTTTCAACAGATTTTGAATATTATTCGAAGGTGCACTCTCGATGAACTCGAGTCTCCTAACGTGGTTTCCATGTCCATTTCTCAATTTACGAGAAGAGGGATGTAATCTCATCCTCCATTTCAACAATCTCAACAAGATATTGGAGCTTTCATTCTCCTCATTTTCTTCTTCTTTTCACACATTTTTTATATATATATAAATGAAACAAGTATATAGGCAACCACAATGTTAACACTCCCCTAACATTAGCCGGACAAATCACATCAATTTCCCTATTCATTTTCTATCAATCACGCCTCGTCAATTCACATTATACTCAAATCATATATCACCAAAAGTTTCGAAATTCAAAATAAATTTGATCAATACCACGTAGTTCAACAGACAAATCAAAATCCTAACTTACTCGCATAGACAAAGCTTACGTCCAAACAATCAAAATCAAAGACAAGGGCACGCTATTAAGCAACAAAACAATACATCACGATCAAAACTGAGTAAACATCCCCATTATTTTAAATCGAGCAATCGCCCCAGATGCTCAAAACATTAAAAGCTCAAAATGACTATAGAGGATGATACTTCCCGATAATCGACGAATGTGCGTTTGTAGAGTTGGAGCACCACGGCTTCATCTCACCGATGAAAATACGCAAACCCTTCTTCCCAATTTCGAGCAAAACTAACACAAAGACAACAGATGGATCAAAGAACAACGAAACAAGCAAAAGAAAGAAAGAAAAGAAAATAAAAACCGTGGTAACTCCCATCGGCACTTCGCTTAACGTCGTGAGTACGACGTAAACCAGACAACAACGGAGTATTCATAGTCCTTCACCTGCAGGAATACCATCTCGACCAGAGCGTCAGTAGCAACCTTATAAGAACAAAGGATAGTAAAGAAAGCAAGTAATACATCAATTAAGCTCAAATCAAACATCTTATTTTCCAAAGTAAAATAAATAACTTCAACTCCTACAACACAATATTTTGGTAAATTAAGATGTTGACAAATTATAGAAACTACCTCAACCTTTGACCTTTCTTCATCCTCCTCCAAGTGTTTGGGTAGCTCTTTCACCTCGAGTGGGTTTGGCATGTCATCAACTTCGAAAGTGCCCACTCTTCCTCGCCGCCGCCCCAGTATCAACTTCCTCGTAGCTCGATTTTGCTCCTCATCCTCACGTGCCAATTCTTCATCAATTTCCACCTCCTCCGGCTGCAGCCGCTCTTCGTGTGTCTCCCACCACATCTTCAACAATTGGGTCACTTTCAAGAACAAAGGACCGCTGACCTGACCGGATTGGTTTGGAAGTTCCCTCGCTGCGTTGTTGTTGATACTCAAACCACTTCGCGTGAACCGGTCCCATTTGTGCCTCTAAACGCCAAGAGTTGCGTCTCTATCATCCAATGGCGAACTCGATGGTCGGTGGTCGCTTTGAGCCTCATAGGGTGAGCTTGAGGCCCCCTATCGCATCTTGTTGCAAAGAACTCGTCCAGCCTTCTCGGTCATCATTTCTAATTTCGCATGTGCGCTCGATTTTGGTGTCGTCGGCATCCACATCCCAAGCCGGCATTTGAGGTGGAGGTGGCTCATGAGTATGAATACCGAGATGAAGGTGGTTGTTGTGAGTACGGATATCGCGGCGGAGGTGGTTGATCCCATATGGATTGTAGGATTGATCCTCATAGTGCGACGAAGGTGGTTGATCCCAAAGAATGATTGTAGCTCGATCCTCGCATCGCGGTGGAGGTGGTTGGTCCCATGGGGATCATAGGCTTGTTGCTCGTGGTCGGGATCGTGGGTTTGATACTCATGGTTTGGCGGGTATCCTCGACAATGAATTGAATTCCTTCTTCGGGAAGAATTTGCCCAATCGACGATCTCTCCTCCCCCAAATGGGTTGACTATATTCGCATCGCTGATAACCCCGCATTAATGCACACCAACAAAAAACAAGATCACACGCACTGTGGAGAAAATAACAAAACAGTAACAAAAAGAAACACGGAAAATAAACAACATAAACAATAAGCCTAAAGTTTTCCCAACAACGCGCCAAAATTGATCGAGCTAAAACACACTCAAATTCACTCGCAATCGCATTTAGGTAATCGTGGCGTGATAAGTTAACACGAGTCGTCTCTCAAGGAAAACTTAACAGGGCCATTGTTTGTGTTGTGCACAGAAAGCGATTAAATCCTAAACATTCTAACATCAACGAGGGTTGAACAGCAAGAATTGAAAAACGAGAAATAAACAACGATCCTAAGCCAGGGGTTGTCAATCCCGAGCTAAACTAATAAAGCGATAAATCTAAACCAGGGTTTGTCAATCCCTAGTTGAACTATGAAAGCGATAAATCAAAGCGATAAACAAAGCATATGCAATCATATTATTCATAGGGTTTGTCAATCCCTAATCTAAATCTAATTGCAAATAAACGAAAGCAAGGAAATCATTACGTAAATTAAACCAACGGAACAAGAAATCCAATCCACTGTCACTATGAATTGATTACAACAAAAATCATCAAACAATAAACCATGAAGTTGATTCCATTAAAAATCTCCAAACAAAGCATGTAAATGTTCAACAAGAATTAAGAAACGAATTGCATAAATTGAAACGAATTAAACTGAAATTAAAACATAGATTGTATCTGAGAAGTTGCCTGAAGAAATCTGGAAGAAAAAGCGAGATACCGCTTGTGAGCCACCAAAAATAGAACTCGTAACTAAAACCTAAACGCGATATATATATTAATTAAAAAGTGGCGCCGGCTTGAGATGAACGCCGCCGTAAAACGCCTCACAATGAACGCGAGAGGAAAATTTGGAGAACGCGCCACGCATCGAGCCCGTTGCTGAAGGAGAGCCGGCGCGAGAGGCGAAACCGGCGCCGGAGGAGACGAGGCGGGGCTGTGCGGGCGAGACAGCTGGAGTGAAGGGCGCGGGCGCTGGTCGAGGCAGGCGCCGGCCTCAGCCGGCGCTGGGTCAAGGCTGCGAAGTGGTGAGTGGCGCTGGTCAAGGCCGCTTCCCCCACGGACGGAGGGAAGGCGAGCGGCAAGAAGCTTACGCTGGCTGGCGCTGGAAGGAAGCGAGAGGGCATTGCGTCGAGCACCGGCGCAAAAAGAACGCTCAAAATTGGCTGCACGCGCTGCTTTCAGCGCCGAAAGCGCTTGCGTCGGGCGGATGATGCTCGGCGTCGGCGGGTCTTGGCGTCTTGGCTGGGAAGCGGCCTGGGCGAGCGCGGTGTGAGTGGTGAGTGCGGGCGCTGGCTCCAACTCCGATGGAGGCGACGCTGGCGGGCGCTGGAGTGGGCGCGGCGTGCGGTCTGTGGCGCAAGGGCGGGCGAGCGCGCTCGCGTGCGGGCGTCTTGCGACTTTGGTCGTTCGACCCGCTCTCCTTCGTCTCAACTCGATTTTCGATTCACTTTTTCCTATGAACTCCCTCGAGGCGCTTTAATTATATCTGATCCTTGGCAGATCCAATTCATCCTATTTTCTGCCATTTTCCTACAAAACATCGAAACGAACGAAGTAAGTCCGAATCAATAAACATTAATCAAACCAATGACATAAATAGGACAAACCATAGAAAATGACACGTAAAACAATACCAAGAATCATCACAAAATCATACCAAACACAGGGCGTGAGTACTTGATGCACTCAGTGGGTAATTGCCGAAAACAACTGAAACATGCTCTTAGAGCTATATAATCGACTTGCCACTTATTAGATTCACAGGGGTTTTAAGAAATATCCTATGAATCAAACTTTATGAAATCACTTACTTCATGATCAATGCACGTGCTAATAATTCTAATTATAACATGTCTGCAGACAATCATTAATAAACACCATATCTACGCACAAACGTGTTGAGAAGTAGGCCTCCTTCTCAAACACCTTGGTCAAAGGCCACCTATATACACATACCCTTACTAGTAGCTCGTCTAGTATAGGGTCGATATCGCCATTCTCTCGTAGATAGGCAATATGCAATATGCTCAAAACAGGTAAGTCAATTAACTTTTACAAAAGAGACACATGCTCATTATCATAAACTTATGCAAACACATATTTTAGTTTAGAAAGCCCACCTGTATAACTTGCTTACTCGAAACTTTCTCGCTTTTCCTTTCGATCTCTATTCCGCCCACTTGTTCCTTAATAAAGAGATAAGAAGAATAAATACGGGAAGGAGAAACTAAGAGTTTCAAACTCTTGAGTCTCTACTAAACTCTCTCGATACTCTAAGGTTAAGTTAAGCTCTGCTAGGTCAATGCATCCAAAACTAAACTATTCAACTTATTAAGAAAGTATTTTATAAGAACTTGAATCTTTTCAACACCTTATGTATATAAGGATACCATATCGATATAAGAAAATCTTTAACTTTCAAATCTTTTCATTTGGAAACTTTTATCAAATTAGTCTTGATCAAGTTACATAACCACGAGAATCCATATTTTGAAATCAAATCCAAATAATCAAGCCATAATCACAAAGTCCTTTGAAATACGCAAACTAACGAGATCAAAATTTTTCATACTAGTATAGAAAAATCTCAATAATTCAAAATAAGCTAATTTCATATACTAGATCATACTTATGAAATCAAACTAATCAAATAAAATCAAAATAATAAGTTCTTGATATTCCATAAGCATACTAAATTAGGGTTTTTCACATGAGTTGGATTTAACTCCAATTTCTTTCATCAAACACAAGGATATATATATATATATAATCACATATATACTAACTTATTTTAAACAAATCAAAGCCAAATCATCTTAAAAATCAAGGCCTTATTTTCGGTCATCACAAGAATTTCAAAGGGTTCGATTTTTGTTTCCGCAATCAACTCTAATCATGCTCAAACATCTCTAATTGCATAAATCTAGGCTCAATTTGAGAAATCATCAACACATTCTTAAGGTAGAATTTAGGGTTCTTGACCAAAGTTTGGATTTTTCATGAAAATAGACACATTAACCCACAATTCAAGTATAATCACTAGATCTAGCATCAATTGAAGCATATTATAAAAGATCAACGTTTTTCCCAAATTTGTTCAAGAGGGTCAAACTTGTGGGTTTGAAAAGGATTTTCTTTGTTTTCTCAACATAATATCACTCCTAATAGGTAGATCTATGCATATATAAACTAAAAATCGAAGAACAAAAATTGTAGAATACATGGCCTATATGGCCGAAACTTTGGGAGTTTTTGGGGGTGGGTTTTTCTTGATTTTCACTTCAAAACTTGGATAAGGTTAGAGATCTACCTTCTTAAGACATCGATCTACCGAATTGAAGAGGATTAGAAGCTTGGATCTTGATCTTGGAAGAGGAAAAAATTGAGTGTGTGTGTGTGTGTGTGAAACTCTCGAAATTTTGAGAGAATGGGAGGAAAAAAACTCTCGAAGTTCTAGAATTTTCTTAGCTTTTCACATAAGCTATGTTGTTCTAAAATTTGCTTTAGCTATAATATAATTTAAAAATAATGATATGATGCATCTTTTGAAATTATTAACTCAAGATAATTCAAATATAAATATAGAAATTACTGGTAAATTGAAATCTTCATAAATCATTCTTTCTAAAATAGACGTTGAAATAAAACAATAAATTGAAATTTATTGTTAAATCAATCAACTTTAGAATTCTAAAATAAATCTTTGAGTAAAAACTTTATGAAATCTTATTTGAGGATGCATTGTCCCTAGACACTTACGTAATTAGTCTCTAATTAATTACGTACTTAGCGCTTAATTAGAGCTATGAAAATCCGGGGTATTACAAATTTTGTCGCCGTTGCCGAGGAAGGCTTTAGGTTTTGTGTTGCTATGTTTTTCGTGGTTCTTTTTGTTTTTCTATTTCTCCCTCCATGCTTCTTTTTATTTATTTCTTTTCCTTTTTCTTTGTTACTGTTTTCTCCCACAGGTGCGTGTGATCTTGTTTTTGTAGTTGGTGTCTGTTAATGCGGGTTTCGGCGACACGACTATGGTCAGACAGACCTGAGGAGGAAAGCTCGTCGTGTTGGGAAATTTCTTCTTACGAAGAAGGAGCCCAGTTCGACTACTTTGGGGATACCCGCAAGGCTATGAGCATCAAGCCTATGATCCTTACTGGAGGCATCTTCCGAGTTCTTCATGTAGTCATGACCTCTTGTTCTAGCAACATCCTGTTCAGCCAACATTGGAGGATACATTGCATGCTTTCATTCAGGCGAGTCAGCCGACGAAGCCAACATTGGAAGACACACAGATGTCTTGCATATAGATGAGTCATCAAAGATTCGAGATGGTGGGCGCATCTCTCGAGCGTATATTGACCCAAGTCAATCAGCTTGCCAGGAAAGTGGAAGAATTGGTTCACAACCAAAGTGTGGAGAAGATACCGAGATAACTGGAGAAGACTTCTTCTGTCATAGTCCTAGAAGAGGACGAAGTTGAGGGAAGAATCAGGGTAGACGATGAAAGTGAAGAGTAGAGATTTCATCAAGCCAAGACTAAGTATGGACAACCTGATCTCTTCCCAAACCAGTTAGAAGATGACGAGAGGACAAACGTAAAGGTGACAACTGTAATTTTTCGATATCGTAACTCACCAAAGTATTGTGCTCCAGGAGTTGAGATTATCCATTTTGCTCTGGAGAATAGGATTTTCGATTTGAGCTTAACTGATTTATTATTTGTTTTCTTGATTGTTCTTTGTGATTCTCTAACTGAGATGGTTTTTCTCCAGACGAAGGACTATGGATAGTCCATTTGTCACTGGTGGAGCTTGTGCCATAGAAACAAATGTAGCATGGGAGGCAACCCACGAGTTTATTGTTTATCTGTTTTGTTTCTTTCTTTTTCTTTTCAGGCTTTAAATAAATAAGATGACAATTGTGGCAAGCTGTGATTGCTGTATTTCCTACCAAATAAATGATAGTAAAACAATAAGTATATATATATATATATCGTATCCACAGGGACTGCAACTCGAGAACACATCAAATAATTTACAAAGAATCTTTCTTATTATTCAAGCAACAATAACAAGAAGGATGGTTATTAAATTAGACTCAAATAAGATAAGAATAAACTCAGATATGAAAGACTGACCCTAGGGATATACTTAACCTAACCAGATTCACACAATTAACCTATTAATCTGTTTACCAATTTAATCCACATTCATATGAAGGATCACTAATGTAACTATAGTCTTCCGCTAAGACAACATATATTAGTAGGTTAGCCTAAACTCTATATCCGCCAGGTCTCAAGAGAAGTAAGCTAATTACAAAAAGCACACAAAGAATAACCTCATACATTTCACTTATCTCCGCCAGGTCTCAAGGTAAAATCTGTATTATGTATTCATGATAACGATTATGCAATTAATTCCGCCAGACATCAATTACATAACTAGCATGCATCAATATTGGCCAGATACCAATACATGAGAATTAAAGCCAAGAATCGTAAATCATGAATGAGACGGTAAAATAGTATCAACAGATAAATCATATGAATCTAGTCAGACATACAAACCCTAGGATCAATACGGAATTTAGCCACTCATAATTAAAATACTAAAGCAAGAATTAAATAAAGAAAGCATAAACTGAAATAGATAAATAAAACTGTAAGATTCCACGATGAACAATTGTAGCAAATTGAATCCGTAAATATTCTGAACTCTCGAATAAAACTAAATATGAAAACTGAATTCGAAGGAATACAGATAAACTAAACTAAACTATTCAGAAAATAAAAAATGCGACAGGTAAAAACTAAATTTCAGACGTTCTGTGATAAGCTAAAAAGTAAAGCGTGGGTCGGCGCCGGACTCACCCTCGCCTCGCCTCAAGATATATCAACCCTAGGCCTCGTGAGTCTCTCTCGCGATCGAGGGTCGCGATGGAATGTCGCGAGCCATCTTTCTACTGCGCGTCCGTTTTCTCTCACGGGATTGGCTCGCGACATAGTGTCGCGAGCAAGTCTTGCGAAGCATGTTTTTTCGCGGCTCGTGACTGGGATCATGACCACTAGGGCGGTCGCTAGTCTCGGCACAGAATCTTCTTGAGCAAAACTCCCGGACAGGCTAGCGACCGCTAAGGTGGTCGCTAGTCTCGGCACAAAATCTTCTGGACAAAAACTCGTGGCCAGGCTAGCGACCGCTAGGGCGGTCGCTAGCCCCATGTTCTTTTTCTCTGTATTTTATTCACGAGTTCTCTTCGCGCCTATGTCGCGATCTCTCTCGGCCCAAAAATCCCTTTATCTCGTGATCCACCTTTTGACTTCTAAACCTGTGCAAAAACGACACGAAATACACACGGCATAATATCTTTCAAGGTAAACATAATTATATCGAATAATAGCTCAAGAGATCACTTATCAATTATAAACTGAACAAATATGGCCTTATAAATTAGGTAAAAATAAGGTTTATCAACTCCCCCAAACTTAACCTTTTGTTTGTCCTCAAACAAAATCATAACAAAAGAGAGACGACCAAAGACAGACGATGAGTCGAACGACAAAAGCAATAAGCATCAGTGCAGTGAGCAACAAAAGATTCACATCAAGTGAATCAAATCACAACATTTTTCGTTAAACTTCACACATTATAATAATCATAAGCACAAGCCTTCTCAAACTTAAATCCTCACGACATGGATATATATATAAGAAATCTCAAACACTCAAGTGTATCAAGGAGGACATGTATACTCTCAAAATTTAAAAACACACGGAATCTACCATAAGCTTTCAAATCATCTAATTCTCCATTGCTCAAATATGTGCTCAAGAACTAAGATCAAAAAGGTCTTATAAAAGGTTATAATGTAGGCTCTTTGGTAAGGTAGGATATATTTAGGCTAAGTGACTCATAATCCCATAATGAAAAACACCATAGTATCACAAGATACAATTCCCAAACTTTCACAATTCATTTCAATTCTCCATACCAAGAAGTCATTTTTCTATAAGAACTCCATAATTTTCATATAAGTGATATACTCATCTCAAGCTCTAGTTACTTACCCATTTATGTTCGCACACTTGTGTCAACTTCTTTTTTTTTTCTTTTTTTTTTGAACTTATAAGAGTAATAAACTATTTTTTATTATCACTTTCTCATCATTTATATTTTCTTTTCTTTCTTTTTCTCAACCCTCAATTCAATCAACCAAACATCACACTAACTACATAACCCCAACCCACGGCTATATTAAAAAATAAGGTAGGCTCAAACGGGCTCATCAAATGATAAAATGATTAATAGGTTAGTGTTTGGATAGTATATAGGCTAAGAAAAGAATGCCTAATATCATCTCCTATTCTTAAGCACATCAATGCAACCTCGAAAAAGATCCAGAGCAAGTTCTAGAGAAACGCATGCTATTTCAAACTATTCACACAGAAAGAAACAAGACTGAAAAGATATGATACCAAAAGGTCAAGTCCGATGTGTTTCAAACATGTGATCAAGTTCTCAAAGACTCAATACTCACAATAATCATAACATGCTTCGTCTCACAAAATCAGTTGCAATCAAATTTTCTAGTAAAAATATTTTTCATCATCGGCTGCTCGTCATTCAACTCAACCCAAAACAGACACAAAACCAAACAAAAAAAAAACAAACAAAAACAAAACAAAACAAGAAAGATATTGGGTTACCTCCCAACAAGTGCTAAATTTAAATGTCTTTAGCTAGACCATTTCATACCTTGATCAATCTGGTGTTTTGGCAACTGCCTTTCTTGCCGAACTTGTGTTTGCTTCTATACTTAGCATTCACTGTAGACCACCACTGAGTGTGGAAGTGCCCTCCCTTCCCCCAAACTTGAAAAAATCACTCGGGGTTTCATACCGAGTCCAACTCTTCTTTGTAGCATCCTCATCAACTGGTCGGTTGACATCCAAGCTCGAGATTGGACTAGTTGTGGCAGTGGTGATCGAACAACAATCCTCATTCTCTGAACTATCGCAACGCTTAATGGCATCATAGATTGAGATTTTCAGCTCCTCATTGTTCACCGGAAATGTAAGATCACCCTCATGCACATCAATTAAAGCTCGACCAGTAGCTAGAAAAGGCCGACCCAAGATTAGCGGTTGATTTTTAAATTTAGGGATGTCCAATATTACGAAATCAACTAGAAAAACAAAATCTCAATTCTTACCAACACATCTTCAACTACTCCCTTAGGATATGATACTGACCTGTCACCACCATCAATGAAATCATAGTTGGCATCAGTTTTCCAAGCTCCAAGTGGTTGAAAACAGATAAAGGCATCAAATTAATGCTTGCTCCCAAATCACACAACACGTTGGGAAATGTGTGCTCTACAATCTCGCACTCAAAAGTGAAACTCCCAGGATCCTTTTGTTTTAGTGGCAATTTTCTTTGTAATATCGCACTACATTCTTCAGAAATGTTATTTTTTCAAATTTCCCAACTTCTTCTTACTCGCCACTGCATCTTTTAGGAATTTGACATATCCGGACATGTTTCTGAGCGCATCAAAGAGAGGTATGTTGATGTTTACTTTCTAAAACATCTCTTTGAACCGGGTGAACTCCTCGTCATATTTCTTCTTCTTGAGGCACTGAGGTAATGGAGCAATGGCTGTCGGGAGCGTCTGATAGCTCACGTCTTTCCCTCGTGAGGTTGAGTCGCGAGACTCTCTCGCGAGGTCCTCTCCATGTGGATTCACGAGTTTACTTCGCGACCCTTCCTCGCGAGGCAAGGTCGCGAGGCGTGGTTCTGTATGTGGCCCGTCTTCCCTCGCGAGACTGCCTCGCGATGACATGTCGTGATGAAAGCTCGCATGGCGAGAATCATCAAATTCTTCATCCTCGGCTCTTTTCTCATCCACTTTATCCCCTTCATGCTCCAGATGATTAGTATAAGATGCTCCGCTCCTCAAATAGATCGCATTGCACTGATCTGGAGTAGTGTGATTCTTCGGATTTTGTTCAGTGTTGCTTGGGAATTGCCCTTGCCTGTGCATCTCAGCTCTCTCATTTATCATCTGCCCCACTTGGTTCTCCACCATCTTCAATTGTTTGCCATGAGATATGACAGTATTATTGATGGAATTGACTGTGCTCTCCAGAGTGTTCAACCTAGTTCAGCCTGTTACAAATCTGCTGGATCTGAATATTTTGTTGAGCCACGATTTGTTGGTGACTCGCTGCAATTTGCTGATTGCTCACCAACACTTGCTGCATCATCTCTTCAAGGCTAGGCTTATTAGGCTCCACAATCATCCCATTATTAATAGCAAAACCAGGTGGTGGTTGCTGAGCATTCTGAGCATTGGCATAGGAAAAATTCGGGTGATTCCTATTGTTGGGATAATAGGCTGGATTACCACTCTGATTCCCTTGGAAATTGTTCCTTTGGTTCACATAGTTGGCCTCATCAATGTTTTGCGCCATGGCAATAGTTATTTGCCCTTTTCTCTCGGCTTCATACTCCTTCTGCAGAGTTGTAAATTTCTCTAACAAATCATCATACTTATCGTCCAACTCTGCGGCAACCACTCTTTTGATCGGCTGTCTCTCCATCGGCCATTGATAGCTATTTGACGCCATCTCCTCAATGATCCTCAATGCTTCATCAATTCCTCTGTTTAGCAGACATCCTCCGGCTGAAGCATCTACAATGCTACGGGTGTTAGCATTAAGTCCACTATAGAATGGGTCACTTGCTGTTCAGGTAAAAACCCATGCTGTGGACACTTTCGGAGAAGGTTTCTGAATCGCTCCCAGGCCTCAAACAACGACTCATCTCCCAATTGTGAAAAATGGGAGATCTCAGCAATGATCTTCTGAGCCTTGGCAGGTGGGAAGTATTTAGATAGATAGAAACTTCTCACAGAGTTGCTCTCACATGGTAATCCGTGATCTGTCCAATCCCTTGAACCATTCTTTAGCTTGGCTCTTCAATGATAATACAAACATTCGCATCCGGATGGCATCAGCTGGCATTCCATTCTGTTTGATTGTATCACAAATGTCTAAGAACGCCTCCAAGTGTGCATTGGGGTCTTCAGTAACCCTCCCCAAACCGCCTCCGCTTGTATCATACTGATGAGGGAAGACTTTAACTCAAAGTTGTTAGCATTGATGTTTGGCCCCTATCTTCCACCTTGGAACTGATCCGTCGGTGGTCTGTACATGTGGTTGAGCGGTATGGTTGGTGCTCGGCCTCCAACTTGTCCTATCTGATTCTATAACGCCAGTTGGCGTTGCATTGCGGCTAGCATCTCCTCCATCTCGACCATCCGATCATGGCCTTGGGGTGTCTATCTGTCATCGCTTATCTTCTTTCCCTGCGCTCCCTTTTATGTGACTTCTCAATCCTAATATCCAAATGAAGAATTTCTTTCCTTTGAGATCTTGTAATCATGAACTGCGCAAAATGATAACAACCAGATTAGATCCAATCAAAAATACAGAAATTTTATTTTTTTTATTTTATTTCCTATGTATATATATATATATATATATATATATATATATATATATATATATATAAAACCCGAATTAATAATCACAATTCAGAAAATTATCACTATGAAATCTATACAATCCCCGGTAACGGCGCCAAAAAATTTGATCACTATATTTCCTACCAATTAAATGATAGTAAAACAACAAGTATACATATATATCGTATCCACATGGATTGCAACTCGAGAACACAACAAATAATTTACAAAGAATCTTTATTATTATTGAGGCAACAATAACAAGAAGGATGGTTATTAAACTAGACTCATATAAGATAAGAATAAACTCATATATGAAAGACTGGCCCTAGGGATGTACTTAACCTAACCAGATTCACACAATTAAACTATTATTCTGTTTACCAATTTAATCCACATTCATATGAATGATCACTAATGTAACTATAGTCTTCTGCCAGGACAGCATATAGTAGTAGGTTAGCCTAAACTCTATCTCCGTCAGGTCTCAAGAGAAGTAAGCTAATTACAAAAAGCACACAAAGAATAACCTCCTACAGTTCACCTATCTCCGCCAAGTCTCAAGGTAAAATCTGTATTATGTATTCAAGATATCGACTATGCAATTAATTCCGCTAGGACATCAATTACATAACTAGCATGCATCAATATTAGTCAGATACCAACACATGAGAATTAAAGCCAAGAATCATAAATCATGAATGAGACGGCAAAACAGTATCAACAGATAAAACATACGAATCTAGTCAGACATACAAACTCTAGGATCAATATGGAATTTAGCTACTCATGTGATACCCCGTCTTTTCTAAGCTTCGCTTTGCATGGCACGCCGAGAAAAGGTTAAAGGTTGACTTTTGTTTCGTGATGCGACCGTCACGAAACCTCGAAGGCGTTGTGAAGAGTGTCTTATGACTAATTCATAGACACTAAGTATGCAGTTTTCGACCACCCATGAAGGTTTGGCACTCGGGAAGTTATCGAAAACCTGACTTTTCATTGGTCTTTTAAAAGCATATCTTGTTTATAGTCGTTGTGTCCGTATTTTATTTTGTGTCCATGGGTACCAAGTTTGCTAAATTTGGAGTCCGTTTGCAAAAGTTGCGTCGCTTTTGTGTTTTCGAAAAGGGCCATTTAGCATGTTAGCATGCAGACCCTTTTTCCTATAAATAGGAGGCTAGGGCCTTCATTTTCAACGCTCATTTTCTTCGCCTCTCTGTGTTTACGGAAGAGCCGAGCAGCTCAGTGCACGCTGCGAAGCTGAGTGGGATCGAGATCGAGGAGGCCTCGGCAAGCGCCATCAAGGCTGCCGAGCCACCACCGCCGATCAACCTTTCCCTAAGCCCCGCTTTTCTATTTTATCCTTTTCATGTTTTGATTCCGCTTTTAGTAGATCGATAGCATAGAACTCGGGAATCTAAAGGGACGGAGACGGAAAACGGCGGAGGTCGGCCAATTTGCCGCCGAACCTCCGCCGAATCACCGCCGCCGTGGTCATTGTCACGCCGATTTTGTGGCCGACGGCCACCTTGGCTACGGTCCTTTAGATTTTGAGTTAAGGCCATGCATTCTACTAAAGTACCGATCCGCTTTTCTGCTTTCGCGTTTACGCATGTCGGTGTTTTCCGTTGCTTTGAGTTTTCTAAAGGAAGACATGCTCGGGTTATCCATTTTCAACATAGTTTGTCATTCCATGTTCGTCGTTATGCATATTGCTTATGTTTCTATTTTCATGCATCGATTTTGGATGGTTTATCCTAGATCCGGGATAGACATCGATTTTTGAAACTTCTTCACGATAAGATTTGAGTCAACTCGCATGCATGCATATTTTGAAAGTACCTATTATAGGTCTTGATGCCTCGAATATATTTCCTTCTCGCATCTAGTTGATTTGAAAACCGGAGAGTGCCAATATGGGTTCGTAAAGTCGAAACCCTAGTTTTGCTACGATCTTCGCTTGGATCACGATGTTGCTTTGCTTTGTGGGACGTGACCCCAAAAGTTGTTCCGCCTTGTTACCAGTACCCACTAGTGCGATCGGTGAAGTCATCGGATCCGTAGATATCTCCCGCCGACGCTGCATTCTGCTCGGGTTATATATGCTTATTTTGAGTTATTTACTCGATATTTCAAAATAAAATATGTGCGCCGTAAAATGTTTTGATGAAGTTATTATCGCTTCTCGATCCGAGATATGGTTCTATCATGGTTGTGCACGGATCTCTATTCGGTGGGTTGATCACCATCTCGAGTATTGATCGTAAGGATAGACCCCAACACGTGGTTATGGTTACGCGGATAGACCCCAAGTCCACACGGAAATGGTAATGAGGTGGTTATGGTTCGACGGATTGACCCTCAAGTCCACACCGAGTTAGCCTACCGATACGTTCGGGCATGGGCCGATTGGATATGTTCCGGCGAATGAATGAGATGTGATGGGCTGGCGGGATACGCCCGAGCCGTGGTTCTTGGTTCTATGATGGGAGTAACAAGAATAACGGATCGGTATCGAAAATGAAAATCTATTTTGCTTACTTAGAAGTGGATTTACGCTTTAAAACCTTCTAAGGTAAGTGCTCAACACGGCATCATGATTCTTTTATTTATGATAAAACCCCACCGAGTGCGCTAGTACTCACCCCAAACTCTTTTTCAAATCTTTTCACGTATGGAGGAGGGCCGGACGGGCGACGCGGCGAGGGTGGAGCTGCGGTTCTTCATGCTATGCTTCCGATGTTGTGTCATATACGCTACTGATATTGATGTATTCTTGTCCCTAATTTTGCTTTCCGATTGGGAACAAGATTTGTTATGTTATTATGTCGTGAGTCTCGACACGAGCATGCTATGTGGTTGACCGGTCTAGTCAATGTGATGTAATGCTATTTTGCTTTCTTGCATTACTTGTTATAAACCAAGATCATGTTTCAAGTTATGGTATCGATATTATTCTCACAGGATTGTTTGTGCACCCCTCCCTTCGTGATATGTCCTAGTTATAGAGGAGATGCTGCCCGATATCATGGTCACATCTTCTTATCATGTATGTTATATGTATTCCCCCCTTCTTCCCCGCTTCTTAACCCCACCCCTAATCACACCCCTAAGCATCCGTGCCTTCCTAGGGAATTGGGCGTGACATCTTAATATCGAGCGCTTTTACGGCTTTGGGTATGTGTCATATTGTTTGATATCAAAGCGCTTTGTTTGCTTTATATCATGTGCGTTCTGAAATCGAGTGTTTAGAACTTGTCCTTCTAAACTGTTTATCAGGTACAGCTACCCTTAGCTCACCGTCAGTCCGCCTCCTTTCAAAAAGGGGATGAGGTATGTGTTTATTTGTTGGTGCTTTATGTGGTTATGTGAGTTTGATGTGATCTTGGTTTCATGTGTTTTGGCCTGGTAAGAGTTTACTTGAAGTAAACGTGATGTGGATGTTGAGGTGGGATGGATGTGGTATGGTTGGGTGTTGATGTGGATGTGGAAATGATTTGTCGATGGGACGGAAGGGCCTATGCGACTGTGATGTGAAAATCGTTTATATGATATGATGTGATTGATGTGATCACGTATGGTTGATGTAAGTCTATGTGTTTACATAGCAATGTATTGTTGATTGAAAATCTTGTTTATTTTGATAAACGAGTGCTTGTAAGTGAATCCTGTATTTGCTTACGTGATTATTATGATAAATATCGATATTGATATTGATATGTGTTGATAAACTAACATGGGGCAGAAAAAGGAAACGTGAATATTTGTTGTTATGTTGATAAACCAACATGTAGGTTTATGGATATTCAAAGGCCCGCATAACGCTGGTTAAGATCCAACAGGATGGATGAGCAGATCCATAAGTTCAGGGAATGTACCAGGAATGTCCATGAGCCGTTGGGAGTATTTCTGGGGAGATTTGTTGGATTGTGGAGAAAGATCCGAGACAGTGGGAAAGTATCAGAATATGAGGCTTACTATCGGTTGACAGAGAGGCTACCAACAGGTTGGCAGCCGTGGGTGAGAAAGCAAGGATACATGATGTTCAGACGGGATCCTATCACCAGACACCTTACCTTGGATTTCACTGAGTTCGCTGCTCGAGTATGGAGACAGTGGACCGATCATCGAGGTATACCATCTGAGGAGGATGTGATAGCAAGGCATGTTCGAGGACCGATCCGTTGATGATAGGGATGATGTTCCTGAAGAGCCTTTGGGAGAGCAGCCATCGCTTAGACGATCGCCATTGCATCAGGATACACCTGTCACTACACCTCCATCGACGATCCTTACCTTCCAAGGACCCGAACGATTTTGAGGCGAGAACCTCCCGGGCGAGAGATTGTCCATCCGACGGTGGCGTGGAAGAGGCCCAGATCGAATTTTCAGGCCACCGATCCAGATCAGTTGGCATCCAGGAAGGAGACTCAGGAGGAGGAAGACCCGGAGGAGGATGAGGAGGGCGGTGAGGACTCGGAGGACCCGGTGATCCAGATAGCGTGACTACTCATGAGGTCGGGCATGTTGAGGAAGGGCAAGCGCCGAGATGGGACTCGGGCACAACTTTCACCGATACTCAGCGATCGAGGCACGGCTTGATGGGATCATACCCACGAGGCTTGCTTCCATGCAGATCGCTTTTAAGGGCGGCCAATTCAAGCCCCGATAGGAAGGAAAGAGAGATGAGGAAAGGCGAGAATGGAACCGCTGGGACGAACGGAGTAGTAGTGGACGGATATGGAGGGCAGAGATCTAGGTAGTCGGTGTACATGATGATCGCAGCAGTCTGCTAGAAGCATGGACAGAGCGCATCTTTTGATGACAAAGAACCGGAGTCGATTCTTTTGCTCATATCCGACCTTTTGGATGACATACCTTGATCTTGTATTTTGACAATTCCTTCATGGACACCGAATATTATCGATACTAACGCCGTTTATGACAGATGTTTATGTTTGATGCTTATATGTGATATGAGCTATGCCATGATGATATATGATCTATGTGATGTGTGATGATAATGTTATGTGAAATGCATAACGATGATATGTTGATAGGATTGCATGATTATATGTGATCGTGCGTGATATGTGGTATATGTGATATGTGATATGGGTGATGATATATGTTGTGCGATGATACCCGTTATCTATACGAACGTGTTTCTAATGTTTCAAACGTCGATGCGTAATGTCGAGAACAAGGAACCAGAGGAACAATAACGTGGAAGAAGCCCAGGAACCACCTTTGGTTCAGCGGCATGCGATCGAGAGTTTTCGCAGATAGAATCCCCCTACGTTCGATGGTCTCGACGAATCGATCGACGCTGAGAACTGGATACGATCCACCGAAAGGATCTTCGAATACATCGGCTGCGAAGAAGCAGAAAAGCTGAATTGCGCGATCTTTCGCCTAACCGATGAGGTCGATTTCGGTGGGAACCTCGAGGAGACCCTAACACCGTGACGATGGGGAAGGTATACGTGGGAAGATTTCAAGGAAGAACTCATGGAAAAGTATGTGCCTGGCCTTTACAGGCAGAGAAGGCAAAACGAGTTCTGGAATCTTCGTCAAGGGAGAAGGACGGTCACCGAGTACGATCGCCGCTCAATCGTCTGTCACGTTATGCTACGCACTGGTTGGCATCGAGGTGCCAGGCGCATGTTCGAGAGAGGACTCCGACCGAGATCGAAATTTCGCTCGTCGACCGTGGAGATCCGACGTATGCTAGCCCTCGAACCGGGCATTAAACATTAAGTCAATGTTGCCCCAGGAAAGAACGATGCCACCCGGACAGCCAGCTGACGGAGGAAGAGGTAAGAGGAAATGGGATGATCGAGGGAAAGGCAATCAGGTGTTCCAAGGGAACCAGAGCGGTCCAGTGATTCCAAGGAATCAAGGCATTCAAGAGAGAAAAGCAACCTTGGGGAAGGAATTTCCAACCCATGCGGCAGGGTGTGGAAAAACCTTGGTGCCAGAAATGCCAAAGGAATCATTTCGGTGAGTGCAGGCAAGGTAGCACCGAGTGCTATCGTTGTAAGAAGTCTTGACATTACGCTCGAGATTGTCCGTTAGGAGGGCCAGCAGTGCAGCCGCCAGTAAGGCAGCATCCAGCTCCGCAGAGGCAGAATCATGCTCCGCCGAGGACAAACAACGGAGCAGGAGGTCACCCTAGGCCAGCAAACCAAAGGCCACCGCAGCAAGCAAGTGTGCGCGCTTGAATTAACAAAGAAGCTTTAAGCTCCCGGAAATCTCGCGGTATAATCCATATGAGTGATATACCGTTTTGCTTTGTTTGATACAGAGCCTCACATTCTTTCGTTTCGAGAATCGCGTGTGAGAGGTTGGGTTTGGTACCCAAGAAATTACAGTACCACGAAATTAGCATCCCGTCGAAGAAGTGCTAAAGGCGAAAAGAGATTTTCCGAACCGGAGGTAGAAATCGTGGCGAAGGTCCTTATCAATTTGCATGTCATCTGAATGGAAGATTTTGATGTCATCTTTGGCATGGATTGGTTGGAAAAGCACATGGCAACTATACGTTGTCTCGAGAGAGAAGTTGCTTTTCGAACAGCCGAAGGAGTGGAAGTTTGTTTCCACGGCATAAGGATGGGTGTTTGCGTGCCAATGATCTCGCGACCGAAGGCGTTGAGGATGATCGGGAAGGAAGTCACAAACTTTCTTGGTGAGTTTGACAGGCACGCTGAACAAATAAGCGATTCAAAAGAGGAGCCAGTGGTGTGTGAATATCCGGACGTGTTTCCCGAGGACTTGCCAGGTTTACCGCCTGATAGACAAGTGGAATTCACTATTGATCTGGAACCAGGAGCAGCACCAGTATCAAAGGCACCATACAGAATGGCACCTAAGGAATTGCAAGAACTGAAAGCGCAGTTGCAGGAGCTGTTGGATCTAGGTTTTATCCGACCTAGCGTGTCGCCGTGGGGAGCGCCAGTTCTGTTCGTCAAGAAGAAGGATGGGTCAATGCGGATGTGTATTGACTACAGAGAGCTGAATAAGCTGACGATCAAGAATAGATATCCTCTTCCAAGGATCGACGATCTGTTTGACCAGCTCAAAGGAGCAAGTGTCTTCTCTAAGATCGATTTGAGGTCAGGCTACCATCAGCTGAAGATCAGGAAGGAGGACGTTGCAAAGACCGCGTTCAGGATGAGGTATGGGCACTACGAGTTCATCGTGATGCCGTTTGGTTTGACCAATGCGCCAGCAGTCTTCATGGATCTGATGAATCGAGTTTTCATCGATGTCGGATAGTTTCGCTTGGTTTTATCGATGATATTCTCATCTATTCCAAGAATGCAGAGTTGCATAGAGAACACCTTCGCACTGCTCGAAACGTTACGGCGTAGAGGTTGTATGCCAAGTATAGTAAGTGCGAGTTTTGGCTCGAGAAGTAATGTTCCTTGGACATATCGTGTCTGCGAAGGAATCAAAGTCGACCCGGTGAAGGTTGAGCGATAAGTAATCGAAGGTTTCGACTAATGCCAATGAGGTTCAAGCTTTCTAGGCTTGGCTGGATATTATAGACGTTTCATCGAAGGGTTTTCAAATTGGCGAGGCCAATGACGCAACAAATCGTGAAATGAATCAAGTTTTCATGGTCCAAGCTTGTGAAGCAAGTTTCAAGAGTTAAAGAAGAAGCTAACAACAATGTCAGGTGTTAGCCGTGCGGGAAGGAACAATGGGTTTGTGGTCTACACCGATGCATCCAAGCTTGGTTTAGGTTGCGTTCTTATGCGTAATCGGAAGGTTATAGCTACGCGTCTCATCGCTTGAAACCGCACGAGTTGAACTACCCAACGCACGACCGGAGTTAGCAAAGAATGCTCATGCATTGAAGATTTGGAGCACTATCTCTATGGAGTTAAGTGTGAGATCTTCACGGATCACAAGAGCCTCAAGTACTTCTTTGAACAAAAGGAGTTGAACATGAGGCAAAGGAGATGGCTAGAGTTGGTGAAGGATTATGATTGCTCTATCAGCTATCACCCGGGGAAAGCCAATGTTGTAGCAGATGCTCTTAGTCGCAAGTCGAGAGCGAAGTTGGGATATCTTCTTACGCAAGAGAAAGAGCTTATTCGAGATTTTGAGAAGCTCACCGAAGTGATTCACCACGGAATCGGTCTAAGGATTCGTCGCAGCTTTGACAAATGAACCGCACACGAGAGAAGCCATCGTGAGTCGCAAATGAGGAGGCAATTCCGGAGAAGATGCGTTTGAAAGCGAGGCTAGAAGATAGCAAGGGATTCACTGTCGAAAGACAACGCTACTATTCCGAGAAGGTTATGTGTGCCACTCAATAGGGAATTGAGAGATAAAATCATGAGTGAAGCTCATGAGGCACCGTATACAACTTCATCCGGAAGCACCAAAATGTACAGACCTTAAAAGGAACTTTTGGTGGGAAGGGATGAAAAAGGATGTAGCGCTTTGTGGAACGTTGTTTGGCTTGTCGCCAGTGAAAGTCAGACACCAACGTCCGTCGGGTTTGTTGCAACCGCTACCAATCCCGTAGAGTGGAAATGGGATCATATCGGTATCGATTTTATGGTGAGTTTTCCAAGGTCGTGAGAGGAAACACCGCTATATGGGTTGTCGCCGATGGACCGACAAAGTCAGCTCATTTCTTACCGATTCGGATGACGACGGGTTAGATAAGCTTGCTCGACTTTACGCCGAGAAATCGCACGTTTACATGGTGTGCCAAGATCGATTCGTCGAGATCGCGACCCGAGGTTCACGCCAAGGTTTTGGAGGAGTCTGCAGGAAGCCGTGGGGACCAAGTCAATCTTAGTACAAAGATTCCATCCTCAAACGGACGGTCGGTGGAAAGGACGATTCGGGTTTTGGAAGACATGTCATGCGCAAATCGTGGCCGATAGAGGAGGAAATGGGAAGAGATACTACCTTTGGTGGAGTTTGCCTATAACAACAGCTATCGTGCCACCATAGAATGGCTCCCTATGAAGCGTTGTGCGGAAGGAAGTGTCGATCGCCACTTTATTGGGACCTAAGTGGGCGAGAGGAAGATGTTAGGACCGAGAGATGGTTCAGCAGACGGTCGAGGTTATCGATCGATCAGCGAAGGATCAAAGAAGCTCAGATGCGCGTAAGTCCTATGCGGACAAGTGTCGTACGGATCTTCGATTCATGATCGGAGATCGCGTTTTCCTTAAGGTTTCCCCGATGAGATGAGTCATTCGTTTCGAAAACGAGGTAAGTTACGACCGAGGTTCGTTGAACCTTTCAAAGTTCTTGAGAGAATAGGCCCCGTTGCCTATAGGTTAGCTTTGCCGCCTAGCATCGGAGATGTTCATGACGTGTTTCACGTTTTTCAGCTGAGAAAGTACGTGTTTGACCCAAAACACGTGATCAAGCATGACCAAGTGGTTCTTGCTCGTGATCCGAGTTACGAGGAGAGACCAAAGGCTGCTTTGGAACGAGAAGTCAAGGAATTGAGGAACAAGCGATTCCGTTGGTGAAGGTGTTGTGGAATCACCACGGAGAGGAGGGCTACGTGGAGTTGGAAGACAAGTTCGTGGCTCAAGACACGAGTTGTTTTCTCCAGTGTGTTTGAAATTTCGGGGATGAAATTTTTCTAATGAGGAGGGATGTGATACCCGTCTTTTCTAAGCTTCGCTTTGCATGGCACGTTTTTCGAGAAAAGGTCAAAGGTTGACTTTTGTTTCGGTGATGCGACCAGTCACGAAACCTCAGGCGTTGTGAAGAGTGTCTTATGACCTAATTCATGACACTAAGTATGCGTGTTTTCGACCACCCATGAAGGTTTGGCACTCCGGAAGTTATCGAAAACCGGACTTTTCATTGGTCTTTAAAAGCATATCTTGTTTATAGTCGTTGTGTCCGGTATTTTATTTTGTGTCCATGGGTACCAAGTTTGCTAAATTTGGA
Organism: Salvia rosmarinus; assembly: GCA_036937905.1. Classification (NCBI taxonomy): domain Eukaryota; kingdom Viridiplantae; phylum Streptophyta; class Magnoliopsida; order Lamiales; family Lamiaceae; genus Salvia; species Salvia rosmarinus. The sequence goes on from CM072820.1 coordinate 40,631,530, forward strand.
GTCCGTTTGCAAAAGGTGCGTCGCTTTTAAGTTTTCGAAAAAGCCGCTTGCATGAATGCACCCCTGCTTTTCCTATAAATAGGAGGCTAGGGCCTTCATTTTCAACGTTCATTTCCTTCGCCTCTGTGTTTACTGGAAGAGCCGAGCAGGCTCAGTACGCTGAAGGCACTGGAGGAGTGGGGATCGAGCCGGGGAGGCTCAGCGGCGGCGCCATTGCGCTACTGCCGAGCCACCACCGCCGATCAACCTCTCCCGCAGCCCTGTTTTTCTGTTTTTGTCCTTTTCTTGTTTTGATTCCGCCTTTTAGTAGATCGTATAGCATAGAACTCGGAATCTAAAGAGACGGGACGGGAAAACGGCCGGAGGCCGGCCAATTTGGCCGCCGAACCTCCGCCGAATCGCCGCCGCCGCCGTGGCTGTTGGCCGCCGATTTGGTGGCCGATGGGCCACCTTTTGGCTACGGGTCCTTTAGGTTTTGAGTTCCGGGCTATGCATTCTACTAAAGTATCGATTCCGTTTTTCTGTTTTTCACGTTTCTGCATGTCGGGATGTTTTCCGTTGCTTCGAGTTTTCTAAAGGAAGTACATGCCCAGGTTATCCATTTTCAACATAGTTTGTCATTCCATGTTCGTCGTTATGCATATTGCTTATGTTTCCATTTTCATGCATCGATTTTGGATGGTTTATCCTAGATCTGAGGATAGGCATCGATTTTTGAAGCTTCTTCGCTGCTAAGATTTGAGTCAACTTGCATGCATGCATATTTTGAAAGTACCCTATTATAGGTCTTGATGCCCTGAATATATTTCCCTTCTGCATCGAGTTGATTTGAAAACCCGGAGAGTGCCAAATATGGGTTCAGAAAGTCGAAAACCCTAGTTTTGCTACGATCTTCGTTTGGATCACGATGTTGCTTTGCTTTGTGGGATGTGACCCCAAAAGTTGTTCCATCTTGTTACCAGGTACCCACTAGTGCGATCGGTGAAGTCATCGGATCCGTAGATATCTCCCGTTGGCGTTTTCATTGCATCAGTTGGGTTATATATGCTTATTTTGAGTTATTTACTACGATATTTCAAAATAAAATATGTGCTACCGAAATGTTTTGATGAAGTTATTCTTGTTCTCCGATCCGAGATATGGTTCTATCATGGTTGTGCACGGATCTCTATTCAGTGGGTTGATCACCATCTTGAGTATTGATCGTAAGGATAGACCCCAACACGTGGTTATGGTTCCGGGGGATAGACCCCTAAGTCCACACGGAAATGGTAATGAGGTGGTTATGGTTCGACGGGATTTGACCTCAAGTCCACACCGAGTTAGCCGATTTGGATACGCTCCGGCACGAGCCAACCGATATGTTCCGGCGAATAGAATGAGATGTGATGGGCTCAAGGGATACGCCCGAGCCATGGTTCTTGGTTCTATGTCGAGTAATAAGAATAACGGATCGTATCGAAAATGAAAAATCTATTTTGCTTACTTAGAAGTGGTTTACGCTTTAAAACCTTCTAAGGTAAGTGCTCAACAGCGGCATCATGATTCTTTTGATTTATGATAAAACCCCACCGAGTGCGCCAGTACTCACCCCAAACTCTTTTCAAATCTTTTCACGGATGGAGGAGGGCGGGCGACTCATGACTGGAGCTGAGGGTTCTTCATGCTATGCTTCCGCGATGTTGTGTCATATACGCACTGATATTGATGTATTCTTGTCCCTAATTTTGCTTTCTCGATTGGGAACAAGATTTGTTATGTTATTATGTTGTGAGTCCGATACTGAACATGCTATGTGGTTGACCGGTCTAGTCAACGGGATGTAATGCTATTTGCTTTCTTGCATTACTTGTTATAAACCAAGATCATGTTTCAAGTTATGGTATCGATATTTTTCTCACAGGTGGATTGTTTGTGCACCCTCCCTTCGTGATATGTCCTAGTTATAGAGGAGATGTTGTCCCATATCATGGTCACATCTTCTTATCATGTATGTTATATGTATTCCCTCTTCCCCGCCTAACCTCAACCCTAATCACACCCCATCCGTGCCTTCCTGAATTGGGCGTGACAACTCATAATTAAAATACTAAAGCAAGAATTAAATAAATAAAGCATAAACTGAAATTATTAAATAAAACCGTAAGATTCCACGATGAACAATTGTAGCAACTTGAATCCGTAAATATTTTGAACTCTCGAATAAAACTAACTATGAAAACTGAATTTGAAGGAATACTGATAAACTAAACTAAACTATTCTGTAAATCAAAAATGCGAAAGGTAAAAACTAAATTTCAAACGTTCTGTGAAAAGCTAAAAAGTAAAGCGTCAAGTCTCAGCCCTCGTCTCTGTCTGCGCATATATCAACCCTAGGCCTCGTGAGTCTCTCTTGCGATCGAGGGTAGCGATGGAATGTCGCGAGCCATCTTTCTGCTGCGCGTCCGTCTTTTCTTGCGGGATTAGCTCACGACATAGTGTCGCGAGCAAGTCTCGCTAAGCGTGTTTTCTCGCGGCTCGTTATTGGGACTAGGGCGGTCGCTAGTCTCGACACAGAATCTTCTGGAGCAAAATTCCCGGCCAGGCTAGCGACCGCTAGGGTGGTCGCTAGTCTCGGCATAAAATCTTCTGGATGGAAACTCGCGGCCAGGCTAGCGACCGCCCTAGCGGTCGCTAGCCCCCTGTTCTTTTTCTCTGTATTTTATTCGCGAGCTTTGCTCGTGAGTTCTCTTCGCGCGCCTATGTCGCGATCTCTCTCCGCCCAAAAATCCCTTTATCTCGTGATCCACCTTTTTTACATCTAAACCTATGCAAAAACGACACGAAATACACATGGCATAATATCTTTCAAGGTAAACATAATTATATCGAATAACATCTAAAGAGATCACTTATCAATTATAAACTGAACATATATGGCCTTATAAATTAGGTAAAAATGAGGTTTATCAAGCTGCATATCACGAACACTCGAGCCATTGGACATTGTCACCGCCGTACCTCGTTGACATGCTCTTGTAATTTCAGGGAAGTTCACTTCTTCCATTTACCTTTTTGTTTTTCGCACTCAGTGCAGTGTGTTGTCTAAAGTGTGGAGATGTGTTTGTCGTCTTTATGTGTTTGCATGTGACTTATGTTTGTTTGGGTGTATTGTCATCCCTTTATACCTTTTGTTTGGATTTGAGTATGCTTTATCGTCTAGTATGCGAGTAGAGTTGAGTGAGCATGATTTGATTGGGTATACATGTCCGAATTAATTTCTAGTGATTCTTGTCGATGAGTGACTTGGCCTGATAATTTTGATGATTGGTCTAGCCATGGGGCACATCAAATTAAATTATGATGAAGTGATATGTGTGGTTGATTGTCGTTGCTACTTGTATGGTCCCCTTGCATGTCTTATCTCGGAAAAAAAAATTATGAAAATGTGAAAAAATTTGTTATTAAAAAAAAGAGTTGGAATAATTTGTTGATGCATTGATGGGTTGAATAAGTGAGCTTAAGGTTGGAATAAGGGGCTCTACTCCTCTCGCTTTGTGTTGCTTCTCGAATGGAAGCTCAAAAGTTATGAGTATGGGAAACCACATTAGGATACTCGAGTTTACAACTTGAAGGTTTGACTTAATGAATATTGTCCTAAAATCCTCCTTGAGTCATCACATCTGGTATTTGTGGTTGAGTATTATGTTGACAATGAGATGTTTTATGCAAGGGGTCTATATGAGTCGGTTATTCGATTATTAAGTGCGTGTGGATCAGATTTTTGATTCGCTTGGATTAAGTCACATGCTCGATCAATTGTTGATTCATTACCATGTTGAGAAGTGTATCGGTTTAGAAATTATAGGATGACGTGATGTCGTGGTATGATCCAATTGAATGTGTGTTTTCTCGATTTATTGTCTGGTGTCGTGGTGACAATGTTTGCTTGAGGACAAGCAAATGTTTAAGTGTAGATGAGTTGTTTAGTATGATTTTGTGATTATTCTTGATGTGTTTTTGCATGCAGTTTCCTGTGGTTTGCTCTATTTCCCCCGTTATTTTGATTAGTATTTATTGATTCAGACTTATTTAGTTTGCTTCGATGTTTTTGTAGAAAACGACATTAAATGAGATGAAATGGATCTGACAAGGATATATATGAAAAGTATACTATATTGAAGATAATCTCGATATGAGTCCATAGATGTAAACGAATCGTAATTCAGAATTCGGACTAGAGAGAACAAAGAGAAACAAAAATATCGCTCAAACACCACCCAACACTCGCTGGGTCGCGTCCTGCATTGGGTGCCATCCGTTTGCCCAGATAGAAGCTCACACCCAGCGCTCGCTGGGCTATGTCCGACGTTTAGTGCCATTTATTTACCCAGACAGATGCTCACACCCAACACTCACTGGGCCAAGTCCGGCACTGGGTGCCATCCGTTGCCTTAAGCAGACGCTCGCACTAACTTTCGCCGGCCCGTCTACTGGGTGTTCGTTTGCCTAATGAAGTCGTCCGCCTAACTCGGCGATGGCTCACCCAAGCTCCGTGGCGAGCACTCGTTTACAAACAGATGATTACCCCCACGCTTCATCCCGTCCGGTCAAGGTGCATTTTCGAGCCCAATTGGCTTAATTATGGGCTTTTGCACGAGGGATTTAAAAGGAAAAAATAACCGCTCTTCTCGAACACGCATTCCACTCACTCAAGATTTTCTCTTTTCTTTTCCTTTTCTTTTTTCTTTTAAATCTTGTACTTGGATTAACATTTGGATTGACGATTCTGGATTTTTGGATGATGAATTCGTGAATGATTGGATTGTAAGTTTTTCTTGTTTCATTATATCTATGTAATTGCTATGGGAATAATTTCTACTGTGAAAACGAATTATCGATTTATAATGAAATAAATGTTGGATTTGTTCTTGTCTTGAATCGTGATTGTTGAGTTGATGATTTGTGATTTCTTATCCGTATAAATTGGTTATTTCATGATCTTAATCAACGGACTTGAAAGAATAGTGTAGCTTGATTATGTGCTTATATTCGATTATTAATTAATACGAGAGAAAATTTATGTTAAATATAAGTTTGATGATGAGCGGGGTTGAGAGACTAGTCCGTCGTTGAGTGATTAATTATATGGATAGGTGTTTGCTATCGATTGCATAATGTTTGATTATTCTTCATAATTGATGACGTCGTGGTTGAAAGGCTAGTTGTCATTAACTTCGTCTAGCATAAACGAGGTCGAGAGTTAGTTTATGTTGAACGTTATGTGAGAATGCGTGAGTGGTTTTATGCATTGTGCACCGATCATTGGCTCATTGACAGTGAGGATAGAGTTTGAACCTTAGAACACTGTCTTCAATTTCGTGTATCTGTCAATTCCTCTTGTTGTCCAAGTACATCATTTTCCTGCTTTCTTTCCTTTCCTGATTTTGTCCGTTCGGTGGTAGATCCCCTTTATTTTAGGATGTTAGTTTTTATTTTTTATTTTTGTGCGTGACATAGAACCGTAGCCCTGTTAAGCCTTCCTTGAGAGTATGACTGGATCAATCTTACCACTCTATAGGGACCTCGTACAATTACGAGTGACTTAGAGAACAACTAGATTAGAACATAGGAACTTAAAATTTTCAAAAGGAAAATGACCATGCCAATCTTTAGCTCCATCTTTCCTTTCCTCTATGTTGGTAGATAGTGAAGAACTTTATAAACTTGTTAAGCGCTTCTTGTTCTAAGACCACCAATCTTAGATTGAAAAGCGCCACCATATACTTCTTTTTCTTCTCTTAGTGAAATCCTTCAAAATAATAATCTCAAAAGAATAACTTTTGAAGATATTTGTAATAATTCTCACAACCTCTATGTAAGAATCACTTATAAAGAATTTATTCATATCTTCAACAAAGAGATCTTCCCAACACATCTTCACCACTCCTGTTAGGCTAGTGCCATTGTCCTAATAAATAAGTCTTTATCAAGATCAAGTGTTTATGTTGTAATCTTCATCGATGCCCCCATTCATCAATAAATATTTCTCAATCTTTAAAATGGATTTCATCACGATCAAACATTAATCAGCGTGGATTAATTGATTCTAAGGTGGCTTTTCCAAACTAGTGTTTCCTGCATTATTGGACGTTGGCTCATTCTTCTATTGGATTTATATATTGAAAGCATATTGGTTGAGCTTGTATATAATATTTCATGTTACCATTATTACAATCTCCTATCTGAATTCTTTATTTGATTGTATATGTTGTCTCATTGTCTCATACAAAAGTTAGATCATACATTGTGTGTAGAAGATCACAGAAGTCTGTATCATTGGTTAAGCTAGTTGAAATATAAAAAGGATCACAACTGAGACAACTTGAGGACGAGTTGTCGGTATAGGCTACAGTATAGATAAGAAGTGGCTTGACTTGGTTGCTTGTTTATGCTGGTACGTCTTGACGTATTGATGGATCACAGTGAGATGAGTTCTTCTATCTGACCATCGTGAAGAACCTAGATCTCGGTGACTTTACGTTGATCTAAACCTCGATAAGGTTTTAGGTGAGTATGAGTTAGTGACCATCACTTTGACTTGTTATGGGTGAGGGTTGCATGAGATAACCCAAGTGTAACAGCCCGCCAATCTAAAGTACGGATTAACGGGACTGTTACTATTAAACAGGGATTAAGAACATAATGACCAACAACTTTTCCAAAACTTCAAACTATTATAGATAGATATATAACGGTTTCATACAAACTGGACCAACAGATCATCAACAAAAGGATTCAACTGATCTGAAGGGTACATAGGTAATATCCAAAATAGTATAATAAAGTGTTTTGAACAGCGGAAAGCATGTGAATGCATATATGACGATATACATCCAAGGTAAACTTTTAACGACAAAAACTCCGACTGCTCAACACTTGTCCATCCCATCAGCAGCTCAACCTGCACATTTAAAAACAAACATGCAGGGCTAAGTACAAGATTGCACTTAGTGGACTCATGCCAAAATCATTTAAATAAATTACACTGCCCATGAGTATAACACGAGGGTTTTAGTTGAAATAACTCGTGAATACCAAAATACTTTATCATTTCTCAAAAGATTCGCCTGGCCAGGCATTTTCTGATTCGTATGATCCGTATCATTTATATAACTGTTCATAACTGATCTCACGCCGTAGAAGTAGGCCTCCTTCTACCGACGCCGTGATCGGCCGAAGATGTTGCTAACGGCTCACAATCACATAGTCAGGGATTCTGCATCTGACTAGGATCCATGACCGGCCGATGATGTTACTAACGGCTCACAGTCACAAACTGGTGTACACGTTAATCTTAGTCAGGAATTCTGCATCTGACTAAGATCCGATATCGATTTTAAAATTGGGAGCTACCCAATAACTGATTCACTTTCATAGTTGGCTCGCCCAACAACATGATAGGATACATACGTTAAAACATAAATACTTTGGGCATGTAATTGAATAACAGTTCATAATCATTTTCAACTGAAAGCTTGTAAATAAATACTTTTTTGAAGAAAGCGTTGTAAATAAAAGGGTTTTTGAGTAAAGCCCACCTCGTATCTGAAGGTCGTTATACTACGGTCTCCTTTCACTTCGTCGCCGCCCGTGATCACCTTAATGTTAGAATTATTTTAGTACGTCGGTTACGTTCGATAGAGACGAGCATAGTCTATAACGTTCTATGCATCAAATAAGGCTATCGCCGGACTTATTTTGATGTTCCTTAATCAATTGATGTTGATTACAAATTTTCTTAAATTATAAGGAATATTTTATCTTTTAGTATATAATATGCGTTTTAATGTACTTACGTAACGTAAGTTACATTTCTACTAAGCGTCTTCGTCGCATAGATCACGTATTATCGAATCATGCGTGCCCTTTGACCTTGGTCGACGATTTTGGTCAACTATTTTGACCAAGTCGACAAAAAGTCAACAATTTTGACTTTGGTCGACAAAAGTCGATATTTTGACTTTTCAATTATTATGAAATTCTATCATTTTATGTGCAATTCTTGTTCCAAAATTCCCATAAAATCATACTATGTCTAAAACATTATTTTAGATCATATTATGTAATTATATTTGATAAAATAAATTTATAACATTAATATACTTAGGGTATAATTTTCGATCACCTGATTAATCCACTAAACATTTTCAAAAATTCCATAAATTCACATAATACTTAATCACCCTTAATTATCCTTATTATAACATAATTGTTATTTATTATGAACTATTGAATTTAATGTTCCTAAGTCATATTTCAAAATTTCGACTTAGGTCGAATAATTTTATAAATTCGATAAATTCATACAACCATATATTATGAATCTACATCATCAAAATTATATGATAACACTTAAATATGATTTATATCACAACCTTCTATCATAGGTTATAATTTTCGAAATTCTTGGACTTAGGTACTAAAGTTTTCCAAAAATTCTATATAAATTCATATAAACTTATTTAATACCCTAGATTATTATTCCATGCTCAAATCAACAATTAAAAATCAAAATCATCAACATATCATCCCCCTAAGTTTTCGGTCCAATTTTTAAATTACATAGCATGCTTAATTTTGTGATATAATTATAATACATGCTTAATAACATCATATAAATGTAATATCTAAACATATTAGCATGAGTTATATAATTTTCGAAAATCATATGATTAAACTAAGCTTATAACATAAATTCTAACGTATATACAAGGCTCGTAAGAATTCTAACCTTTTAATCGGTATAGATTTGATCGGCGTCGGCTAGTCGATCTAAGTTTGGGCTCTTGCTCAAGATGAACACTCTCTCTTCCTCTCCTTATAATTTTCGAAACTTTGGTGTGTGGTGAACAAATGAAGGCTCTCATGGGGTATTTATAGACTTAGGCTACTTATTTTTTTATTATTATGTGAAAATATCTAAGATCCACTTGTTACAAATCTTATCCCTAACCTTATCATATCTTATCAAGAATCTTATCTTATACAACTCACCCCACTTGCTACCTTATCCTTTAATTAGATACATTGAACCATAGGTTAAATTAAATTCAACACTTTATTAAATATATATATATATACGTCGCCCACAATTCAATAGGCCTTAGGGTTTATTTATTTGTTTTATTACTATAATATATATTTTATTATACTATATTATAATTAATTAGGAATTTATATCATAATTATCAAAATTTAAAACAATTAACACACTAAACCTTTATTAAGTAGTTCACGCCAACTACTTCTTTTTAGACTAGGTTTTTATTTAATTTTTATATTATATATTATATTATTATCATATTATTATTATAGTATAAAGTTGCTTTAGAAAATTCAAATATTTCAACTATACAAATGGCACTATTATATAGTAGGAAATTAAATATTTTCCAACCATTTTTTCAACATTTTCGGCTCCTTCATTAATGAGCATGAGATTACTTGTTTTAATTTTCTACCATCACTACTTTACACTTATAATATGATAGGATCCAACTCATACCTTATCCTTAATTATAGGATAATGTTTATCACATAAAATCATGCTCAACAACCTAAAATTGGCGCCACTTTTGAGTACAAGTGCACCCCCACTTGTGCAAGTTGTAATACACCTCATTTTATCCTTAATGACATCATAATAATATAATAATTATCATGCATCATTAATTAAATAAGAATAAAAATTAATTTGTGCTTAGAAAACCCTAATTTTCGATTTTCACTAAGGTATTTCCAAATATTTTATTTCCTTGTATAAAATAGCTACTACATAATTATGTGACATATTATATGTCTTAGATAATAATTTAATCATAGATAAGTATTTAAAATAATTTAGATATTAAAACCCTAATTTTCGAATTAAATATTTTGAAAATTATCAAAATATGGTACATCTCATTCTTAAATTTTCTAGCATTATTTAATGATAAATAATGCTCTTTTATAATAAAATAATTATAGGAATTTGAATTTTATAATTCGAGATCATTTATTGAGTTATCGACTCATCTCTAAAAACCGACGTTTAAAACGTCTAAAAATTCTTATAGACGAATTATCTCTAAGACGTCTAAAATAAAGTTTGTTACAACTTTATTTATTCCTATAATAATAGGAGTTTCGAAATTAAGCTTATTAGCTTAATAATACTGTAAGACGTATCTTGCCGAATTTATTCGGCGTTAGAAAATTAATTTTGAAGGAATATTGAAATTATATTCCTTAATTCACTAAGCATCGATGAATTTTATACGAAATTATCAATTATGCTTGGTCAAAGTCAAGAGTTGACTAATTAAGATTTTTAATTATTGATTTAATAATACTAATTATGGAATTTATTATCGTAATCTTGTATTAAAATTACGGGATATTACATTCTACCCCCCTTAAAAAAAATTTCGTCCTCGAAATTTGCATACCTCAAAAGAGTTCGGGTATCGCTCTTTCATAGCGTCCCGAGTTCCCACGCCGCTTCTTCTTGTCCGTGGTGTTTCCATAGGACTTTTACTAACGGGATTGATTTATTTCTCAACTGTTGAACCTTATGATCTAAAATAGCCACAGGCTCCTCCTCGTAGCTCATGTCAGGATTTAAGACCACGTCATCATGATGTATTACGTGTTTCGGGTCATACACGTATTTTCTCAATTGCGACACGTGAAATACATTATGGACATTACCCAAACTTGGTGGTAATGCTAGTCTATAGGCTACAGGGCCTATTTTCTCAAGGATCTCGTAAGGTCCTATAAATCGTGGTTTCAATTTTCCTTTACCCCAAATCTCACAATGCCTTTAGATGGAGAGGTTTTAAGAAAAACCTTGTCTCCACACTCAAATTCTAGCTCGGATCTACGGGTATCGGCATATGATTTCTGCCTATCCTGAGCTTCCTTTATTCTTTGTCTTATCTAGCGAACAATTTCAATCATTTCTTCCACTGTATCGGGCCCTAAAATTTTCCTTTCACCAACTTCATCCCAATAAAGTGGTGATCGACACTTCCTTCCATACAATGCTTCATATGGGGCCATATTAATTGTCGCCTGATAACTATTATTATAGGCGAACTCAATAAGCGGTAAAACTTGTTCCCAAGTTGCGCCTCGATCCAATACTACCGTTCTCAACATATCCTCTAGCGTTTGGATCGTTCGTTCTGATTGGCCATCTGTCTGTGGATGAAAAGCTGTGCTAAAATTCAGCTTCGTTCCTAATTCCTTTTGTAGGCTAACCCGAAATCTCGAGTAAATTTTGAATCTCTATCGAGTGATAGATTTTGGTATTCCATGTAGACGTACAATTTCCTTTACATATAACTGGGCTAATTTGTCGGATCCATAGGTAATTGAATTGGTAGGAAATGAGCACATTTTGTAGGCGATCCACTACTACCCATATAAGCGATGTTACCCTTTTGTGACTTGGGTAAACCTGTTACAAAATCCATAGCTATGTCGTCCCATTTCCATTCGGGTATCTCCAAAGGTTGCAGCTTTCCATATGGCCTTTGATGTAATGCCTTCACTTGTTGACAAATAAGACAACGTTCGACGAAAGAGGCTATATCTCTTTTCATTCCTTCCCACCAGAACTTTCCTCGTAAGTCTTGGTACATTTTGGTACTGCCTGGGTGGGCGGTATAAGGAGTATCATGAGCTTCACTCATGATTTCATTTCTAAGCTCGTCATTGTTTGGAATGCATAGCCTCTCCTCAAATAATATCGCGTTATCAGATGCTTCCTTGAAACCTTTTTGTTCTCCCATTCTAACTTTAATCCTTATCTTTTCTAGTTCCTCGTCCTTTCTTTGTTCTTCTATAATTCTATTTCTCAAATCAGACATCATAGTAAGGGTAGCAATATTACCTATGATTGTCTTTGGTGGTTCGACTATCTCTATTGATAGTTTCTCAAACTCTTGATGAGTTTTCCTTCCTTTGTCAAGAGACATCCAAGCTTTGACTGACCTTTACGACTCAGGGCATCTGCTACTACATTAGCTTTTCCGGGATGATAGTTTATGCCACAGTCGTAGTCTTTTACTAATTCGAGCCATCTCCTTTGTCTCATGTTAAGATCTTTTTGCTCGAAAAAGTATTTTAAGCTTTTGTGGTCAGTAAAGATTTCACATCTCACTCCGTAGAGATGATGTCTCCAAATCTTTAGGGCGTGAACCACAACTGCCAGTTCCAAATCATGAGTCGGGTAGTTCAACTCATGTGGCCTAAGTTGTCGTGATGCGTAAGCTATTACCTTTCCTTCTTGCATCAATACACAACCGAGTCCATTCTTGGAAGCATCGGTATAGATAACATATTCTTTGTTCGAATCTGGAACAGCTAATACCGGTGCACTAGTCAGTTTTTCCTTTAACGTTTGGAAACTTGCCTCACACTCATCAGTCCATGTGAATTTAATCCTCTTTCGGAGTAACTGTGTCATTGGCCTTGCTATTTTGGAGAATCCTTCAATGAATCTCCTATAGTAACCAGCTAATCCTAGGAAACTTCGAATTTCGTTTTGAGTGGTCGGTGTTTTCCATCCTTGTACAGCTTCGACCTTTGCCGGATCAACTTTTATTCCTTCCACGACACAATGTGTCCAGGAATATTACTTCCTTAAGCCAAAATTCACACTTGCTGAATTTAGCATAAAGTTGTTCGGCTCGTAGGTCTCAGTAACAATTGTTCTTAAGTGTTCCTATGTTCTTCTTCATTCTTGAATAAATGAGAATATCATCTATGAAGACTAAGACAAACTTATCCAAGTATGGGTGGAACACTCGGTTCATAAGATCCATAAACACGGCAGGTGCGTTAGTTAGACCGAACGGTACAACTACAAACTCGTAGTGACCATACCTTGTTCGGAATGCCGTTTTAGATATATCTTCCGGCCGTATCTTAAGTTGATGGTATCCTGATTTAAGATCGATTTTCGAGAATACACTTGCACCTCTCAACTGATCGAACAAATCGTCATCCTTGGTAATGGATATTTGTTCTTGGCGTCGGTTGTTTAATTCCCATAATCGATGCACATTCGCAGCGAGCCATCCTTCTTCTTTACAAAGCAGACGGTGCTCCCCATGGTGAAACACTTGGTCTAATAAAACCCAAGTCCAATAACTCTTGGATTTGAATTTTTAGCTCTTCGAGTTCCTTTGGTGCCATTCTGTATGGCGCTTTTGATACTGGAGCTGATCCGGGCTCCAGATCAATTGTGAACTCTAGGCTGCTGTCGGGGGTAGTCACAGTAGCGTGTCGGGAAGGCGTGCGGAAATTCTCGAACAATTTCTACGTCTTCGATCCTTGTTTCCGCCTTTTCCTCTCCATTTAGATAAACAAGGAATGCTTGACATTCCTTCTTGTTCATCATTCTCCTTGCTTGGAGTGCGGATATTATTGGGATTTTCTTTCCCATACTAATCCCATAGAAATTTGTAGCTTCTTTTCCCGGTGGTTGCATCGAGATTCTTCTTTCCTTGCATAAGATCGTGGAATGGTTTTCGGCCAACCAATCCATCCCTAAGATTATATCTACATCCCCCATAGGTATTACGTTCAAGTTATTTGCTAGAACCTTAAGTGAGCCTAAGTTCAATTCTAAGTTCGAGCAAGTATGAGTAACGGTCATAGTACCTCCTATAGGTGACGAGATTCTCATTTCCTGATTCGTTTCCTCAGGTTTAAGTCCTAACATATCAACGCATGCTTTTGAAATGAAAGAATGCGAAGCACCCGTATCGAACAGAAGTATAATAGGTACATTGCAAAGTAATCCCATACCCGCTAGGTTACCTTGGTTCTGCTCGTTCTGGCGCCTATGTAGCGCATAGGCTCTGGCCTGAGCTGGCTGCGGCCGACGAGGTGCTTGCCTTTGTTGATATGGCTGTTGTTGCCGCGATTGCTGTTGTCTCTGCGGCTGCTGTCGTTGCTGCTGCTGCTGGGGTTGGTATTGAATTGCCCTTAACGGTTGGGCAGGGCCTGCTTGATTTGGCCTTCCCATGGTTATCTGGCGAATTCCAGGGCATTCATTTGCATAGTGGCCTCTCACGCCACACTTATAGCAAACGGGATTTCCAGCCATGCACACCCCTGTGTGTCTTTTGTTGCACTTTGGGCATGGCGGAATTCTCACAATCTCTTGGGTAGGTGGAGTAAATATGGGTCTCCTCCATCCTTGCCCTTGAGAAGCCATGTTATTCCGCCATGGCCTTTTGTTTCGTTATTAAAGCCTCCTCGGTTAAAGTTGCTATTATTAGGACCTCCTTCCCATTTAAGCTTTCCTTTGTCACCGACATTACGTGGCCGAGTCGGTGTAAGTTTCTCTCGGGCATTGCTTTGCTCTATGTCTAATGCTCGACTAAGAGCCTCCGTATAAGTTAAGTCACCATGACTTGCTAGTGACATCCTTATTTCGTGCCTTAGTCACCGCTCGAACTTTTCGACATTTTCATGTCGGTCTTACTAGGTCCTGGCGTATCTAGACATATCGCAAAAGCGATCGATCGTACTCGTTGACCGACATCTTGTTTTGCTTTAGGTTGAAAAATTGAACCTCTTTCTTTTTCGGTAACTTTTAGGGATGTATTTATCATACATTTCGGTTTGAAGTCATCGGTAAAGTATTCCATTTGTTCGGGTTAACGTCTTTCTCCTTGCTTCCCACCGAAGTCCGCCGGTCCGGTGAGTTGAAGCGTAACGCAAGATAACCTCTCTTGCGTGGTACAACGAAGAAAATCAAAAATTCGCTCAATAGCCCTGACCCATTGTTCGGCATCCTCAGGGCTTCCTTTACCATTGAAGGAGGGCGGGTTTTGTCTTAAGAATAATTCCTCAACCCTACGGTCAGGTGGAGGTGGGGGTGGTACCGGGATCTCTTCACTTTCAGCTCGAGGTATTCTTCCTCTGCCCCTACCTCTTCCTCTACCTCTGCCCCTCTCTTCTTGCTGAGGTGCACGTCTGGGCGGCATTCTGTTAATAAAACGTAGTTAGCGTTTATATAACGTTCATTGTAATTGAATATACATAACATCTTTATACAATCGTATCGTAAAACAACTTTAAACAACCATCATTCCTTTCGAACAACTTGTCGTCATAAAAAGCCCATCTAGGGTCATCATGTATATATATATATATGTGGAAAATTTGCCTCAAAGAGGACTATTTTGTACAAGTCATAAGACTTCAAAAGATCTCATAAGCGTTTACAAAATACTATGCTTCTATAGCTCTTGCTAGAGCATCTCTCGTTATACTAAACATACTAACCATACTATCTATAATATGATTTATTTAGTCTTTAGGTTTTCTCGTTGTCGAGTGCCCTTCGTCTTCTCATACTCTTCACTCCTGAAACTTGCCTCGTGTCCAAGTATGTCCTTCCTCATCACATTAAATACTTCATTCTTTCATAGGGCCGGGTAATGTTGCTTCCATGTATTCCTCCATGAGACTAGGATCCGCGTGGTGGGCGTTTTCTCTTCTCGGCATAAGCGATGTGGTAGGATATGGGTCCCATATATTGGCCTTCATAGTACTCCTTTCCTTGGTGTCTTCGTGCCATGTATATTGTTGAGGAAGGTTCTTACAGGAACTTCCGCTATAACCATACATGTCGTCACGTATTCTTGAGATGGTTGACAAATCTTTGTAGACATTAGATATGCGAACCTTGGTATCTCCGAATTCTCTCAATAGATAACGATATTCTTTCGCCATATTTCTCTTGCATATTCTTGCCAATCTGTTGGCGATGGGTAAATAGTCGCTGATTCCGTCTAAAAGTCCGTTATTCCATAGTAATGAGCTTTTATCCATAATCGCAATAACTCATCCAGAACTGCCCTAGCTATATCGCTGCAACTGGTCTATAAAGAATCGATACTCGAGCTCTTCTCGTGTGAACCTTTCCTTTTCTTGGCCATGTCGAATATAGATAGTACTAGCGTATGTCAATCTATATCGATAAGCGGATAAAGAATGGAAAATATCTCATTAGCGAGATAAAGCAAACACATCGATAAGCGGATAAATGTTTACATCAAAGATCCTATGTTCATTCTATATCATAATTATACTTATGGGATCTCTACTCTTAACTCTCTAAGTTCTTTGGTTCTTAACAAAATTTTCAGTCTAATTTCAACTGTCCCCACGAATTCTGGAGATGGATTCAGGATTTCTATCCTTCATATGAAATGAAGTTCATTGTGATAAGGTACGTGGCGAAAACCGTTTGCAAAACGGAGTTCAAACGAATGAGAATGAGTTAAAACAAGAACACTGCGCAGTGCAGTTTTCTGCCTGCGCGACCATGCGCCGAAATTACTTCCTTCCTATGATTGCGAGCTCATGTTCTGCTTCGTACGAGTTTCCTTACAAGATTTGTTTAGCTTTCTTTGGTCCTTATCGAACCCATGCGTCTTGCACCTTTGATCCATTCTTTTGCTTTCGTCATTCTTTCGTTGAAAACTCGAGTTTGTTTTCAACCGACTTTTCGTTGTTCGTAAATCAATACCTTACTATTGTTCTCGCAAAAGGGATTAAGCTCCTATAACTCATACTTCTATGTTCAAGAGGTGAGCATGCTTCTTAGAGCATCTAAGTTCTGTTGTGAAAACATATCCACTTTCAAAATGAACTGTAAAACTTTGAAATAAATGTTTCAAAAATCGTAACATAACTTCTGTATTCATGCTTTCAGTAACTCAAGCATCACTTTTGACATTATCATGCCAACTGTTTCTCATTCTCTGTAAACCCTGTCTCATACCACTGATAACTCATTATCGTATTACTTTTGACATAAAATTGTCAACTTTTCACATAACACTGAAAATCCTTTTTGGAAAATGTTTCAAAACTTTCATAACTTTCACTGTTTTCAAAATATGAGTTCAATCTCATTTTCAAAATTTCAAGTTCAACTGTTCAAACTTTCAACTTTCAATCTCAAAACTGAGAAAATAATTTACCTATTTTCCGGTTGAGCTTGATGTGATGGAGTGTTGAGCACAGTCAGCTGATTTCTAGAAGTCTAGTGACTCAATCTAGACTTAACTTTTGAAAGAAAGTTTTAGGGTTCAAAGGACGACCCGCTCGATACCAGCGTAACGACCCGCCAATCTAAAGTGCGGATTAACGGAATTGTTACTATTAAACGAGGATTAAGAACATAATAACCAACAACTTTTCCAAAACTTGAAACTATTATAGATAGATATATAACGGTTTCATACAAAGCGGACCAACGGATCATCAACAAAATGATTGGTGATCCGAAGGTACACATAAGTAATATCGAAATAGTATAATAAAGTGTTTTGAGCAGTGAAAGCATGTGAATGCATATATGACGATATACATCAAGGTAAACTTTTAACGACAAAAACTCCATTGCTCGACACTTGTCCATCCATCATTTCGACTGCACATTTAAAAACAAACATGCAGGGCTAAGTACAAGATTGCACTTAGTGGACTCATGCCAAAATCATTTAAATAAATTACACTGCCCATGAGTATAACACGAGGGTTTTAGTTGAAATAACTCGTGAATACCAAAATACTTTATCATTTCTCAAAAGATTCGCCTGGCCAGGCATTTTCTGATTCGTATGATCCGTATCATTTATATAACTGTTCATAACCGATCTCACGCCGTAGAAGTAGGCCTCCCTTCTACCGACGCCGTGATCGGCCGAAGATGTTGCTAACGGCTCACAATCACATAGTCGGGGATTCTGCATCGACTAGGATCCATGACCGGCGATGATGTTACTAACGGCTCGCGATCAAAGCGGTGTACCGTTAATCTTAGTCGAGATTGCGCATCGACTAAGATCCGATATCGATTTTAAAATTGGGAGCTACCCATAACGATTCACTTTCATAGTTGGCTCGCCCAACAACATGATAGGATACATACGTTAAAACATAAATACTTTGGGCATGTAATTGAATAACAGTTCATAATCATTTTCAACTGAAAGCTTGTAAATAAATACTTTTCGAAGAAAGCATCGTAAATAAAAGGGTTTTCGAGTAAAGCCCACCTCGTATACGAAGGTCGTTATACTACGGTCTCCTTTTCTTACGTCAACGCCCAGTCCACGTATCACCTTAATGTTAGAATTATTTTAGTACGTCGGTTACGTTCGATAGAGACGAGCATAGTCTATAACGTTCTATGCATCAAATAAGGCTATCGCCGGACTTATTTTGACGTTTCCTAATCAATTGATGTTGATTACAAATTTTCTTAAATTATAAGGAATATTTTATCTTTTTAGTATATAATGTACGTTTTAATGTACTTACGTAATGTAAGTTACATTCTTACTAAACGTACTACGTCGCATAGATCACGTATTATCGAATTGCGTGCCCGTTGACCTTGGTCAACGATTTTGGTCAACTATTTTGACCAAGTCAACAAAAAGTCAACAATTTTGACTTTGGTCAACAAAAAGTCGACATTTTGACTTTTCGATTATTATGAAATTCTATCATTTTATGTGCAATTCTTGTTCCAAAATTCCCATAAAATCATACTATGTCTAAAACATTATTTTAGATCATATTATGTAATTATATTTGATAAAATAAATTTATAACATTAATATACTTAGGGTATAATTTTCGATCACATTGATTAATCCACTAAACATTTTTCAAAATTCCATAAATTCACATAATACTTAATCACCCTTAATTATCCTTATTATAACATAATTGTTATTTATTATGAACTATTGAATTTAATGTTCCTAAGTCATATTTCAAAATTTCGACTTAGGTCGAATAATTTTATAAATTCGATAAATTCATACAACCATATATTATGAATCTACATCATCAAAATTATATGATAACACTTAAATATGATTTATATCACAACCTTCTATCATAGGTTATAATTTTGAAATTCTTGGACTTAGGTACTAAAGTTTTCCAAAATTATATAAATTCATATAAACTTATTTAATACCTAGATTATTATTCCATGCTCAAATCAACAATTAAAAATCAAAATCATCAACATATCATCCCCCTAAGTTTTCGGTCCAATTTTTAAATTACATAGCATGCTTAATTTTGTGATATAATTATAATACATGCTTAATAACATCATATAAATGTAATATCTAAACATATTAGCATGAGTTATATAATTTTCGAAAATCATATGATTAAACTAAGCTTATAACATAAATTCTAACGTATATACAAGGCTCGTAAGAATTCTAACCTTTTAATCGGTATAGATTTGATCGGTGATCGGCTAGTCGATCTAAGTTTGGGCTCTTGCTCAAGATGAACACTCTCTTCCTCTCCTTATAATTTTGAAACTTTGGTGTGTGGTGAACAAATGAAGGCTCTCATGGGGTATTTATAGACTTAGGCTACTTATTTTTTATTATTATGTGAAAATATCTAAGATCCACTTGTTACAAATCTTATCCCTAACCTTATCATATCTTATCGAGAATCTTATCTTATCTGACTCACCCCACTTGCTACCTTATCCTTTAATTAGATACATTGAACCATAGGTTAAATTAAATTCAACACTTTATTAAATATATATATATATATCGTCGCCCACAATTAATAGGCCTTAGGATTTATTTATTTGTTTTATTACTATAATATATATTTTATTATACTATATTATAATTAATTAGGAATTTATATCATAATTATCAAAATTTAAAACAATTAACACACTAAACCTTTATTAAGTAGTTCACGCCAACTACTTCTTTTTAGACTAGGTTTTTATTTAATTTTATATTATATATTATATTATTATCATATTATTATTATAGTATAAAGTTGCTTTAGAAAATTCGAATATTTCACTATCAAATGGCACTATTATATAGTATGAAATTAAATATTTTCCAACCATTTTTCAACATTTTCGCTCCTTCATTAATGAGCATGAGATTACTTGTTTTAATTGTCTACTATCACTACTTTACACTTATAATATGATAGGATCCAACTCATACCTTATCCTTAATTATAGGATAATGTTTATCACATAAAATCATGCTCAACAACCTAAAATTGGCGCCACTTTTGAGTACAAGTGCACCCCCACTTGTGCAAGTTGTAATACACCTCATTTTATCCTTAATGACATCATAATAATATAATAATTATCATACATCATTAATTAAATAAGAATAAAAATTAATTTGTGCTTAGAAACCACAATTTTCGATTTTCACTAAGGTATTTCCAAATATTTTATTTCCTTGTATAAAATAGCTACTACATAATTATGTGACATATTATATGTCTTAGATAATAAATTTAATCATAGATAAGTATTTAAAATAATTTAGATATTAAAAACCCTAATTTTCGAATTAAATATTTTCGAAAATTATCAAAATATGGTACATCTCATTCTTAAATTTTCTAGCATTATTTAATGATAAATAATGCTCTTTTATAATAAAATAATTATAGGAATTTGAATTTTATAATTCGAGATCATTTAGTGAGTTATCGACTAATCTCTAAAAGCAAGCGTTTAAAACGTCTCAAAATTCTTATAGACGAATTATCTCTAAGACGTCTAAAATAAAGTTTGTTACAACTTTATTTATTCCTATAATAATAGGAGTTTCGAAATTAAGCTTATTAGCTTAATAATACTGTAAGACGTAACTGCCGAATTTATTCGACGTTAGAAAATTAATTTTGAAGGAATATTGGAAATTATATTCCTTAATTCACTAAGCATCAGTGAATTTTATACAGAAATTATCCAATTATGCTTGGTCAAAGTCAAGAGTTGACTAATTAAGATTTTTAATTATTGATTTAATAATACTAATTATGGAATTTATTATCGTAATCTTGTATTAAAATTACGGGATATTACATTCTACCCCCCTTAAAAAAAATTTCGTCCTCGAAATTTGCATACCTCAAAAGAGTTCGGGGTATCGCTCTTTCATAGCGTCCTCGAGTTCCCACGTCGCTTCTTCTTGTCCGTGGTGTTTCCATAGGACTTTTACTAACGGGATTGATTTATTTCTCAACTGTTGAACCTTATGGTCTAAAATAGCCACAGGCTCCTCCTCGTAGCTCATGTCAGGATTTAAGACCACGTCATCATGATGTATTACGTGTTTCGGGTCATACACGTATTTTCTCAATTGCGACACGTGAAATACATTATGGACATTACCCAAACTTGGTGGTAATGCTAGTCTATAGGCTACAGGGCCTATTTTCTCAAGGATCTCGTAAGGTCCTATAAATCGTGGTTTCAATTTTCCTTTTACCCCAAATCTCACAATGCCTTTAGATGGAGAGGTTTTAAGAAAAACCTTGTCTCCACACTCAAATTCTAGCTCGGATCTACGGGTATCGGCATATGATTTCTGCCTATCCTGAGCTTCCTTTATTCTTTGTCTTATCTAGCGAACAATTTCAATCATTTCTTCCACTGTATCGGGCCCTAAAATTTTCCTTTCACCAACTTCATCCCAGTAAAGTGGTGATCGACACTTCCTTCCATACAATGCTTCATATGGGGCCATATTAATTGTCGCTGATAACTATTATTATAAGCGAACTCGATAAGCGGTAAAACTTGTTCCCAAGTTGCGCCTCGATCGAATACTACCGTTCTCAACATATCCTCTAGCGTTTGGATCGTTCGTTACGATTGGCCATCATGCGTGGATGAAAAGTTGTGCTAAAATTGACTTTTCCTAATTCCTTTTGTAGGCTAACCCGAATCTCGAGTAAATTTTGAATCTCTATCGAGTGATAGATTTTGGTATTCCATGTAGAGCGTACAATTTCCTTGACATATAAGCGGGCTAATTTGTCCGGATCCATAGGTAATTGAATTGGTAGGAAATGAGCACATTTTGTAAGGCGATCCACTACTACCCATATAGCGATGTTACCCTTTTGTGACTTGGGTAAACTGTTACAAAATCCATAGCTATGTCGTCCCATTTCCATTCGGGTATCTCCAAGGTTGCAGCTTTCCATATGGCCTTTGATGTAATGCCTTTACTTGTTGACAAGTAAGACAACGTTCGACGAAAGGGGCTATATCTCTTTTCATTCCTTCCCACCGAACTTTCCTCGTAAGTCTTGGTACATTTGAGTCTTGCACAGGTGGGCGGTATAAGGAGTATCATGAGCTTCACTCATGATTTCATTTCTAAGCTCGTCATTGTTTGGAATGCATAGCCTCTCCTCAAATAATATCGCGTTATCGGATGCTTCCTTGAAACCTTTTGTTCTCCCATTCTAACTTTAATCCTTATCTTTTCTAGTTCCTCGTCCTTTCTTTGTTCTTCTATAATTCTATTTCTCAAATCGAGACATCATAGTAAGGGTAGCAATATTACCTATGATTGTCTTTGGTGGTTCGACTATCTCTATTGATAGTTTCTCAAACTCTTGATGAGTTTTCCTTCCTTTGTCGAGAGACATCCAAGCTTTGGTGACCTTTACGACTCGGGCATCTGCTACTACATTAGCTTTTCGGGATGATAGTTTATGCCACGATCGTAGTCTTTTACTAATTCGAGCCATCTCCTTTGTCTCATGTTAAGATCTTTTGCTCGAAAAAGTATTTTAAGCTTTGTGGTCGATAAAGATTTCACATCTCACTCGTAGAGATGATGTCTCCAAATCTTTAGGCGTGAACCACAACGCCGGTTCAAATCATGAGTCGGGTAGTTCAACTCATGTGGCCTAAGTTGTCGTGATCGTGGCTATTACCTTTCCTTCTTGCATCAATACACAACCGAGTCCATTCTTGGAAGCATCGGTATAGATAACATATTCTTTGTTCGAATCGGAGCAGCTAATACGGTGCACTAGTCGGTTTTCCTTTAACGTTTGGAAACTTGCCTCACACTCATCGATCCATGTGAATTTAATCCTCTTTCGAGATGGCGTGTCATTGGCCTTGCTATTTTGGAGAATCCTTGATGAATCTCCTATAGTAACCACTAATCTAGAAACTTAATTTCGTTTTGAGTGGTCGGTGTTTTCCATCCTTATGCGACCGACCTTTGCGGATCAACTTTTATTCCTTCCACGACACAATGTGTCCAAGGAATATTACTTCCTTAAGCGAAATTCACACTTGCTGAATTTAGCATAAAGTTGTTCGGCTCGTAGGTGCTCACCTAACGTTCTTAAGTGTTCCCTATGTTCTTCTTCATTCTTGAATAAATGAGAATATCATCTATGAAGACTAAGACAAACTTATCCAGTATGGGTGGAACACTCGGTTCATAAGATCCATAAACACGGCGGTGCGTTAGTTAGACCGAGCAGGTACAACTACAAACTCGTAGTGACCATACCTTGTTCGAATGCCGTTTTAGATATATCTTCGGCCGTATCTTAAGTTGATGGTATCTGATTTAAGATCGATTTTCGAGAATACACTTGCACCTCTCAACGATCGAACAAATCGTCTATCCTTGGTAATGGATATTTGTTCTTGGCGTCGGTTTGTTTAATTCCTATAATCGATGCACATTCGCAACGAGCCATCCTTCTTCTTTACAAAGCAGGACGGGTGCTCCCATGGTGAAACACTTGGTCTAATAAAACCCAGTCCATAACTCTTGGATTTGAATTTTAGCTCTTGAGTTCCTTTGGTGCCATTCGTATGGCGCTTTTGATCTTGGGCGATCAGGGCTCCGGATCAATTGTGAACTCTAGCTGCTGTCATGCGGGGTAGTCACGGTAGCGTGTCGGGAAAGGCGTGCGAAATTCTCGAACAATTTCTCGTCTTGATCCTTGTTTCCGCCTTTTCCTCTCCATTTAGATAAACAAGGAATGCTTGACATTCCTTCTTGTTCATCATTCTCCTTGCTTAGAGTACGGATATTATTGGGATTTTCTTTCCCATACTAATCCCATAGAAATTTGTAGCTTCTTTTCCCGGTGGTTGCATCGAGATTCTTCTTTCCTTGCATAAGATCGTGGAATGGTTTTCGACCAACCAATCCATCCCTAAGATTATATCTACATCCCCATGGGTATTACGTTCAAGTTATTTGCTAGAACCTTAAGTGAGCCTAAGTTCAATTCTAAGTTCGAGCAAGCATGAGTAACGGTCATAGTACCTCCTATAGGTGACGAGATTCTCATTTCCTGATTCGTTTCCTCAGGTTTAAGTCCTAACATATCAACGCATGCTTTTGAAATGAAAGAATCTGAAGCACCGTGTCGAGCAGTATAATAGGTACATTGCAAAGTAATCCCATACCGCTAGGTTACCTTGGTTACGCTCGTTACGCGCCTATGTAGCGCATAGGCTCACGCTTTGGCTGGTTGCGACGAGGTGCTTGCCTTTGTTGATATGGTTGTTGTTGCATGATTCTTTGTTGTCTCTGCTGTTCTTTGTCGTTCTTCTTCTTCTTTGTGGTTGGTATTGAATTGCCATTAACGGTTGGGCGGGGCACCTTGATTTAGCCTTCCCATGGTTATCTGGCGAATTCGGGGCATTCATTTGCATAGTGGCCTCTCGCCACACTTATAGCAAACAGGATTTCCACCATACACACCCCCATGTGTCTTTTGTTGCACTTTGGGCATGGCGAATTCTCACAATCTCTTGGGTAGGTGGAGTAAATATGGGTCTCCTCCAGCCTTGCCCTTGTGAAGCCATGTTATTCTGCCATGGCCTTTTGTTTCCGTTATTAAAGCCTCCTCGGTTAAAGTTGCTATTATTAGGACCTCCTTCCCATTTGCGCTTTCCTTTGTCACCGACATTCTGTGACTGAGTCGGTGTAAGTTTCTCTTCGGGCATTGCTGCCTCTATGTCTAATGCTCGACTAAGAGCCTCCGTATAAGTTAAGTCACCATGACTTGCTAGTGACATCCTTATTTCGTGCCTTAGTCCTGCCCTGAACTTTTCTGACATTTTCATGTCAGTGCTTACTAGGTCCTTGGCGTATCTAGACATATCGCAAAACAGTCGATCGTACTCAGTGACCGACATCTTGTTTTGCTTTAGGTTGAAAAATTCAACCTCTTTCTTTTTCCGGTAACTTTTAGGGATGTATTTATCATACATTTCAGTTTTGAAGTCATCCCAGGTAAAGTATTCCATTTGTTCCGGGGTTAACGTCTTTCTCCTTGCTTCCCACCAGAAGTCCGCTGGTCCGGTGAGTTGAAACGTAACGCAAGATAACCTCTCTTGCGTGGTACAACGAAGAAAATCAAAAATTCGCTCAATAGCCCTGACCCATTGTTCGGCATCCTCAGGGCTTCCTTTACCATTGAAGGAGGGCGGGTTTTGTCTTAAGAATAATTCCTCAACCCTACGGTCAGGTGGAGGTGGGGGTGGTACCGGGATCTCTTCACTTTCAGCCGAGGTATTCTTCCTCTGCCCCTACCTCTTCCTCTACCTCTGCCTCTCTTCTTTGAGGTGCGTCAGGCGGCGTTACATTAATAAAGCGTAGTTAGCGTTTATATAACGTTCATTGTAATTGAATATACATAACATCTTTATACAATCGTATCGTAAAACAACTTTAAACAACCATCATTCCTTTCGAACAACTTGTCGTCATAAAAAGCCCATCTAGGGTCATCATGTATATATATATATATGTGGAAAATTTGCCTCAAAGAGGACTATTTTGTACAAGTCATAAGACTTCAAAAGATCTCATAGCGTTTACAAGGTACTATGCTTCTATAGCTACTGCTAGAGCATCTCTCGTTATACTAAACATACTAACCATACTATCTATAATATGATTTATTTAGTCTTTAGGTTTTGACGTTGTCGAGTGCCCTTCGTCTGAGTCATACTCTTCACTTGGAAACTTGCCAGTGTCCAAGTATGTCCTTGCCTCGTACATTAAATACTTCAATTCTTTCATAGGGCCGGGGGTAATGCTGCTTCCTGTTTCCTCCATGAGACTAGGATCCTGCGTCGCTTCGTTTTCTCTTCTTGGCATAACTGATGTGGTAGGATATGGGTTGATATATTGGCCTTCATAGTACTCCTTTCCCTTGGTGTCTTCGTGCCATGTATATTGTTGAGGGAAGGTTCTTACAGCTGCTGCTCCATACATGTCGTACGTATTCTTGAGATGGTTGACAAATCCTGTTAGATATGCCAGAATCTCCGAATTCTCTCTATAGATAACGTATTCTTTTGCCACTTCTTGTGCATATTCTTGCCAGCCTGTTGGCAGTAGGTAAATGAGTCGTTGGATTCCGTCTAAAGCTGTTATTCCATAGTAATGAGCTTTTATCCAGAGGCGCAAGAACTCATCCAGGAATTGCCCTATATCGGTGCCTGGTCTATAAAAGAATCGATACTCGAGCTCCTCGTTCGAAACCTTTCCTTTTCCTGCCATCTGAATATAGATAGTACTAGCGTATGTCAATCTATATCTGATAAGCAGATAAAAGAATGGAAAATATCTGTTAAGCAGATAAAGCAAACACATCTGATAAGCAGATAAATGTTTACATCAAAGATCCTATGTTCATTCTATATCATAATTATACTTATGGGATCTCTACTCTTAACTCTCTAAGTTCTTTGGTTCTTAACAAAAATTTTCAGTCTAATTTCAACTGTCCCCCACGAATTCTGGAGATGGATTCAGGATTTCTATCCTTCATATGAAATGAAGTTCATTGTGATAAGGGTACGTGAGCGAAAACCGTTTGCAAAACGGAGTTCAAACGAATGAGAATGAGTTAAAACAAGAACACTGCGCAGTGCAGTTTTCTGCCTGCGCGACTGTGCGCCGAGAATTACTTCCTTCCGGATGATTGCGAGCTCATGTTCTGCTTCGTACGAGTTTCCTTACAAGATTTGTTTAGCTTTCTTTGGTCCTTATTGGATCCATGCGTTTTGCACCTTTGATCCATTCTTTTTGCTTTCGTCATTCTTTCGTTGAAAACTCGAGTTTGTTTTCAACCGACTTTCCTTTCGTTCGCAAATCAATACCTTACTATTGTTCTCGCAAATGGGATTAAGCTCCTAACTCATACTTCTATGTTCAAGAGGTGAGCATGCTTCTTAGAGCATCTAAGTTCTGTTGTGAAGACATATTCACTTTCAAAATGAACTGTAAAACTTTGAGATAAATGTTTCAAAAATCGTAACATAACTTCTGTATTCATGCTTTTCAGTAACTCAAGCATCACTTTTGACATTATCATGCCAACTGTTTCTCATTCTCTGTAAACCCTGTCTCATACCACTGATAACTCATTATCGTATTACTTTTGACATAAAATTGTCAACTTTTCACATAACACTGAAAAAATCCTTTTTGGAAAACGTTTCAAAACTTTCATAACTTTCACTGTTTTCAAAATATGAGTTCAATCTCATTTTCAAAATTTCAAGTTCAACTGTTCAAACTTTCAACTTTCAATCTCAAAACTGAGAGAATAATTTACCTCTTTTCCGGTTGAGCTTGATGTGATGGAGTGTTGAGCACAGTCAGCTGCTTTCTAGAAGTCTAGTGACTCAATCTAGACTTAACTTTTGAAAGAAAGTTTTAGGGTTCAAAGGACAACCCGCTCTGATACCAACTGTAACAGCCCGCCAATCTAAAGTACGGATTAACGGGACTGTTACTATTAAACAGGGATTAAGAACATAATAACCAACAACTTTTCCAAAACTTCAAACTATTATAGATAGATATATAACGGTTTCATACAAACTGGACCAACAGATCATCAACAAAATGATTGGTGATCGAAGGGTACATAGGTAATATCGAAATAGTATAATAAAGTGTTTTGAGCAGTGGAAAGCATGTGAATGCATATATGACGATATACATCCAAGGTAAACTTTTAACGACAAAAACTCATTGCTCAACACTTGTCCATCCCATCGTTCAACTGCACATTTAAAAACAAACATGCGGGGCTAAGTACAAGATTGCACTTAGTGGACTCATGCGAAATCATTTAAATAAATTACTGCCCGTGAGTATAACACGAGGTTTTAGTTGAAATAACTCGTGAATACCAAAATACTTTATCATTTCTCAAAAGATTCGCTTTGGCGGGCATTTTCGATCGTATGATCCGTATCATTTATATAGCTGTTCATAATCGATCTCGCGCCGTAAGTAGGCCTCCTTCTACTAAAGCCGTGATCGGCCAAGATGTTGCTAACGGCTCACAATCACATAGTCGGGGATTACGCATCGACTAGGATCCATGACCGGCCGATGATGTTACTAACGGCTCACGATCCTGGCGGTGTACCGTTAATCTTAGTCGAATTACGCATCGACTAAGATCCGATATCGATTTTAAAATTGGGAGCTACCCGATAAGCGATTCACTTTCATAGTTGGCTCGCCCAACAACATGATAGGATACATCGTTAAAACATAAATACTTTGGGCGTGTAATTGAATAACGGTTCATAATCATTTTCAAGCGAAAGCTTGTAAATAAATACTTTTTGAAGAAAGCGTTGTAAATAAAGGGTTTTGAGTAAAGCCCACCTTTCGTATCTGAAGGTCGTTATCTACGGTCTCCTTTTCTTACGTCGGCCTTGATCCGCGTATCGCTTAATGTTAGAATTATTTTAGTACGTCGGTTACGTTCGATAGAGACGAGCATAGTCTATAACGTTCTATGCATCAAATAAAATTATCATGGGACTTATTTTGATGTTCCTTAATCGATTGATGTTGATTACAAATTTTCTTAAATTATAAGGAATATTTTATCTTTTTAGTATATAATGTACGTTTTAATGTACTTACGTAACGTAAGTTACATTTCTACTAAACGTACTACGTCGCATAGATCACGTATTATCGAATTGCGTGCCCTTTGACCTTGGTCAACGATTTTGGTCAACTATTTTGACCAAGTCAACAAAAAGTCAACAATTTTGACTTTGGTCAACAAAAAGTCAATATTTTGACTTTTTCAATTATTTATGAAATTCTATCATTTTATGTGCAATTCTTGTTCCAAAAATTCCCATAAAATCATACTATGTCTAAAACATTATTTTAGATCATATTATGTAATTATATTTGATAAAATAAATTTATAACATTAATATACTTAGGGTATAATTTTCGATCACCTTGATTAATCCACTAAACATTTTCAAAATTCCAATAAATTCACATAATACTTAATCACCCTTAATTACCCTTATTATAACATAATTGTTATTTATTATGAACTATTGAATTTAATGTTCCTAAGTCGTATTTCAAAATTTCGACTTAGGTCCAAATAATTTTATAAATTCGATAAATTAATACAACCATATATTATGAATCTACATCATCAAAATTATATGATAACACTTAAATATGATTTATATCACAACCTTCTATCATAGGTTATAATTTTGAAATTCTTGGACTTAGGTACTAAAGTTTTCCAAAATTATATAAATTCATATAAACTTATTTAATACCTAGATTATTATTCCATGCTCAAATCAACAATTAAAAATCAAAATCATCAACATATCATCCCCTAAGTTTTCGGTCCAATTTTTAAATTACATAGCATGCTTAATTTTGTGATATAATTATAATACATGCTTAATAACATCATATAAATGTAATATCTAAACATATTAGCATGAGTTATATAATTTTCGAAAATCATATGATTAAACTAAACTTATAACATAAATTCTAACGTATATACAAGGCTCGTAAAATTCTAACCTTTTAATCGGTATAGATTTGATCGGTGATCGGCTAGTCGATCTAAGTTTGGGCTCTTGCTCAAGATGAACACTCTCTTCCTCTCCTATAATTTTGAAACTTTGGTGTGTGGTGAACAAATGAAGGCTCTCATGGGGTATTTATAGACTTAGGCTACTTATTTTTTATTATTATGTGAAAATATCTAAGATCCACTTGTTACAAATCTTATCCCTAACCTTATCATATCTTATCAAGAATCTTATCTTATCTGACTCACCCCACTTCTACCTTATCCTTTAATTAGATACATTGAACCATAGGTTAAATTAAATTCAACACTTTATTAAATATATATATATATACGTCGCCCACATTGATAGGCCTTAGGGTTTATTTATTTGTTTTATTACTATAATATATATTTTATTATACTATATTATAATTAATTAGGAATTTATATCATAATTATCAAAATTTAAAACAATTAACACACTAAACCTTTATTAAGTAGTTCACGCCACTACTTCTTTTAGACTAGGTTTTATTTAATTTTTATATTATATATTATATTATTATCATATTATTATTATAGTATAAAGTTGCTTTAGAAAATTCAAATATTTCAACTATCTGAATGGCACTATTATATAGTAGGAAATTAAATATTTTCCAACCATTTTTCAACATTTTCGGCTCCTTCATTAATGAGCATGAGATTACTTGTTTTAATTGTCTACCATCACTACTTTACACTTATAATATGATAGGATCCAACTCATACCTTATCCTTAATTATAGGATAATGTTTATCACATAAAATCATGCTCAACAACCTAAAATTGGCGCCACTTTTGAGTACAAGTGCACCCCCACTTGTGCAAGTTGTAATACACCTCATTTTATCCTTAATGACATCATAATAATATAATAATTATCATACATCATTAATTAAATAAGAATAAAAATTAATTTGTGCTTAGAAAACCTAATTTTCGATTTTCACTAAGGTATTTCCAAATATTTTATTTCCTTGTATAAAATAGCTACTACATAATTATGTGACATATTATATGTCTTAGATAATAAATTAATCATAGATAAGTATTTAAAATAATTTAGATATTAAAAACCCTAATTTTGAATTAAATATTTTGAAAATTATCAAAATATGGTACATCTCATTCTTAAATTTTCTAGCATTATTTAATGATAAATAATGCTCTTTTATAATAAAATAATTATAGGAATTTGAATTTTATAATTCGAGATCATTTATTGAGTTATCGACTAAATACTAAAAACAAGCGTTTAAAGCGTCTAAAAATTCTTATAGGCAATTATCTCTAAGATGTCTAAAATAAAGTTTGTTACAACTTTATTTATTCCTATAATAATAGGAATTTCAAATTAAGCAATTAGCTTAATAATCTTGTAAGGCGTAATGCCGAATTTATTCGACGTTAGAAAATTAATTTTGAAGGAATATTGGAAATTATATTCCTTAATTCACTAAGCATCGATGAATTTTATACGAAATTATCAATTATGCTTGGTCAAAGTCAAGAGTTGACTAATTAAGATTTTTAATTATTGATTTAATAATACTAATTATGGAATTTATTATCGTAATCTTGTATTAAAATTACGGGATATTACACCAAGATTCTCCGTATCTTGGGTGGTGGCAGTGCTTGTATGTCATACTAGTTACCTATATCAAGTCACCGTATCCGTTTATGATGATGACGTCCCCTTAAGGAGCTCAAAATGTTTATTGTACTAAACCCTGCAAGTTGAGTTAGCTCAAGTACAATAATAAAGTTGAATGGTACTACTTAAGGAATTAAAGAGATTAATTATTTTAAGCAGTCAGAGTGCTATGAATAATTAATGGACGTACGATATCTTAAAAACGGGATTCGTGAGTCTAAGTGCAAGCCCGACTCAACTTCAGTAGTAAAGGGGTAAGTTAGCATTTATACTCAAATGGAATGAATAAATGTTTATGAGTTAATTTATGTTCTGGATTGCATATAAGGTAATTAATTAATTTTAGGCCCATCTTTATATCTTGCATTTGATCTCTAAACTAGCCCATCAAGGTATGGAGCTGCATGAAATTTCCGCCATCCTTATATAGAGTCTACTGGGACTCTGTTCGGATTAATGTATTATTTTAATACATCTCTTATATCTAGATAGATATTCTATGATATTATTAGATATCAAGAGATAATTATTCTAGATATGATTTATCTTCAAAGATTAAAGATAATTATTGTATTTATTAGATATACAAGGATCTTATCTAAATATGATTATAGGAATGCATTTTAAATACAAGGTGAGAGAAAATAAAAAATTAATTCTATTATTATTGTGATTTTTGAAAATCACATAGAACTATATAGGAGGCGAAATTTTGCAATATTCTTCATTGATTGCTCTCCCAATATTGGAGAATAGACATCTGGGATACAATCCAGAAGATCAAAGCTGGAGTCCACAATTGATCAAATATCCAAGAAATTCATTGGTAAACACGAACACTTATATGTTGCAATTAATTATAAATACATAATATATATATAATCAATGTATGGTGAGTTAAACATTCATGATAGATTCTTGGAAAAATGATAAGATAAGATTTCCTTCAATCTTCTTCCAACCTATTCTACTAAATGGATATTGGGAGACTTATAATCATGTCTTGCTTGAAACTCCCGTCTATATCCTTCTAGCATTACACGTGGGATTCATTACAGTGGGATTTGCGGTTCCTCTTCATTTAGAATCAGGTTATCTTGATTCATTTTCAAATCTACCATATTTATGTTAGCAAAAGATTATGCTAACTCCTGTAGATCTTCTAGTCTAATTCTTTCAAGGTTATTCATGATCTTTTAATTTCCTTCCAAGATTCATGCAACTTCTTTTGATAGAGATACTTTTTTGGCCTTATCCACTAGTACTAGATAGGTAGGTTCTTCTGGCCAATTGTTCTTTCTTCTTGGCCTAGAAAAAAATAGTTGTTGTTGTTGTTTCAAACCTCCAATTTTCTTTTGAATACCTCAAAAGAGGTTTAAGATAACCTCTTGTCTCATAGATATTCTATTCAACTCTTGAGGCACACCATATATGATGTTTTCGTAATATTGCACCGTCTTTTGGGTTTCCCGCAATTCTACCGAATTTGAAGAATCCGATATAATTTCTCAAAAATCAAGAGTAGAGGTTAGTCCTTTGTTCCTTGGCTCCATCAGAAGTGAGGTCCGACAAGAGCTATCTCTAATGATTCTCAACATCTCTTGAAGTTAGGTGTTGACCATGACAAGTTCCTCGACTATCTTTATATTCATGTGTACTACACGTTACATTCCTCTTATTCTCTATCTAGAACCATTCATTTGAAACTATTATGTATCTATCTAAGAACGTTTTGTTAACATTATCATTTCTCTCTAATTTTTGGAGATAAAACCTAAATGTACTGTATCTCGGAAAAAGGACATGATCCATAATTTTTCTTGAGTCTCTTCCATTAGGATAATACTTAATATAGTATAATTTTTCAACAAGTACATAGATTTTGATACCATTTTAGAAGCGCGATTAGCAAGCAAAATAAAACATGAAGATATACTTGTCCAAATTTGATTTTTTATTTTTTTATTTTTACCCAAAGCACTTTTGGAGTGCAAATAGCCATTTTTGGCATTAAAAAAAATTATGGGGTTGGACTTAAAATGGTTTATAGAATGTAGATAATTCTAAAAGTGAATATAGAGCATCAATAATATAGCAAAATGGGTAGTTTTATATATTAACCTTTTCTCTTCTATTTACGATAAAATTTTCAAATTTTACTCTTATGCTTCTCTTGCTTATTGAGCAAATACAAAATTATGTAAGCTTAGGTTAATTTATATCAAATTGTAAAAATGGTTAGTTCTTGAAAACAATAGTGATTATCTTAATTCTTAATAATCCATTTGGAACATCAAAAAGATGAAAATCTTACGTATTAAAAGAGAGATCCAAAGTTAAAACCTCATTGTCCCCCTTCCCCAACTGAAAAAAAAGGAAAAAAATCCTTAAAAATGTTCTAATTCATGGCTTCCATACAAGTATGGCAGACGGTAGGGTTTTCGCGTATATCCGTCTTCATCAAAATAGTTAGACGTGTTTGGGTAAATATGAAACTAGTTTGAGGCGGGTATAGGTAATGGAATTAGTACCCGTGAATAATTTGAGTTGGACTTACAAAATTAGCTATGAGTACCCCTACCCTAAATCGTATATATATATAAAATTTTGATATTATAATTTTAAATTAAATAAATAAATAAATTACATTAAATTTAGATAAGTATTTTATAATTAACTAAATAATTATAATTAATTAAATAAATTTATGATGGATTTTGTTTGTAAGTATTTACTTTACAAATTTTTAATAATATTTTATATTTATATTTATATTTTCTTTATAATTTTGCCTTCTATTATTGTAGTTAGAAAAGATTATGTGATGAGAAGGTTGACGAGAAGATTTAATAAGTTTGAGTATTATAGCTATACATTTTTTGATGATTTAGAATATTTTATTCGTCCACTAAAATTTATGTTTAATTTTTTTTTGTCTGTCCATTAAAAGCTTGTATTTTTATCTATTGGATATCTTTTTACATTTATAATATGAGAAACTTTCTCCATTCACTACAATTTATTAATATTCGTGCCATAAAAAATAATGTAAGTTTTTAGTGGATGGAGAGAGTATAAAATTAAAGTTAGACTATATATTTTTATTTTTATACTTAAAATTTAGTTTTTAGTCAATTATTATTATTATTATTATTATTATTATTATTATTATTATTATTATTATAATGTTTACTTCGTAATCTTTGAATTTTATTGAGACATGTATCCAATATTAAAACATTTTATATTTGATTATTTAAATATTTTATAAATTTAAATGAGTTCGGATGAATAACTAGTGGATATTTTCTTATAGATTTGGGATGAACAGAATATTGAAATCATTTTTTTAAAACAAATCTAGAATAGGTATGGATAGACAAATTTTAAAAAAGTTCGAATATGAAAATTGATTAATACCTTCCACACCATTTTTCTAAAACATAATATTTTTTGTAACATTTTCAAATTTTTAATCAAAATTTATCAACCACTAAAATAAAATCTTTTCATTATAAAAACAACGTGATGCTATTATCGATTTTTTTTATTACAATATAATTGCATCATTTCACATCATAAAATTACAAATAAACCTTAGATTATTTACAACTTGAGGGGCGTTTAATTTGAATCATTTAGAATGACGTGAATTTGAAGAACCACGCGTTCGCTTCTCAGCAATAGCTGCTCTCTAGTTCGCTTGGAAAATCCACACATCTATTGTAGCCATGTGACACACTTGCAACACATTTCCTTCAGTAAATTTCCTTTAGCGATGTCTACTGAAATGCTTGAAACCAATTATAGTTTCACACGGTGTTATGTTTGTATGACGGTTGTTTGTTTCTAGCAGGCACATATAATTAGACAAAAATAAAACATGAATGCACTTTCTCCACTTCCTTCAAATGTTTTCTGTTGAACTTGAATAGTACCTACCACAGCTTGTCCTTTAATATTTATGTAATACTAGCATGTTAAACAAGAAGCTGAGAACAACTTTTTCACTTAAAACCAACAATTATCTCGGAATCATAAGGTCTTCTTAAACAACAAGAAATAAAAAAGAAAAGGAACAACATTAAAAAAACAAAAACCAGAACAACTATCACAACACAGGACCCTGCCAACATGCGTCTTCTCTTAATCGACTTCTTCAATCTTGGGGCCCGCACCGCCGGCACCAGCGGAGGGACCGCCGCCATTCATATTCATACCGCCCATGTCAGCATCACCACCACCACCCTGGTACATCTTCGCGATGATCGGATTGCAGATGCCCTCGAGCTCTTTCATCTTGTCTTCGAACTCATCCGCCTCTGCAAGCTGGTTAGCATCCAACCACTGAATAGCAGACTCAATAGCATCCTCTATCTTCTTCTTGTCTGCAGCAGGGAGCTTGGCTGCAATCTTGTCATCTTTGATGGTGTTCCTCATGTTGTAGGCGTAGTTCTCCAGAGCATTCTTCGCCTCAACCTTCTTCTTATGCTCCTCGTCCTCCGATTTGTACTTCTCGGCCTCCTGCACCATCTTCTCAATCTCTTCCTTGGACAGCCGACCCTTGTCGTTGGTGATGGTGATCTTGTTCTTCTGACCAGTCGTCTTGTCCTCTGCCGACACATTCAAGATACCATTCGCATCAATGTCGAAGCACACACTGATTTGAGGAACACCCCTGGGCGCCGGTGGAATGCCTGAGAGCTCGAATTTCCCCAGCAGATTGTTGTCTTTCGTCCTCGTTCTTTCACCCTCGTATACTTGAATCAACACACCGGGCTGGTTGTCAGAGTATGTAGAGAAAATCTGTTCCTTCTTCGTCGGGATGGTCGTATTCCTCGGAATCAACACAGTCATCACACCTCCAGCGGTCTCAAGACCAAGAGACAAAGGAGTAACATCCAGAAGCAGCAGATCCTGCACCTTTTCATTGCCTTCACCGCTCAAGATCGCAGCTTGCACAGTAGCACCATAAGCCACAGCCTCATCAGGATTAATGCTCTTACAAAGCTCTTTACCGTTGAAGAAGTCCTGCAGTAGCTGCTGGACCTTCGGAATCCTAGTCGAGCCACCCACAAGCACGACATCATGGACACTGCTCTTGTCCATCTTTGCATCCCTCAGGCATTTCTCAACCGGCTCCATACACTTCCTGAACAAATCCATGTTAAGCTCCTCAAATCTAGCACGAGTGATAGTCGAATAGAAATCAATCCCCTCATACAATGAATCAATCTCAATAGTAGTTTGGGCAGTGGAGGAGAGGGTCCTCTTTGCCCTCTCACAAGCAGTTCTCAGTCTCCTAAGAGCTCTCGGATTCCCACTGATGTCCTTCTTATTCTTCCTCTTAAACTCTTGAACAAAATGATTCACCATCCTGTTGTCGAAGTCCTCACCGCCGAGGTGAGTGTCACCAGCAGTAGCCTTCACTTCAAAAATGCCCTCCTCAATCGTGAGGAGGGACACATCAAAAGTACCGCCACCAAGATCGAAAATGAGCACATTCTTTTCGCCGGTGCTAGTAGCTTTCTTATCCAGACCATATGCTATAGCAGCAGCAGTAGGCTCGTTGATGATCCTCATCACATTAAGGCCGGAAATTACCCCAGCATCCTTGGTTGCCTGACGTTGAGAGTCGTTGAAATAAGCAGGTACCGTGACTACAGCATTCTTCACAGTCGATCCAAGATACGCCTCGGCAATCTCCTTCATCTTGTTCAGCACCATCGACGAGATCTCCTCAGCTGAAAACTGTTTCTCCTCCCCTTTGTAGGTTACTACAATCATAGGCTTGTCGCCAGCGCCAGGAATGACCTTGAATGGCCAGAGTTTCATGTCACTCTGAACCGACGGGTCACTGAATCTACGGCCAATCAACCTCTTGGCATCTGCAAACCAGATTAAACACAGATTTTAGCCTTTGCAGTGATATGACGACGGAGATACTACAAAGATGCCTAAAATCCAACTCTCAGAAGCTAAACCACAACTATATGCATTCAGATGATGGATCTCACGGATTAAATCCCTAATTCATTCCAGTACATCTTCAATATTGATGAATTTTTTCAAACCAATTAACTCCTCTAACCATTTTAAATACAAAACCAGGAAGCAAAATATAGCACTTTAAAAGGCATTTTTTTAGCTATCAAATCATATTATACGTCCTCGAAACGCGAACGATCACAACTAATAGACCACATTAGGAGCAAATAGGCACTAAATTTATAAAACTAAACCTTACAGTAACGATATAAACACAGCAGAAAATCGAAACCATGTCAGAAATGATAAAAGCAAAAGCACAGAAACACCACGAATCATAAGAAAAAAACTGCATGTGTGAAGATCGTAGAACAGTAAACTCACCAAAAACAGTGTTGACAGGATTCATGGCCACTTGGTTCTTCGCCGCGTCGCCGATGAGACGTTCTGTGTCCGTGAACGCCACGTAAGACGGCGTGGTGCGGTTACCCTGATCATTGGCTATAATCTCCACGCGGTCATGCTGCCACACTCCCACGCACGAGTAAGTCGTCCCCAAATCGATACCTATCGCCGGTCCTTCGCCCTTTCCCGCCATTGATGCCAAAGACAACAATGAAAACCGCGACAGCAGACAAAAAAAATATTCGAACTATCGAAGAATAAACAGAGAACTGGTATGCTTGTTGTGAACGCTAGATTATCAAATGCCGAATGAATGGTGGTGAAGAAAAGGAGCAACTAAATAGTCGAGGGCAGATGAGTCTGGAATATTCTGGGTTTTACGCTATGATCGTCTTGGTGTTCGGTGTCTTCTTTCCTCTTCTGGGCTGTTCTGGAGCTTTCTTAGATTATTTACGAAGAGTGCCTTGAAGTTATAATATAATATTAATTTTATCTTTCTTATATGTTAAATTTAAAAATTAATAACATATATTTATATATGTTAATAGCAGATATTTATATATTTAATTTAAATTAAAAAAATATTTTTACATTATAATTATGAATGATTTACTGGGTTCTAATAATGTTGTACCACTAGAATTCTTCCTGCAGATTATTTTTCAATTTTTTCTAATTTTAATTTTACATTAAGTTCATACTATGTAATTACCCATTATATAATTTAAAAATTAATAAATATATTTTTATCTGTTAATAAAATATGTTTATATATTTATTTTAAATTAAAAAATAATATTTTTACATTATAGTGGGTTCTAATAATGTTGTACCACTAGAATTCTTCCTGCATATTATTTTTCAGTCTTTTCAAATTTTAAATTTACATTAAGTTCATAGTATGTAATTACCAATTATACAAGGAGGTTATATGTCAAAGGGTGCATAAACTATTACGTTTTAAATTTTAACTGTACACTTACATTAAACTACAAACAACAATATGAAAATAAAATAAAGTTGGAATCGACATTGTCGTATAAAATTTGACTTGTAAAAGTTATGTCATGTGTAGTTATTAAAAATATTTTTTTTATAAAAATGACATTTAAAATTGAAAATAAATAAATAAAGTTATAAATGATGCGTGAATTAATAAATTAGAAATACAACATATGAAAATTTCATTTTTAATTAACAGTGCCAAAAAATCAGATATTCTTAATCAAATCATTTTAAAAGCATTGTGAATTTCTCTATTGCAAAGTTGTTCCTCATTAATCATATAAGGTGATGTTTAATTTTCATGATAATATGAATAGATAAAATAATACAAATTAATTTATCGTTTTACTTTGATGGATCAATGATGAAATGATCAATTCAAAACTTGTTTGATAATCTTATCTTTCAACATTAAATCTTATGTTTTATCATTCTATTTTATCATAAAAAGTAAAGGTCCATAAGTAAACAAATTCGCAATACGCTCAGTAGAGCATCGAAAATATTGTTCATTATGTGGGATCATAATAGTTTTTAACACGTGTCTCGATCATCATCTACCATCATATTGCTTATGATAATACAAGCTTTATTATTCTTCCATCAAATTCTTAATTCCAAACAGATAAAGAAAACCATCAAAAAATTTAGTACCAAACAGGGTGAAAAAGAAATAATGGTGACAAAAATAGTGAAAGAATAGAGAAATTATTGAACTTCAAATATTGAAATAATTGAGAAAGAAAAAATTTCAAATTGTACCTCAAAATAATTATATCAATATTGGATTCTGCTTTTAGAGAATTTGTGGCGATTATTAAACTTTTTCTGCTACTATACTCTCCTAATTAAATTTCCTTTTACTATTTTATGCAATGAAATACTTAAGTTTCATAAGTCAGCCTAAATAATTTTTTTCCCATAAGTATAACGCATTAGTATATGAATCATTACATGAAATCCAAAATTATATTGTTATATTGTATAATACACCATCCGTCATATTTAAAATATCTCTTTATTTTTTGATTGTCCCATTTCATTTTAAGAAAGAACTATCTCTTTAAAAGCATAGACCATATTTTTTATTTTTATCTTTCTAACTATTTTATATAATTTTTCTAAATATATATATTCAAAAGAAATGAAACATTTTAAATAGAACTGAGAAAATAATACTTAGTACTTACCCCAAATTTATTTTTCTTTTAAAATTTGGGCCTAGACATATTATCAAACGCAAATAAGAAAGCCCATTTTTCCAATAACCCAACACCAACTTTTTGTCTGCTCATCTTTCTCTCTTTTTATTTATATCAATTAATATATAAATTTTAAAAGTTACATAAACATTAATCACTTAAAACAAAATTTGCATGCATTCACAGCCATTTGTCCATTCGTATAACATAAATGTTGTGTACATGTAGACCTACAACTTTTAAATTAGGAAAATATATAATTTTAGTCTAATAAATTGATTTTGTGACAACTTTAGTTTAATAGATCAATAATACATCAATCAAGTCTAATGAATTGAATTTATGACTATGTTAGTTTGTAAGTGATTTTTCAATGCCGAAAAGCACAATTCACACGGAATGAATGTAGCTCGTAATCCTTTCCGACGTCGTTTCTGATTTATGTTTTCCATATGTCATTTTTTTATCACGACTTTGTTTTTTGGTGCCAAAAACCACTTACGGACTAAAGTTATCATAAAATTCAATTCTTTAGACTTGATTGATGTATTATTGATTTATTAGGCTAAAATTGTCTTAAAGTCAATTTATTTGGCTAAAGTTGTGTAACTTCCCTTTTAAATTTAGTAAGGGTTTTATTTATTGTTTTGTTTTTTCTTTATTTCTAGATCAAGTCCAGTATCTAAAAAGTAAGGGCATGTTTGGTAGGGAAGACACACTATGTTGAGATAGGTAGAAATCAAGTTTATTTTTCTAGTCCTTATCGTATCTTGTGGTTTGGTAGCCAAGATATAGAATATAGATAACTTAAATAACATGTTTGGTACATTTGGTTTAAATTCTAGATTAGTCAACAAAATTACATATATAACCTTATTACAATTCTAAAATGACATCTGCTTTGTTTTGAATATATTCGTCCATTTTGATGTAAGCCCCCAAAACACATATATTAACGGATCATAAACTTTTCTTCATCTTCAAGACTTCATTTTTCTTTTACCAAATCAATTTTCAGATTTCAAACACACTACATCCAATCGATTCCCATAAAAGGCACCAACATTTTATCCATTTCCTTCAAAACCAAAATCAAACCTACTTATCGCATACTTCATATTAACGAGCAATAAGCTAAGGAAACCAAGAAACAAGTACCCAAGATAAGTCGATAGCCCACAAATAATATCAAGGAAAATAAAATGTTCGTTGTTAAATAAGATTTTGTCTCACTTAAAAATTCGACGGAGGAATAGCAGGAAAAAATTTGCTCAATCCACATCAAACTAGTCTGTCTGACATGTGTGTGTGTGTTGGCATAGTGGTAGAGTGGTTAATGCCCGAGGCTAAAGGTCTCGGGTTCGAGTCCACCGTGTGACCTTTAAAATTTCTGTATTAATTGACCCAAAAAATACGACTTGGCGGATCCTTTGCGATTCTATTTCAACATAAAATTACATGGAGCTCCGATTTCCTTTTGAGTATAATCGGTCTATACAATTTTTTCTACATTAGTCTATCCCCAAAACAAGCGATTGAGGACTAATTAATGAAAGCGCCACTGAATTGCTCAAAGACGCAACCATGGAGCAAGCAGCTGCAGTCGATCCGAGATCTATGCGAGGAAACCAAATGCGTAACTTGCAGTCTGCAGACTCCCGCCTTTCCCGGCTTGGTATCTCATTTGGCGAAAAAAGCTTCACCGCAAACCACAATCACAAAACATCTCATTGGGGAATTTCGTCGAACATTTGTTCGAAAAACACACTTTCTATCAAATTTGAGTCATGTTTTGCATAATTGAAATTGAGCCACTCATTCCACCTCTCGCCCATTCAGCCACGTAGTGCAGATCGAAGAGCCGGCAAGCGAGGCCGGCAGCGGGCCTCGAGATTGTTGAAAGGGCCTCGAGATCGATCCAACAATGAGGCCCTCAAGTCGGGCCTCGCGATTTTGTGAAAATGATGCGGGATATTGAAGAATCGAACAATTTAAACTTGTACTTGAAGGATCGGAGGGTTATGCAGGCATTGGGGCTTTGTTGAACTTGAAGTTCAGACGAGGGCGGAGGAAGGCGCGGAGCGCCGTCGCCTCGGGTAATTAAGAAATCGTAGCTAATAAGAGAACACGAACGAGATAAACTCGATAGGCGCCCGAGAGAATCACGATGGCACAACATATATGGCGGCGATAGTGAGAACACCAAATAAGGAAACTCTTGCTGCAATCATCGAACAAATTCATAAAATCAAAAACTAAGACTAGAACAAAGCGCTCGAGATCTAAGCGAGCGTTGATGGAGAAATCGAACAAATTTTAAGAAAAATATTGATCGAGCAGAAAAAGAGGAGTTAAAATTATTAAAGAGAAAGCGAGATGGAAATGCTCGAGCACAACGGATTTTGATAGATACCATGTTAAAATTGTAGAGAAAGAACAAAAATGATGTAGAAAATAAAATACGAAGAAGAGATGAAAAAAATTTCATTCCATTACATTGTAAATTGTTACGAAGAAAAGGGGGTTTGAATCTAACATACACTACTTTCCGTTCAAAAGAGACCGAGGGTACAATAGTAATTACAAGTATTATATCCAGTATCTAGGTTGGAGCAAGATACCCAAACTTGACAAAAGCGAGATGGGTAAGCTACGGAGAAAGCGTGAT
The DNA here is from genome assembly GCA_036937905.1 of Salvia rosmarinus. Taxonomy (NCBI): domain Eukaryota; kingdom Viridiplantae; phylum Streptophyta; class Magnoliopsida; order Lamiales; family Lamiaceae; genus Salvia; species Salvia rosmarinus. The sequence goes on from CM072820.1 coordinate 40,674,264, forward strand.
TTACCCCGGGCGGATTAGTGAACGCGAGCTCCCAAGATCACAGTAGGATACCAAGCGATGTGTAATAACCCGCAGTTTTAAAAAGCTAATTACGGTCTTTAAAACCCGTAAAATAAAATTTTGCCGTGAAACCAAATCGATATGAAATCGAATATGATTTCAATTATTTACAAAGGAATAATTTCTGTTACACACTCACTCAAGTTAGTGAATGAAAGAAATCGAAAGTTTTAACTTTTATCGGCGATGCATTTTAACGTCGAATGCATATCATTGTTGAAATGTCACGATATTTCTTAAGCAATCAAGCTTGGAATTATATTCCATTATTAATGGAATATTTTATAATGGGATTACAAGTATTTACGACCATTTTAAAGATGAGTCGATCGTAACGTTTGAGGCGTTTTCAAGCGTCAACGTTTAGAGATAAGATGAGCGATGGTTTTAATGATCAAGAAACTTTAGGAAATTATTTCTTATGATATTTTTATGATATTACAGTACTACTAAGCATTTAATTAATGCTTGAACATTAGAATTAGTAAAATCTCAACCTTAGTTTGAAAACCCTAATTCTTGAAACTAGGGTTTTCTTCAAAACTTTTGCCCTATTTAATTATCCTATGCTATAATTATTATTTAAATCATATACCAAGGTGCACATACTTATGAATGGCATGAAATAAAAAAATTTAACCTATGGTTATCCAAATGGCCGATAGCTATTTTCTTGTGCACAAGGTTGGATTATTTTGTTTTCTTCACTTATGCTATTAACCTATGATATTAAATATCATCTAAATCATATATTATGATTTATATATCTATGATTAGCATGAAATAGGAATTTTATCCTATAGTTTGGCCAAATGGCCGAGAGCTACTATATATGTATATAAATCTTAATTGTTTCATTTATCTCACATTTGCATGTATATATGTATATATTCAGATTTTGTATCACCAAAATCTTCCATTAGTGATGTATTATAGCTAGTTTCAAGAAGATTTGTGTGTAAGACACTCATGATTAGTATCCACTAACAACATAAAATATTAATAGGTATTTGAAGAGTTTCTCTTGTGAGAGAGAGAGAGAGGGCCGAGACATGGGTATAGGGGGGGGGATTATTCTGAATTTTTGCAACACTCAAACCTCCCAAAACTTATACACTCAATCCCTATTCTCTCTCTCAACTCTCCACATTTTCTCTCTCAAAACTCTCTTTCTTCCTCCATTTTTACGCCGAGAGAGCTCTCCTCTCCCATAGCCAAGCTTAAATTTTCTTCCTTCTTCCATATCAAGTGTAAAACCTTGGACATTATTCCATTAAACCATACATCCAGGTAGGAATTGAAACAAAGCATCTATGGTCTTGATTTTCTTCAAAATTTGAAGGGTGTCTAGTTCATTGCATGTGTGTTAGATGATCTTAGTTGGTAATTCTTTGCTATTGCATGTGTATTGATGATAAGAGTATGCTGATTATGTGTTCTTATTTTCAAATGAATTGCATGTGGGTTTTGCCTTGAAAAATTTGAATCCATGGCTATAATGTGTGCTAATGATATGTAGCAATGTATTGTGAAGCCTTGAGTATGTTTAAAAAAAATTTATTCAAACATGTATGAAATTTTTCTAAATGGCGAGATCTATGAGAGGTTATGTGGAATTGATTTTGTGATTTATAGTGTTATATGTGTTCATAGTATTTATCTTGAAAATTTTAGAAAAATCCATGCCCAATTTCTTACAAAAACCGAGAGCATATCAATATTGTGTAAGCATATGATTTTATTCTTGTACATGCAATGTGATATTATGGATTTATGATGTGTTGAGAATGCATATGATTTATTTGAGAATTTTTAAAACACCCTTCCTACTTTATTTCATAAAAACCGAGACATGTATAAATATATAAGTAGGTGTATGATTTCATTTTGTACATGCAAGGTGTTAATCTTGAGTTATGATGAACTAAGAGTGTATAGACATTTATTGGAAATTTTTAGAAGATCAATTCTATAATTTTTTCAAAATAACCGAACATATATATAATTATATGTTAATGAATGATTTTTATTTGAGACATGCAAGAACATATAATTACTCTATGATGTTATAAAAGTCTATAGTGATTTAATTAGAATTTTTGAAAAATTCTATCTATTATTTTAAAAAAAGGCGAGACATGTATATATATATATGTTAGTGTGTAATTTTATTTTGTGACATGCAATGTTATATTATTGACCTAAAATGTGTTTTATGCATCTTAGGATTTTGTTAAAATTTTGAAGATCAATTACACATTTGTTTCAAAAAAACCGATGAGTTACACACTAAATGGTGATGATCAAATGGTCTTTGATGTTTATTATGATGTAATGTTGCTACACTATAGTTTATGAGCATGGTATATATGTTGGAAATTTTATAAAAATATTTAATGTGTAATATAAAAGGGCGAGAGTTAGTATACCATTTATATGATATATAAATGTCATATTATGGATTATATGACATAAGTATGTTATGAAATAATGTTTGGACCTTGTGTTAAATTATTGGAATTTTAGTGAAATTATTAAGCATTTTATTAAAAATACGAGACCTTATATAAATAATAAGGTGATAATTGAACAATGCTTAGTTGATTTTATGACATATTAATGACCATAGTGTATATTAATACACTATATAATATTAGAAAAAATTTAGACATCATTTGGTAATTTATTATAATTACGAGAATATTTAAGGATTTTAAGGATTTTAAATCCTTTTAAATCAAGTTTATTAATAAATTATATGTCTAATATTATTTTAGACATATTTGGAAATTATGGATAATTTTGAAAATAATTGGTTACAAAAAAAACTAAAATAGCCGTGAGCTATTTTTGAAATTGAAATAAGGATTTTAAATCCTTAAATTCATTATTATAATGAATTATATGTTTAAAAATTATTTTTAAACATATTAAAACAGTTTATAAAAGAAATCAATTAGAAATTGATTTTGAAAAAATTAATATTAAAATAAGACTTAGTAATTAAATTACTAAGAAAAGTCAAAATTG